>BLKM01000702.1:166337-711337 GCA_013340265.1 Coptotermes formosanus
GGGGGGGTAAAGGCACCCGGTGCGTAAGGCTGACAACCTTACCACCTTTATGTGCCAACTGTCTAAAAATTTGGAAGCCTCAATGCCCTGGAACCCTAAGGGCCTGTCCAGGCCTATTATGGGATTGCTTTACCTTACAGTTATTTTATAAAGCTGTGTCAAGTGCTGACAAAATATGGCACTACGTGGCATGTGGCAAGGTGGCTGCCAGTGTTGAATAAGAAGAGATGCAGGAGTATTTTAATGAATTATCATAACAAGTGCTGGGGTAATTCGATTATGTGGTGTGGCAAAGTAATGTGCAATGTTGGTGGTAATGGTTGTGATATATTTTAAGATACCAACCCAGTTTTTGCTAAGAGTTCAGATTAAAACCATGACTAGGCACAGCAAGACATCAGTTCTGGGTCAGCAGAAAGGTGGGGTGTGGGGGGTAACAGCCGCAGTTTATATCATGGCACGATGCACACAAACTTGGTAATGGAAGAACACAAGACATGTTTTAAAAAAGTGTGATGAGGTGAGCGCTTTGATCGAACAGAGATAAAGTAAGAAGAAGGTGAAGAAAAGTATGTAAGAAATTTTACTATATATACAGTGTGGTACTTTTATTTTACCCACAGGCATGGCAGATTTATCACACAGAAAGCCTCCATCTGCCAGAACATTCTGTGACAGGCGATGTGCTCAGGCACATGAAAAAAGAAGCACAATGTTTAATGACACTATAATATTACAATGAATAAATCAAGAAGGCTGTAGTGGGCAAGACACACACAGGAAAACAGGAAATACATGGAAAATATTATTCGGAAAACCTCCTAAAAAGAAATTATTTATGAGATGTAAGCACAGATGGTAGGTTAATCTGTTTTCTGTGGTTTAGTTTATGGCCATGTCAGTATCTCAGACTATACAGGACTGATGGCAGGATACCTGATAAATGACGAAACGGGGAACATCCGGAAGGAAGCAACTGTGCCGAAATCAAGGCATACCTGAAGAAAGTGACAAAAAAACGAAAAATCTCACGGTAGCAAGTGTACCAGCCAAAATTCAAAATGGGCACCTCCCAAAAATAAGTCTACAGCAGTACCACTACACCAACCTTTTGGGTGGTAAGTTTGGGTTAAACAGATGGTATTCAATAATAAAACAAAAAACAACAGTTATCCACACAAATCAAAATTCCTGCAACACAGATTCGAACCAAGGTACTAATACTCATAAGAGGTTTAGTTCCAAAATAATACAATACTATAACCACTGTAATTATTACCAGTCAAATTTTCCAATCTGATCTTCATACAGACATAATGTACAAACGAAAGTACCCACAAATATAATTACTGACACAAAATACTTCATGCTACCGTATTTAACACATTTACGGACATAACCAACCAACCACCATAACGGCTCAGATTATACAACTATTGCCCACAAATTGCAGGTACAACGAAAACCACGGATGACAGCCCACGTGGCCCTCACCTAGCAACGATGTCATGCTACATAGTTGTATAACTTAACACCAGGCGAATCCTTCTCCCACAGCCAATGGGCCATGCCGGCTACAAGTAATCCACGTAGGTGCCGCATAAGCGCTGTAACTGTAGGTTTCCCACACGCTGAGTCACGACATTTTGTCACGCCTAAAGGCGGGGGCCCGGGTTGGGGGGGAGGACTTAGCATGTTTGGGGGATGAGTGTACGACGCGCCTAGCATTTTCCACAACAGATGACAAAAATGCAACGAACCAATCACAGGCCCGTATTCCCTTCGGCGCCTAACGTATTTTTAATGGTTGTGTGTGTTGGCCTGTAACTTCGTATCGGAAGTGATTAAGCTGTCATCCTTGTCGGCCGTAGGAGCAGGTTTTCTTACTGAGCCTTTTCAAAGAATTAAAAATTTTACTTGTAAATAATAATAATTACTTTTTCACAAATTCAGAAAACCACAGGATACATACCAAAAGCAGCAGCAATTTTCATTTACCCCAGGCTAACCTGGCCATTTATCAAAAAAGTCATTTCAGAAAATTTGATTTTGAAAGATCATAAGTATGTGTTTAATCGTCTTGCCTTAAAGATTTAAAATATTTTGTGCTCAGAAAATCAAATTCTTTCATTTATAAATACTAATTTTGGCATGATCTGGACTTCACCCAATCAGGTGGCGGGAACACTTAAGCCGCTCCCATCTATTGTCACTTCACTAATATCTCCAAATACCTCATCTGCTATGCTACCCTAACAGCCTGCACAAACTGAAGCAAATAAATGACAATTATGCAGCATCATATCCCAGAAAAACTCTTGTCATAATAGGCTGTGGCCTTGCCACTCCTGTCAATAAAAGCCAAACATGCTAAGCTTGGATTAACCCATTTGTGAATACTTTCACACACATAAAATTTGTGCAGATGTATTACTGCACCACGTGCCATCATAACAGAAAACTCAAACTTAACCCAACCACAACTGTAAAGTGGCTGACACTCCTGCTAAATTCAGAGGTTCAGGCTCAGCCCTGGCATCAGATGCTTTTAATCAGCTCAGACTATAGTGTCAAGTTGGATGAATAGTGTGTGATGAAGTGGAGGGGATATGGAAGGAAGCAGCTATGAGCTCATGAAGGTATCTACCAAATAAAGGTCTAAATGTTACTGCCTCCTATATTTTTAAAGCTCCTTCTTGCTTCAACCACAACCATCATCCTGTTGATCCTACAAAGGTGAAACCTGCACAGACAATGAGAATGTCGACAAATTTTTGGAAGCTTCTGGTTGAATGTCATCCGAATCTGTCCTGTAGCAACAGACAACCCTGTCTGAGAAATCTTTCTGGAATTATTAATTTACACTTTCAAAAACTACACAAATGGCTCAATGTTGATCTCCAAACAAGCAACTGGATGTGTGAGATCAAACTTTGTGATGACATCTGGGTGCAAGACTCCCATTATACCGATCACTTGACCACTGGCGACCACTTCTGCACAACGCTGCGGAAAATATGCAGGATCTGGAAGGAAACATATAACGCCAATTAAACATTCAATAAACACTGGCAACAGGGATCTGTTTAACGCTCTCAGCTGTACGTGATATGAGTCGGTACTGGGTTGTGCCGGTTGTTACATACTTTGAGTCAGTAAGCTTTGAGTAAGTACAGCAATACTACACAAACATGAAATTTCTGTATGGGAGTATACTTTGCAAAGTTTAGCAAACATTTTCACTGCTCTTCAATCTGACAATTACACGTTTGAAAAGTACTAGACTTTTTCCGAACACTTTCCGGTAATCAACAAACTTATGAATAACGTACCATCAACAGCTTTAAGGTAATAACCAATTCCATCTTTGTTGCTACTTCTTGGAACTTCCAACAACTGCATGAGCCTGTCGAGAAGACCATGGATTATCTCAAAACCAGGAGTTTTGTTGCAGTTTAATGCACACACCCGCCTCTCATTCCTCGCACCAACTTCTGCAACATTCAATAATATTCAATGTTTAGTACACAGTTCCTCCTACTACACAGTGCAATGAAAAGTCATCTAATTAAAGAGGCAATAATTTTAAGAATGTTGTTCACACCCATACCATCATTGGTACTGTCACTCGCTACGAGCTACATTCTGGGGTTCAAACCCTGGCGTCGGCAAGATTTTCTATACCTGTCTGGACCAGGCCCAAGGCCCACCCAGGCTCCTGTAAAATAAGTCCCGGGTCCTGTTCCCAGGACTCAAGCAGCCAGGACCATGCACCCCCATCTAGCACCAAAGTTAAAGAAAGAGCAGAACTGTAACTCTATTCCTCCCCCACGCCTTCATGGCATGTTACAGGGTGAACTCCACCACTTCATCATCATACTAGTGCCACTGCTGCCATCACCATCATCATAATCCCCATGTTTTTCATCTCAATAAAAACACTTCAAACCTTACGCAATTATTCATAGTTAGTTGGCAACTTGATTATTTTAAGATGCTGTACCAACTACAGACACTATCATATGATAGGTTTATAAATTATGAACCTAGATGCTGTATCCTACATCCTTCTCTGTCCACAATTCATACCAGTACTGTCATATCTGATGTGACAATGTGCATCGTATTAGAAAAAGTGTTTACCTTTCACCAGTCTCTAAAATGAGGTCTTTTCACATTTTCTGTATTGCAGATATTATCCAAACGGTCTAATTCACTGTAATTATTCTCTTGATCACGTGGTTTTGGTTAAGGGTTTCACCAACTTCTGTAGTAATAAATTTCTTTCTTACCATTACACTACCATAACTGCAACAAGTGTCAGTAGCCAACTGTAAAATGCACATACAGCAAAATTCCCTGAATGTGTCCGATAATTCAGAAATCCTGATAATCTGGCACTTAACAAGAGAAGTCTCAAAACCAGAAGTTTTGCTTTTTTCCAGAAACAAGCTTCATCAGTACACATGCACACCTCCAGAACATGTTGAAAAAGGCCTCCAACAGTGCCTGTATATCAACCGTTGTGGTATCTCCCAACTCCTTGTCTCCTACTCCATCAATTTGTTCAACTACGAAGATGACAGGAAACAAAGAAGGGCACTGCAGTAACCCTGAACCAGCAAATGAAGGAGATATCCAGATATCCTCTGATTGGTTGTACAGCCCAAGTGTAAGAACAGTAACAAATAATTACCTGTAAGAAATCAGGGCAGTGTGGGTGCTGTCTGATAATCCAGAATATTTGATAATTTGGCTCCTGTGCAGTCCTGTGCCAGTCAGAATAACGAAATTTTGCCTACATATTCCACTAAACAAACTAGTTTAAATGTCAATATATGTGTACACACATCAAAGGCCCTGAAGAAGTTTCAAGTTCTATACAATAGACACCACCACCCCCCCCCCCCCCCTTCCAACTTATGACATGACAACTTTGGACCTTTGTAACAGTAAGTCAGATACTCCCCAGAAATGACAACTCACATTTATGACTGTGTGAAAAATGTGATCACCACGGAGTCAACTAGCAACGATTAGCAGACACTTCTGTGGCAGCACATCAGCTGACTCATTAATGATTAGTTATTGAACACACGATCGGCATGGCTGCCACATCAAAGGCCAGCATAAAATGTAAGCTGCTCTCAGTTTGATAAAAGCTGCATACTACAAACCTGGTGGATGCTACTTAAAACTTCCCTTGCAAAAAACTGTTTAAGAACTCTGCAACTCTGTGCCAACTTAAAATACAAGACAGTACCCAGTCTGTACGTGAACAGCTGAGCCAGAATGCAGGTCAAATCAGCAAAATATAGTAAGGAAGAATTGGTATATATGGAACAGCACCAGCAAAAACAGGCTATCAACCTATCAGATGTTCTTGCAAGAAGAAATCTTGTCTTGTGTTCAAGAACGTGAAATTATCACAGAAGAAAGTAAGACTTGAAACGTGGTCTGATGGTGAAAATGAACCACTTAATGTGGAATTTATACAGAATCATATTCTAGTAAAGGGGACATTAATTTCAATACAGAATACAAAATGGCATTATCTTCAGACCTACCCCTTCCAAATAAATTAAATTCTTCCATGAACATCTTAAGGAGGGTTTTACTCTATTTGGGTATTTACAGTAGGATATTTTACAAATTCAGAAAACAGTTTTCAGTAAATTTGATGCCATTTGAATCAAAATGAAGGGAGTATGGAATCTATGAGTAGAATGGCTTAGTTTATGACATATCTGGAGTTCAGCAAAAGTAATCTGAGAGTGTATACTTACCAGATTTTCTATTTAAGAAATGCATGAAATAAAATCAGCTACCATTACATGCTATAACCACAGTGGGAAACAGAAATGTTGGTATCATCTTAATGAAAAACTGTAATAAGTTCTTACAATTTACAACTGGGTGATGAAGAGGGTGGTTTGTGTTTTATTTAGTGACAGTCAGTAGCTTTAGTGTATAGTGTCAATGCCAGATGAACAAACACGAGTACAAAGCATTGGTGGAACCATAACTGACAGGGGAAACAGAAGCACTTGGAAAAAAACTGCCCCAGTACCACTTAGCCCAGCACACATCCCACATGGACTGCCCTTGGATTGATCTTAAGTCTCTTAGTAGGATGCTGGCATTGAAGATTGTGACTTGAGTGTGTTGTATACCAAATTTTTTATGTACCTCTTGGAACACATTCACTCACCTGCTACCAACAACTGGCAAGACAAAGGTACAAATGAGAGGGATAAGACATGACTTTCAAATTACTTACCTGCTTCCTTGTCTAGAAGAACTACATCTGAAACTTCAAAGAGTTTCAATGGCAGCGGCATATTTTTGTTCGCTGCTAGGGTTTTGAGCAGTCCAGGTACAAGTGTAGTCCTTGCTACTTGAAATTCTAGTGTTTTAGGGTTTGAGATATGGACAGCAGGAAGAGCCTTTATGTCCTTCCCAAGTTTTGTAGCTATGTCATCTCTTGAGCACTATGCACACAAAAACATAACACAACCGTCATGTAAGCACAGTGCAGATGTTTGAACAGACACTCACATTATTACTTACAGCGTCTGTGCTAGTACCCAGCTATAGTCTCAACCCAGATTACTCTCTTAGTCCCAGTACTTAGTTAAAAATTTACTGCACACCATTATCATTCAGCAGGTGCGCACCCAGAATCTTTCCTTGCCCGGTATAGGGGGGGTGCTGACCCTATGGTTATATACGATTTGATTTTAAAAATTTTGTTACAAAATCATGTTGTAAGTACAACATAACACTGTCTGCAACTGCATTTATATACACACACGTACAACTACATGTTCCATGACTCAATCACGGTGTCCTGTCTTGTTTTTTTTAATTTCATTAATTTATTCTTCAAAATTCTAACGTACTAGTCACCAGCTGATTTCAGTAGCTGATGTCAGCTGGAGGGTAAATCATGTAAAACTTTTGATACCATAATATCTACAAAATCTGTGTTTTTTAAATTTCGGTTTTTGGGGGTTTAGGGAGGCTGGAAGCCAGCAGCACCCCCCCCCCCCCCCCCCGGGGTGTGTCCCTGTCATCGGTGTCAAATACACTGGCCAACACACCTACACTGTATTCAAGACATCTTCACTTTAAATGTTGTCACCGAGACCAACTACATACCATACCACATATTATATCACGGCCATTTCCTTCAACATTCTGAGCAATCGCAATAATTTAGACTGTCTTACCATCCAACGTCATATAATTTATATAGCTGCAGAGTGTCACCAGCAATCACTACAGCTCTTGAATTTGGAAATATGTATTTACTAATTCAAATTTAAAAAAGCCACCATATTAAATTTTAAGAAAATAGAGTGTAGCAGTTTCAAAAGACTCTCCCATCCTTCAAAATATTGTTATCACAACTTGAACCAGATGAACAGTTACCAACCACCCCTTACAGTTGGCCTCTGAGAACCTGGCCATAATTATTGCCCAGGCTGATCATTTAGCCCTGGTGTTAAACCAGTTCACAACAGAATGACCAGCTGTGTTTTTAACACATTCACAACTAAACAAGGCAAGAGATGCTCATGTGCAGAGCACTCTTGCAGCAAGTACTCCAACATGAGCAGCTTAATACATCTTATAAGCTGTGAAATCCGACATTTCAATGCACATGAGAAATGATGAGAACTGTCATAATATTTTAACCTAACTGGTAAAGTGACTGGGCTACAGACTAAGCAACCAATGATGTACGGCTTGATTCCTGGCAAGGGCATGATGTCCAGACTGACTCCAGGCCTCCTTACTCCCTACTCAGTAGGTACTTGGGGGGCATGGATTCACCGGCTAAGTGGGCATAGCATGAAGCCAGCCAGTCACTCACCTCCACCTCGTGAGTGCATGGAACCATACCCACACTCCCCTACACACACCTTTCTGGTGTGACTCTTGATTACTAAACACAGGAACAGCTCTTCTTTTTTATCCACTAGATGTTACCCATCTGCCCCAGTTTCTCATGTGTCACAGCACAGGCTTTGGGGTGCTACAACATTTACCATTTCTCAACATGCTTTTGAGAACCACCACTTTTCTCAACTGTCAAAAGACATCTGAGATATGTGACCAACTCCAACACAACGTATAACTAATTTATTTTAAAATTTAATATGTAAAGTCCGAGATGTTTCAATGAGTAGCTCATCATCATCACAGACACATTTCTTGGTAGAAAAGGAAAACATTATGTTATGCTATCTTACATAAGTTCAAGAACTACATTACTACTGCCACTATAAAAATATTTGAAGTATGTTGTTACAATCTCAAATGAGGATAAGGTTCAAAGAACCATTACAGTGTGCTTAACAAGTCACTGTCTAGGACTGATAACTTGAAATCTGAAAGGTATTTAAAGAGTGCAGATTGTGTGGGTTGGGATTATTGCCCATGAAAACAAAAATGGGTCAGCAGGTACTATTTGTGCAAAAACATTTATCATCTTCACACTACAAAAATCTCTTTTCAACTGTGCCAGCAGCCCATGTTCTCTTCATTCACTTGCAGTGCAATTAAACAGGTAATGACCTCACATCCCCTGTTTCCATTTCCCTCCTCTTTGCCCTCCTTCCTCACCCTACAAGTCTCAAGTTATCAGTCCAAGAATGTATTTAAATGATACAAAAAGGTCATCTCCCTGCGATGTGTGACTGCCAAAATTCAAAGGGTACAGACAACTGCAGTACTATAGCCAGACCTAATATTGCCAAGTACAGATGCCACTATTTGTCACGAGTGGCACTCGACATTCCAACACAACATGCCAAGTTTACGAGTAGACTGCTTGCAGCAATTGGAGTGTAGTATACATACCAGACAGAAAGTCAATGCCTCAGTGAAACCAGCTTGGGCTATTTGCTCCCTCAACTGATCAGACAATTTGTTGAGTGGGAACTGCAAAAATAGAAAACTACAAATAATTAAAAGCAGCTGGCCCAAAAAAATGGTTATAGTACAGTAAGAAGACTTGTGGTATATTTTATGATGATGTCAGTATCCACCGCATCAAAGATACAAACAGCATTAACTATCATCATATTTTAGGACTCACACTGAACGTCATGACGTAGTGACTGGCATTCCTATTTCCTGGGGTCAAGTTTCACACTGACATCATTAATCTTGATTGAGATATTTATAGGTTACCTCTGTACCTACACAAAATTGCTGGAATAGTACCCTCAAATAGAGTGTGACCATTACCTTTCATAACTATTCAAATTCAACATTCTGAGTCACAATATGATTTGACGCATTACAGCAAATGTAATTCAAAAAGAATCACTAAATAAATGAATAGAAGTGCTGGCACTGAAACACAAAAATGAGGTCTTTTTTATATTGTTCAGCTACACACCTTGCTGTCAACAATATAAAGAGTACTTATGTCTTCATATAAAGTGCCTGATATTTTTGTCTGATTTCAACCAAACATGGATTTTCTTGACAGATTCGAATAAAAGTTTCCAGCATAACATTTCACGAAAATCTGTCAGTGGGAGCTGAACTGTTCTGTGTGGACGGATGGACAGACAGACAGAAAGATATGAAAAAGCTAAACATTGCTTCTCACAACTTTGTGAACAAGCCTAAAAATCAATCAATCACCAACTCTAGACTCATGGATTTGTTTTGATAACTTCATATCTGAATGTCTGACAGACTGAATGACCAAACAAAACACACACAATCCATATGTCCTTGCTTGAGTATTTTAACTAAACATTCAACAGTTTATTTCCCATACATAGATGAAGTCCATTGGGAAACGCAAGGAGGTGATGATAATATTACATGTACCTCATGGAAGTGAGTTACAGTGATGGCATCTGGATAAATACGACTCAAGATTATGTCCAACAGTGGGCTGTTGTAATAGTGCCATTTTAACCCTTTAAAGACGAAGCGTATCTGTTTTATATAAGGACTCAGTGCATACCACGCTGTAAACACTCTCCACTTTGGTTATAAAAACCAGTCTCTTAATGTTTTATAAGGCAAAAGTTGCTGTTTGGTCTGAGATCCGTACAAAACACATAAATGTAATGTGGGCACCACGTAGAATTTTTTAATGTTACACCTGGTGGTATGTAAAGTTACCACTACGCTTTAAAAGGTTAACACTGGATTTTATTAACAGAAATGTACCCAAGTTTGAAGCAAGCAGAATAACACTCAGCACAGTGACTAGGATATGGACTCCCCAGCTAATCATGTTTTAATTCCTCATAATAACAACAGATTTTTATCTTCACCAAAGCATCCAGACTGGCTCACAGGCCTACCCAGCCTCCTGTTCAATGGGTAGTGGAGGCTCTTTCCATAAGGGTAAAGTGACCAGGGCATGAGGCTGACCACTGACCTCCATCTAATGCCGACATTAATAGTGAGCCAAACTATACCTCCACTTCCCCCAAAGGCCTTTATGATGTCTACACAGACAACACTACCTTTACCTTTACCTTTGCTTAGGTCTGAAGCTATATGTTGCTGTATTGCATTAGACATACCTGTGCTCCAATTGTAGAAGTTTTAGGAAAGGTTTTCTTGATGTTGTTATAGCCAAATGCAACTGCCACATCTTCATATATGTCACATGCATGAATAACATCATGTCTGGATGGTGGAACTTCAACTATTACTTCCTCTTTTGAGTTAGCTACCTCAGATTTCAGACACATTTTAGTCAAGAGTTTGGCAATTTTGTCTGCGGGTTCACTGGTGCAAAATAATTAAAATAAATTATATTAGAATCTTCAAAAAAGTATATTACAGCCACTTTATCAATTGGTATGTGTGGATGTGATACCTGAGAGAACACATAAGGTGTCAAAAATAAGAAGAATGAATATTTATCATAAAACTTAAATGCATGTGATTGGTTCCCCCCTACTGTTCCCACTTCAAAGAATTTGCTGTGTGACCAGAAATAGTGAAAATAATGGTTGTGCCACTCTTTGCTGCACCTATGAACATCCAGTGTTTCAAACTACGTAAAGTAGCGTGACTCTTTGTGATGTGATGTAATCATCAGAACTCTTCTTCCCAGAAGATCAGATTTGGAAAGAGACAAACGTTGCAACACACATCAGATTAACCCCATACTAACTCAGTGGTGAAACCCTAAGGCCAGCCTGCAGATGTTTTGACCACACACTGTAACTTGCAAAGTGTTTGAAGTTTTAAGGAATGTATCTGGACACAACAAAGAAGTACTGATACAGAAGCAGATTTTACATTACGAACAATTTGTGATTAATTTTATGGTTAATCTACCCTAACCAAGAAACTTATAATTAGGCCGACATATGGCTTGGATGAGGGAAAACAAGAACTCCATACTCAGTTTTGGAGGGCAAGGATGGCAAAGTAATGTAATAGTATGGAGTACTTCATGCAGATATGTGATATACATATGGTACGTTTGTACCTGTCTCCTATCAACTTGCTTCTTTATCCTTCAACCAATACTGAACTTGTGTTTGTGTCCTCTCTCTTAATGTTCCATTTGTGTATCTTTCCTCACTCGGTCTCTCCACCTTGTTCTTGCTGTCCCCAATTAACATACCATATTTTGTCCATGAGTAACAAATGCACAAACTTTGTACTATCCTTAATTTGACCAACACTTCGTGTAGTGACTACTTGTACTTTCACATCTTTTTTAATGCCCTGTTGTCTTGTTTGTTACTTAATGCTTCATCTCTAATACCTGTTGTTGGCTTACATTCTTCATAGTCCATACATGTATGTCAAACTAGGCAGACAGTATGTTGTTTACAAGATAATTAACTCTTTTAAAACTTGTCATTCCAAACAATATCAAAAACAACTGTAAAACTCTACTTCATCAAACAGATTCTTTGTGCAGTCTTCTCTTGGATTACTTTTTAATGAAATTTTAACACAAACTTTTTCAACTTTCTTCAGAGTGACGCTGGCAATTACTTCTCACACTTCTATGTTCTCTTGACAGTCTTCATGACTGCATATTTATCCCACCATTTGTTAAAGTACATCTCACAGAAATACTACTTTTATTTAGCCTTCTCAGGAGTTATGAAGACCAACAAGTGCAATGTCTGGGAGGGGAAGGTAACTAGGGGTACTGCAGCCAAGTTACCATGTAACTCAAGAGTACTACAGTCATGCTGTAATGTTAACTAGGGGCACTAAAGCCAAGCTGCCATGTAACTAGGAGTACTATGGTCACACTATCATGTAACTAGGGGCAATACAACCAAGCTAAGCTATCATGTAATTATGAGTATTACAGTCACGCTATCATGTAACCAGTGGCACTACAGGCACACTGTCATGTACGTAGGGGCATTACTGTCATGCTACCATGTAACTAGGAGCACTACAGTCATGCTGCCATGTAACCGAGTTAGTACTGGGGGAATGATTGTAAAATATTAACAGCAACAATACAAATAACAGTCATTCACCTTATGCCTATATATCTGTTGGTTTTCTGTACACTCACAACTTCTTCACGATAAGCCAGCTCAGGATATCTTGTGACATTCCCATCAGGTAGCACAACTTCACAGCATTCTGCAGTGTATTTATCTGCACAGTACTGACTGAACGTGCACACTAATGTATCTAAAACAATCTTAGCCTGAAAAATACAACCAGCACAGTTTATAAGATCTGATATTGTCCAGTATCAGACAGATAATTATGTGGTCTCAAAGAGATCTGCTGGCACTTGATATCCAGATGAACAAACTTTAGAATTCTGTATGCCAACATTAATGTGAACAGATTATCCATCCCAACAGAAAAGGGAATGAGGGTTTATCTGCATACTGCTGCTGCTGCTGCTGTTGTTGCTACTACTACTGCAGTAAAATCTGCGATATCCGGTATTGGATTGTCCGGAAATCTCTATTTATCAGCAAATTGACAACAAGCCCCATTATATTTAAGTGTATAGTTAATTGTTGGTGTCCCACTTTTTTACATTACATGTGCACCTTGTTACATAAGTAGTGGTGAAAAGGACTAGAAAGTGCAGCATGGAAAACAGGACAGGATATCAAGTGACAAGTTAAATGGTTAGGTCTGTCCATGTGGTTGCTAGGTACACTAAGATACGTGGTGAGTATAATATTCTGATATCTGGAAAATTGCGATATCTGGGAAACCTTCGGTCCCGGAGGTTCTGGATATTGTAGATTTTACTGAACTACTACTACTGCTGCTGCTGCTCCTCCTCCTCCTCCTCCTACTATTACTACTACTACTACTACTACTACTACTATGACTACTAGCAGCAGCAGCAGCAGTAACAACTGTGCTGTGGTGGTTTGGAGAAATAGGGGTGGTGATCGTGATTATTAATATGTTACAATGATTAAAAAATCAGGAAGCCAATTACAGATCATAGTAATGGAAAAATGTAACAAGTAACTACCAATAACATGAGCACAATGCCCTGAAAGAATTGAAAAGGGAAACTAAAAGTGGCATACTGTCCTTCACTCAGTTTTGCACCAGGTACTTCTCACATCTCAATCGACTATGCTAATGTTCTCTCCAAGTCTGGTGTGACAAAGAGTTACAGAACATACCTTTGTGAGTAAGAATATTATACAAAAAGAGCTTAGTTGTGATTGATGGTTATTATTCACCTTGGATACATTCATTGCCAAGTTACTGCATGCAGATGTACAACTACTTGGGAATAAACCTATTCTTGGATAAAATGTTTTTGGGCTATCAACCATGTCAAATAGCTTAACAGTGAATAAGCCAACATTTCAAGAGCCATCTCCACCCTCGTCATCAGGGATGTTCCCTGATGACGAGGGTTTATTCACCATTAAGCTATTTGACATGGCTGATAGCCTGAGAACATTTTATCCAGTTTAGTTGCCGTGAAAGCTTCAAATTAAACATATTCTAACGTGTACCTATTGCATGGAATATGTATAATATCAAATACCTTTGTGAGATCCAATGCAGTGCACTCAATGAATACATTTCTTGTATTAAGTGTAATTCTTGAATGGTTTCCATTAATTATTGGTGGCATAGACAGAACAACACCATTCTTATCATAAATGATTGGATACACTGGACTATCCTTAATGATGTGAAGGTACTGCTTGAGTTGGGCATGAGTCTGAAAGAAGACACAGCACAATGAACAATATAAAAAGTTGGTCACCACTCAATTTCTTACATTCAGTTCATCACTACAGAAAGAGTTAAAATCAGCCAGGTGCAATTAACTCAAATTTTGTAATGTTACAATTTATATTTAAAGATTCAAACTTTAAAGTGATTTCCATATTTTAAATGTAACTGTAACAACTAGGCTTGAGAAAGAGTGCTTCACATACTCCAGCTGCTTCCTTTGACACTATGGGAACTGAGACAGTTCAACATCACGGTCTTGTGATCACAGCGTGATAAGCGGTTAGGTTCCAGTGCAACAAAAAATATGCAGTGACTACCAGAGCTCTATACTAGGCAGTCAGCAGCAGACTGAGTCTTGGTCAGTCCATCTGTCACTCAGTCTGTTAGACAATCAGATATCTTGTGCATAAAGTCTGTTGCTCAGAAAACAGGCGAGGGAATAAGCCACCAGACAAGCAGTCAGTCCTACATTTCTACACATTTTCACTCTTTGCATAACGACATGTCAACACACACAAAGAATACCCTTCTAATACTCTAGACAAATATTTCTGTTTACTGTTATGAGTATTGTACTCACTGAATAAAGGTCCATAAGTTCAGTTGCTGTGTATTCCTTGTCTTGGTTCAAAGGTTGGAATTTAATGTCACCAGGAGGCTTTGCATCATATGTAAAAGGGCCCACAATCGTGTCAAGGTCATGAGTTCCGATGGCAACTAAAGAACGTTTCCTACATATATTCTGATGCAACTTGTCTTGCAGGTCTATAAAACTCTTGTAGCTTTCCTGGCTGAATGTAATATTCCTAAGGACTGCAGCAACAGCATGTGGCCGAATCAGCTGTGTCTGGAAATTTGATAAAAAGAGACACACAACAGCAAAGACTAGTGGCTGAAGTTTGCTATCTTTTGAGATGTGATGCTGTGCTATTCAGTACGCTGGCACGCACATTTCAGAGGAACATGATGCCTACATTCTCTCAGTATAAGAGCCCTTGATAACCCTCCTACACCGTAGGCGGAGGCAGTGAAACCAACATTTCAGAAGAACCTACTGCCTCCACCTTCATGTTTGGAGTATGGAGGCAGTACATTCATCAAAAGTAGGTTTATAATGATAAGCCTAAACAGCACCATATCTCTGCTGCATTCTGGCAAAAGGATAAAAGAATAAAGCTGGTTACTCCTGCTCTTACCACAGAGGCTCTGGATGGCAGTTTTGTTCCTGTTTTCATCCCTTCCTTGCCAGTGACTGACATGACAAACAAGAAAGGCAGTGCCACAATTTTATACAACTGAGAGACAAAAGGTTCTTGCATGTAACTCATACATACATTAAGGGATGCTGCAAACATGGAAATTACATAATTCTGATAATTTCTGGCAACTAGCCCTAGAGATGGAGGTCTCTTTTGTCAGAGTTATCCATTTTGTGTTTTCACGTAAATGCCTGACTTGAGTGGCAAAATCACGTAGCCCATTCACACGTTACACCACCAATGCTACCATACAATTTCAACTACATTTCGTATCCAGACCACATTAAAAGCCATTACACAACTTTAATTGTGGTTTGTATAATTCCAGCATCAGAATAATGGTCAAAATACAACCAATAATTTTCTCAAAAATGATTTATCATAAACAGGAAGTGGTAACAGTAAAGTTGTCCCTGTGCTTAATTAAGCACATTACAAAGGTGTATGGGAGACAGGAGGTGTAGCTTCACACATTCTTAGACGAAAGTGAGTGGTTAGCTTCATGAACTGCTCACTTTATCCCTGCAGAAACAGCCATGGTATCCAATGGATAGCATATGAGGTGGGTCCCCAGCCCTGTCTGGATGCTATGGAGAAGAGAAAAATGCCACGAACAAAACCCCCAACTCATAGGCAGTCCATCCCATAGCCTACTCAGCATAGCTACCAACTGAGCTCTGGTACATGATGTAGCAATATATACATATACTTATATATATATATATATATATATATATATAAAATTAAGGTCTACAATTTTAACTTAAAATTTTTATATAGTTAATATGGAAAAAAATAAATCTCTTACTTCAGTCAGCATCACATCTTAGTCCAACGAAGTTCGTAACAACAGATTTTTTTAACTGTAATAAATGAACACAAACAATAATGGGGTATGCAAAATAACAAAGGAGGCATGTGGTAGGTATGGGTTCTTCTTACTTTATTTTATGGCACTGCCAGTATCTCCAACTGTATAGCATTGACAGTAGGATGATGGTAAATCATAAATTTGAAAGGATCTGAAGGAAAGCAGTCAGGCCTAATCAAGGTACAATAACACATCTGTATGGCAGGATGGAGGAAAACCATGATAAACATCAGTCAGAATAGCTGGTGTTGCAGCCAAGACTTGGACCAGAAACTCCTCAAATACAAGTCCACAGCGTTACCACTACACTAACCTGTCAAGCCCGACAATTCCGGTAAAACCAGCACATGACTCAGCAGTAGCCTCATCAACATACTCCTTCTTACCATAATCATCATAGCAACACACATTGTAAACAAATGCACACTACACTTACTGCAGGTGTTAGGACAAGCTTCTGTACAGAGCCTTTTTCTGGTGTCACAGCCTTGTAACGTGGTGGAGACAACCTGCACAATCAGAGGCATGCGAGTGGAAACATAACACACTATCATGATATTTCATAATTTTCTGCACTCAAAAATATTTCGCTCTGGAGTCTACATTCTACACCTCTATTACAGAATTATAGGCAAATTTAAACAACTAGAAAACTGGTGAAAGCAGAGGAGATCATTATGCAAAACACAGACAACAAAAATGCTGTCACACTATGAACACACACAATGAATAGGAAAATGGATCATCAAATAACTAATTATGCTCATGTCTGTAAAGAGACTTTCCTTGCAGTAAATAGTCAATTTTTGCTAAACAGCTGGGCAATCCTCCCATAGCCTGTCATATGAGGATCAGCAGTAATAGAGTTAACCAGTGATTATACTCTAAGCATAGCTGTAACAGATGTCATACTAAGGTACTCGTAATTTAGCCTTCTCCCACCTAAACATCTAAAAAATAATCTTACCTAAGGTACCATTTCCATGTTCAGTGTTCAAGTGTACATGTTCCTCCCTGTCTCCTCACCATTAATGGATAGTTAATGTGTCTTGATGTTCACCACCACAATGTATTACACTCAAACATGCAAGCACACACTAACTCTCACTCTCTTCTTCCACATACACATAACAAAGGGGAGACATTCATTTGTTCCAGTTCCCACATTATTTGCCTTAAGACAAATTAAAGTAAGAATAACTTAGTGTTTCTTCAGAAATATAAGTGTAAAACCTAAAACTACAACTATATGAATACTGTCTGGAAAGTGTTAACAAAACACGGTACACCTGACACTTATATGTGTTTATCCTAATCAGTTCTATTTTAACATAAAGGTGAAAGCGTTGAACTTACTTTCCTTGGAAAACAAGCAGACCAAGAACCAAGCCTTCCAAACACAAGAGGTCGTAACGATTTGCTGGTACCTCTATCCGATATATTACATCTTCTGATGCTCCTGCAGACTGTTCAGCCCCCTGCTCATTCGTTATCATCTGCTTCTCTGTTGTCTGTTCAATGGAAAGACATAAATTTATTTAACAAGCATGTTTAGCACCAACCTAATGTCCTTGTGGATTTACATCATTAAACCAGTGGATATTCAGCACTAAGTTGGTTCTCGTTCATACATTTTTACAGACAGTTAACAACTGTATTTGCCAGTTTTGTCATCCAACATACAGTTATGGCACCAAATTATGGAAGGCTAAAGTCCAAGATGCATTGTTTTATGCCACTTCAAACTGTCAGTTCCAGGTTCAAATCCCACTGAAGGCATGAAAGCTTGTCTAGTTTTTTCCGTGTTGTCTTCTGATGATATAGATCTTGCGAGTCAGGTTGTCTATATAAAATACTTCATTGTTTGTCTCAATAAAGGTACAGGGAAAATCTACAATACAAGGACGCAAGCAGTAGGATAACCAATATGGTTTGTAAAGTCTAACGCAGTGGACAAGAACAACAGTGTACACTAGTACTGGGTCCTGACCAGGGACTGCTTTATCAAAACAGCAGTGTGGCAATGCAAAGTCTATTTGTTTGGCCATGAACTTGGTCTTTTCAATAAAATGTGCTGCTGTAAATATTTCACATCTCTGTTCTCCTGTAACATCCTCAAAACTACTTACCCCACCTAAAAGCTTATGTTCTAGTCATTATTGCCTCTCCATAAAACTGCAACAATAATATATAAATGTCAGCAGCATTTCCATCCAGTTTCACTAAAAACTGAATACTGATTCTCACCTTTAACAGTCTATCACCTACAACATTCACAAAAAACCACTGTACCAGTAAAATGCTTATAAAAGTCACAGAAGGAACTGACTCCAGAAGACTGTTTAAAAAAATTTGCTGAAGCATTTGTCATATGATCCAGCATGTATCAGTTCACCAGGGTTGTTATGTGCTGCACAAAAACACTGTAACCACATTGTAAGACATATGTGTATCCACAATTCAACAAACATCACTTCAGAAAGGAAATGGGTAGCTTACCAGTAACCACACTGGATTTTTCACTTTCAACAAAATGACCTGAACAAATCATGCACATACCCACATACACAAGCGTGTCTTCAAAAGTTCCAGGACTCACTCATTAATTAAACATATGCTTACCTTCATTATTGGTCACTGCTGTGCCCATCAAAGTAATCCACTTCTGAGTTTATTCAATAGGTCCAGCATTTCTGCCGGTGCTAGAAACACTGCTGGAACTGACCTTTTTGAATTGTGTGTATGAAAGTCAGAAACTGTTCTTAAATTTCAGAAACATGCTGGAATGATACCTTCATAGCTGCACTCCCATTCTTGGAAGCAAGAAAAAACACAAGGAGACACATCAGGCAAGTAAGGAGGGTAAGGGGCCACACCAATGTTTTTGGTGGACAAAAGTGTGCACTGACAAAGCAGTATGTGCTAGCTCACGGTAACGGTGAATCAATCAACCCTGATTCCGCCTCCATTCCAGATGTTCCCAAATGACCTGCTCCCTCACACACTGCAGAATCTCTCAGTAGTAATGCTCATTAACCATGTAGACTGAAGGAACAAATTCATTGATGTGTGATGCACTCAGAGAGGAGAAAAACAAAAGAGACAGAGAAATCACCAACATGCTCCTGATGTTCAGCCTGACTTGCCTCACTTTCTTTGGACATAAGAGGATGGGCTTTTCCGCTGAGAGGACTGCTGTTTGGTTTCTGAGTCATAAAGTAAAACCACATTTCATCTCCTGTATTCCTGATGCCATTTTCCCTGACTTTTAAGCAAACTTAATGAATATAGTTATTCGTTCAAATCAGCCATTACAAAAGTGTCGACTGCACACACAATGCACAAAAATAAACATCTGTTCAGAAGCCATGCAGAGCATAGTGTTACATCTGCAAAACCCACTAGATTAACTCAGCAGATAGAAATGCTATGGCACTTAGTGGCAAAAAGCTGTAATACCTGTCACTCTCGGTCCTAGTGGTGAATCTGGAGACTTCTGAATACACCCTTGTACACGGGTGCCCAAATGGTCCAAAAATTTAGGAGCCACCATACAAAATTTACTTGCCTGGGTGACCTGGCACCTGGGATTTGTGCACTCCTGCCTGACATAGGCCTATATAATATCACATCATAATTGTCCTCATTCTTCAAAGCACCTCCTGACATGTTTCATACCATGCACAGACACACAAGACAAAAAATTTTGCACACAGTGATTTCTAACTTCTTTGCTGGAAGACAGCAATTATGAGGTTTATGAATAGGTGGGAAATGGCAATATTAAACTGAATTACATATAAACAGACTGTGTAGATGAGATGTGAATTAAGGAGAGGTCATGTGAACAGGAACATGTTCACAAAAACATAAGACTATTTGATGAACTAAATCACTCTCTTCTGCTCGAGACAGCTTTCATGCCATAGAGTAAGTTAATCAATCTACCACCCTCTACACATATTCTGAACCTCCCTCCAGTCCTAGTGACATATGAATACAATATTACAAATGCATATATTTAAGCTAGAACATCCACATATCAACCTTCCATGCACAATTAAAATGAACTGAAATTTGCAAACTCTGGTAATGAAGCAAGATGCTGTGATGTGACACACTGGTTTGCTTCATGCCGTGCAGCTGTGTGCATAGCTGACCTTGTCCCCATATCTACAGCAGCACATATTTCCAACTGCTGACTGTGTGGATATACAAATTTCTATCCAATATCCTTCTGTCAAGAGTAAATCCATAAGCAGGGGAAATTACTGGGGATCATCAGTGTGGATTTTGATGTAACAGGTCAAATACTGGTCATACATACAGTAGTCACCAAATGGGAATACAATGAGGCACTGCATCAGCTATTTATAGACTTCAAGAAAGCCTATGATTCATTTAGGAGGAAGTCTTGTATAATATTCTCATTGAGTCTGGATTCCCAACGAAACTAGTAAGACTAATAAAAATGTGTCTACATGAAACCTATAGCAGAGTCTTGGTAGACAAACATTTGTCTGACACTTTCCTATTAAGGATGGTTTGAAAAAGGAGATGCTCTATTGTCACTGTTTTCAACTTTGCTTTAGAACATGCCATTAGAAGGGAAAACCAGGAGGGCTTGAAATTAAATGATACACATCAGGTTCTGGTTTATGCTCATGATGATGATAGAAATGCACTGGGTGAAAGCACACTAACTATGAAGAAAAAACACAGAAGCTTTATTAATTGCTAGTAAGGAGAGCGGTATAGAAGTAAATGCCAAGAAGACTAAGTATGTGGTAATGTCTTGAGAATAGCATGCAGGGCAAAATCACAACATAAAGACAGACAGTAAATCCTTTGAAAGGATGGAACAGGTCAAATATTTGGGAACAACCCTAACATGTCAAAATTCCCCTCATGAAGAAATTAAGAGAAGACTGAAGTTAGGGAATGCTTGCTATCATTCAGTACAGAATCTTTTGTCTCCCACTTTGCTATTCAAAAACACGAAGATTAAGATATACAGAAGTATAATTTTGCCTGTCGTTTTGTAGGGGCGTGAAACTTGGTCTCTCACGTTGCAGGAGAACATATACTGAGTGTTTGAGAATAGAGTGCTGAGGAGGATACTTGGGCATAAGAAGGAACATGTAACAGGGGAGAGGAGAAAACTGCATAACAAGGAGCTTAATGGTCTGTACTCCTCACCAAATATTATTCAGGTGATCAAATCAAGGAGAATGTGATGGGCAGGCATGTAGCATGTATGGGAGACAGGAGAGGTTTATACAGGGTTTTGGTGGGGGGACCAGACAGAAACTACCTCTTAGAAGACCTAGGCACAGATGGGAGGATAATATCAAAATGGATCTTCAAGAATTGGTGTGGGGAAGTATGGACTGGTTGGGTCTGGTCCACAATAGGGAGAGGTGGCAGGCATTTGTGAATGCAATAATGAACCTTCAGTTTCCGTAACATACAGGGAATTTCTTGACTTTATGAGGACCTGTTAGCTTCTGAGAAAGGGCTCTGCTCCATGGAGTTAGTTGGACTGGTGAATATGAAAACAATAAAAGAAAAACAGGGCTAGGGAGGGTCACTGCTGAGACAGATTTGGCAAAGTGTTCAGAAATGCATCCTCCCCACCAACTGCTATACCATGATGGTTTGGTGTCTCAACTTATGTAGTGGTGTTTCCTTCACACCAGACATAATTAAACAGCCACAACTTGGTCCCCAGAGACACATTTCCAACAAAAGGGTGTACCATGCAGATGTGACACTGGCATTAAGGTAGAAGGCACTGTGCACTATACACCTTAGACACCAATATGATCCAGAAACCAGATATATTAAGAAACAGCATATGCTGGTAAGTGGAGGAATCAGAATCAACACTTTTGTTAGGACCTCATTGGGAAAGTTAAGCGTGCTCTGTGGAAGCTGTAGACAACAAAGTTCATTCACACCTTATCGTGCATTAAAAATATACTTACAACTTCATCCAATTCCAATCCAAGCTCAAAGCAAAGGTCACTGAATTGATCATCGGCTGAAAATACAAACGAAAGAAATGAATACACAAACAGATGGTGGACAAACAGATAGACATAAACTCCACATAAGGTATTTTTTAACTTTGTGATGAATATTCGATAAAACATTTAAACTACATATGCACTTTTTACTGTACTTATTTTCAGACTGCCTATTGTTCTGCAGCAGAAACATGGTAACTGTCCTTCGGGGGACCAACTGAAGGCCAACATTTTATTGCTACAACTGACCTGTAAGTGAGACTCGCATAACTCATTAAGTCTATAAAATGTGAGACATAAGATTAACAGTTAACAAAACATTGCCCTTGGTCTCAGCACCACACCATGCTGACATGTGGAGAAAGAGGAAGTCAAGCTGAACACATTCTTAACCTTGGTACCAGGGGGAGGTGAGTGGTCAGCTTTATAGCTTGGATTCTTTACCTCCAGCGCACATTTGATAGAATGCTGTGTGTAACTTAAGAATGTGGTAAAGTAGAGGGCACTCCCTCCTCTACAAGGAATGAAAACCAGTTATGAAGTTCACTTTAATGACAGAGCGATCCAAGGTAACAATACTTCACGCGTATCTTTATGTATTCTATGAAACATATTAATATAGGTCTACTACAATTTGCCCCAAATTTATTCATAAACAGATTACTAGTTATGGCACAGCAAAACACATGACACAATTATGTGCATGAGAAGTCTAAGACTATCAAATGCTTCAACATTATCCTTTTCTATAGCACTTCTGTCACAAAACAGAGAAACGTGAAGACCAACTATGTTACGGGATTTTATAACAGCAAACAGGAGTCAATTAATGGTTTAAAAAAATCCTTAGGCCCTTATCACTTTGTAATTAAGTTGAACTTATCCAATATCACTTCACACTCATATGTGACCAATCTAACATGGGAACTATTTTTCCAAAACTTTTCCTCCTGCAAGTAAAGATGCTGATATTCTGACATGAGAAAGTGAATAGGGTTATCTTCTAATAGTCATGACGCCAAGATGAGCAGCATTTAAAATACAGAAAAAGGCAATGCGGAATATGGGATGTGAGAACCGTCGCAACGGCTGCAAATTAATGGTACAATTTTATTATTATGAGAAAAAAAAGATTACACACGGTTATGTTCCGAGGAGTTTGATGTCTTTCATTTACATTACTTAAATAGTATGCAGAAATTCGAACAAATAAAGGAATTACTAAGGCATAAGGAATTCACGACATGACGGATCGGAAAACTCTACGGCTATACCTGTACGGCTGTACTAACTTCAACGTCAAGGCAGAACCACCTGACCGCATTGCCTCACATACCTGAAAACATTTACTTCCAGAGCTACCGCCGCAAGATCCTCAAGTCAGACTGGTAAAGTGCACATGTTGAAAACAGGTTAAGTACAAAATTCCTTTCATTACGACACTAATAAATTAAATAATTAACTTACTATACTTCTGGCCGAGAGCTTTAAAAAGTAATTCTTTCTTCACCCCAATGGTCGGCATCACGTATTACGACTTTATAAATAAACTACTTATAAAAATTCAAACACATGTACATACACCACACAACGTCGTCAATTCCACAGATTAATAAAACTAGCGTTTGGCAACTCAGTGGAAACCATGGATTACAGTTGTAACAGTTTCCTGATGTTATTTTCGACGAGAAAACTGGTTTGTTCGATATGTCGATCGATCCCACGTCGGTCCAAAACATGCCTCAGATTTCAATATGTCGCTCTTAGTTCGTGGTTGTTGTGGTGTTGTTCCTATTTCTTACAGTTCCAACTATGTCAGAATAAAGTTCTACAAACGTGTAAGTTATCTACTCCCAGCGCTGTGGAAATCGACACTCCAGAATAAAAATGGTAATAATGAGTTGCCTCTAAGCAACCATTTCTTGTCTTCAGTACTTCAACTATAATAAACGCCCCTTGCATCAACTAAAATAAATTGTGGATAACTTTTTTGTTATGTATGTTCGCGTAAGTGACTTTAAGTAACACAAAATTTTAAAACAAAATTCTAAAACTGAGCGATGGGTGCTTGTTAGTATTACATATACAGTACTTGATTCGTGTGTGCTTAACCTCAAAAGCACATGTAAACCATACACGTAAAATTTGAAATCTTTAAGATCACAGTTGCCACAGAAAGTTTTTTTGGATTATCAGCCGGCAAAGTTCAAGGACGGTTAGTGTTCTGGAGACTTTCTGCACATGCAGTTGGAGGATAACCCTAGAGATTGCTTTTTATACATCTAAAATATCAATCGAGGCCCCTCTTTAAAGGTTAATTACACACTTACCAAACAGAAGCAGTGGGCCCAGTGATACGTAAACCCATACTGTCATTATCATGGTCACATGTGGCACTGTTATGTATGAATGTTACTCAGTTTCTGTTGTGAAAATGTGTTGTAGTTCAGGAGAAATACCATGTTGCTTACTATTTTGTACTACTGTTATATGTCTTACATACATGTGAGTCATATTGGCAGTTCTTTTTGTATGTAGCCCAAAACAACATTGCACTTTAATTTTGACAAATTCAGGTTACAGGTTTCAATCAGTGTTGTTTAGACTCTGACTTTTTTTAACAAAGAGGGTCTTTGACAGCCAGACTGATTGGTATTTGAATGATTTCTTATTGGAGGAAGAGCACATTGTTTTATTGTATGAAATGACTTTCAGGAACACGATCCCAACATTAAATGAGGACACTGTAGTAGTGTATTATTGCATAACAAAGGACGTAAGTGATGCAGTATTTCTGAACCAGCACCTGAAAATGACATTGCTTTCTTCAGCATGATAACGTTTCTAACCCTACATTACTTGGGTATTGTGTAAAATTTTTATTAATGTTGTTGCTCCTTCTCAGAGTTTTCAATGAATCTACAGAGTTTATACAGACAGATCTTTTAAATAATAGTGATGGGTTCCAAGTAAAGACCTTGTAACTCCTGTATGTGTGCTGGTAATGCCTTAAGTGTTCTGTACTTTATACATTTTTGGTTGCGTAACATGGTTCAGGTTAGCCAGAATGGTGGAGATGTATCTTAATCTAATTATACACCAATCAAGTCTCACATTACACACCAATATTTCCATGCCCTTAATGTAGCAGAGCCTGTTACTTCAGGAAGGTGCAGAAATGTGGCAAAACAGAAATATTCCTTCACTGTTAATAGAAGTACTGGAGCAGAAGTTGTATTTATGTTATACAGAACCAAAACCACCTCCAGCGACACATGAAAATCAGGCAGCGACATATAAAGTTTCCTTTGAAAACATGGTCGAGAGCAGGCGGAATGAAGCATTCAGGAGCATTCTTGTTCAGGTGCAGTCTGAGCAGTCCTGTTCTGATCTTCACAAATATTGTAGTCAATATGGAGAGGTGAAAGGCATGCACCACTACAGTCTTCCAGGCTCACTGGTATGTACAAGGTTGCATAACTATAAGCATTCTGCTTGTGATTTTATTATTCATATTTTTTACTGTGAAATGTGTGCATATTGTGAAATTCGGTAATCTGAATTGAAATCTTCCATTATAAACAGTGGTCCCTTCCTATGGAAATTGTAGTGGCCCCCAGGTGCTATTGTAACTCCTCCGGATGCTCTTTGTGAAATGGTTGGCACATACATATTATGGCTCATACTACACAATTTTAATTGAAGATATGGAAATGAGGCACATCTCAGCCACATTTGCTCCATGGTAGTTAATGTAGGATCAGAGAGGGAAGCACGTGTCTGGGGCTTCTGACTGTCTTGATTTGCAGAAACCAAGAAGAAGTCTTATGAAATGTTATAACAGCTAAAGATGATGGGTCTTCGATCATGATATCCAAACTAAGCAGGAATCATATGAGTGGATTTTTTTTCTCCTCATAACCACAAAATTGTGTGAGGTAGGCAGCAAAGCTAAAGTGATGCTGCTCGTTTTGTTCAGTTAACCTTTCATTTCTGCAAACACTGGATTCTATGAGGCTGGAAGTTGAACTTTAATTGGATGATTTAGTACTGAGGAAATACAACACATGTTTCTCTCGATCATATGCGTGCATTGCTACAAGTAGTGTATTTCATCGCCACAAATTCTGAGAGGGCTTTATGCATGAGGTCACTTGTGCAGCAATTTATAGCTGTGTGTTGTAGTCTGCAAGTAAGTATCCCTACTCATCATTCACATTCCTGCTCCCTAAACTTACATAAACCTTTAACACACTGCAGTAGAGCAGCTGTTGGTGATACCAAAAAACTGGTTTGAGAGTTGCTTCCAGCATTGGGAGGAATGGTGGAACAAATGTGCGTCTATTGAAGGAGCCTACTAGGAAGGGAGATTGACCTCTGAGCCATGTGTACAGTATCTGGGTTTTCATAGATTCATTCACGATACTTCTTGCAGTGTGCGGAGGCACTTGTGGAACAAAGAATGCTTTATGGATTTTAAATTTTCGTGAAGTCACCACTTCATATATAAGGTGCTAGTAAACTGGAGTAGAAAAAGTACAGAATCTAAATGTGGCATACACATTTCAGTATTATATTTACGCTAATCACCATGGACTATACAAGGATGTTTCCAGAGCTGGCTAAAACATAAAACATATTATTTGATCTCATAATGTTTGTAAAAATGTATAAATGTTTGAACACCTGCTGTGATTGTGTTGATTTTAGGGTTATTGGATGTATTCAGTGAACTGTACTAACTCTGTTACAGCATTTTGTTTTAGTGGAATTCATGCACAAATCTGATGTAGATCACATCCTAAATGCTAGCAGCTACATAAATAAGAAGGAAGTAGTCCCTGTGCGGTCTCCATTCTTGTGGTTCCGTGCTCCAAAGAAGAGTCTGCAGCAAACTCTCAACTCATCACAACCACCATGTCTGATGGAAATGAATCGAAACAATACACCCACTGCAGCAGAACTCAGAAACTGGATGCAAGGGGCAGACTCAGTAAGCCTCAAGTCTCACTTGAACTGCAGTTACTTCAGGGCACATGGGAGGTGATGATCATTTGCTATTGTAAGGTGATATCCAGGGAGATACTGAGGGCTACATACTTCACAACAAGTTTTCAGAAAACTGGACAGTTGTGTCTGTCCAACCTTGTTTGAAGCCTGTTGTGTACCTAAATTTTATTTTTAAGGATATCCAGAGCATCATTGAACAGCAGAGGTGAATTGCAGGTGGGTAGGGCTAGGAGAAAGGGAAATATAATACATATGGTAGTGAAATATTTGTCTAGGATGAGGCAGATGAGCAAAGATGAAGTGGAAAGGACTGGTTAAGATCAGGAATCAGAGAATATTAACTGGGAAACTGGGCCAAAAGTTCAGTATGCATTTAACAAAATTGGTTTGGGAATTATTTGGCAAAACCTGTAGGAGATTAACGAAAACATAATACGTAAGATGCTCAAACAGAAATGCCATGATATACACAGTCAGTCAGTCTTAGCAGATGCAAGGAGTAAATGCTAATCAGTGTTTCACTGGGAAATGATAGGAGGGATGGGGAATGGATGGCTATGTCATCTACTGTAACAGGAATGAGAGGAGCAGCCTAGTGTGGTTCTGACTGGAGATTTGGAAATTGAGAGGGTTAAGGGTTGGGGTGGAAGGGTGGGCAGTGACATGAATGCCATTCTCATTTTATCAAAGTGTTCAGAGCCTCAGGCACAGAGAAAACAATTATTAAATAGAAAGTGACTGGCTATGAATGAAGAAACAGCATTTAAGAAAATCATAGGTTGCATTAAGACTACAGAACTATAAAATTTAGGAAAACTTTTGTTTGAAGGTAAATGAGAGCATTGTACAAGAGAATTGGTAGAGAGACAGAGGGATAAGTAAAATGAATAGAAGAATGATTGATGTTAATAAGGGTTGCAAAAAACCTGGTGTTAGCAGGCACATTTCCCTGTATTAAGTATTTTGTGTTGTATACTTTGGAAGGATGTACTGACACAGTTAATAAATTTTCTTTTCCATTCTACTGACCTTTTATATGGTATTTACTTTTCCTGCTTTGGGAGGCATGGATTCAGTCACTGTTGTTGGCTATCTGAATTAGCATTTCCTCTGATGTACCTTGGTTCCTCCAGTTATGAGTACACTATACATCAGAATAGTCCGACTCCTTTTTTCCGAGTCAGTTCCAGTCCATTTGCCTTCATTCGTTTCATCTTCTGTTTGCTTGGTACACATATATGTAAGGTTTATTTGCCTTAACTGATAAAGACTTTACAGTGTGGCACCAATTCCCAGTTTTCAGACCAGATTTTGATTCTTCACCGAGCCACATCACTGAATGACCTGGGTTCAAGGCTGCGTTTCCTGACAGCAAGGCAAATTGAGCTTGCTGTCATGGGATTGTTTCCACAAGTAACAGTTCTGCCATTTGGATCCTCTGTCAATGGGTTTGGCAAGGCAGCTTGTGATTTGGATCTCGTTCTTTTGGCAGACAGGGAGACCACTGTAAGATATTGTTCTGACTCTTGCTTCCATTAATCTTATGTATGGGCAGTATTATAAGATGAATGGTATGAGTTTTGTATAACAAATATCAGTCACCAACAAATGCACTATTTCTATGTAGAGACACTATTACATCATACTACACCAAATCACCCAACATGTTTCGATGCTAATGCATCATCTTCAGGGGTACACTCTTTCACTACTTTCACAAGATTACATGTTTCACCAT
Organism: Coptotermes formosanus; assembly: GCA_013340265.1. Lineage (NCBI taxonomy): Eukaryota > Metazoa > Arthropoda > Insecta > Blattodea > Rhinotermitidae > Coptotermes > Coptotermes formosanus. The sequence goes on from BLKM01000702.1 coordinate 195,453, forward strand.
AACAGTTCATACACGTGAAATGTTCGTTGTCCAATAAGGATATTGCAGCACAATGAACATTTAACATGTATGAACTGTTATGGTGCAACATGTAATCTTGTGAAAGTAGTGAAAGAGTGTACCCCTGAAGATGATGCATTAGCATCGAAACATGTTGGGTGATTTGGTGTAGTATGATGTAATAGTGTCTCTACATAGAAATAGTGCATTTGTTGGTGACCGATATTTGTTATATATATATATATAAATGCACAGTGAAAACAGTGTAAAAATAGGTATGAGTTTTATTTCAGTGAAATTATTCCTTTTGGACAGATCTGTAGACCAAAGGCAACAAATCACACACTATGGCTTGGTATTAGTCAGTAGAGTGTACTGTTGTTACCAGTGATGTGTCCTGGTGGATTCAGGTTTTAATGATGGTGATTGAGTAATGAATGAACTGAGAAAAAATCAATGACTAAAAAAGTTAAGCATTTCGGCTTGTTATTACTCAGATACATAGCATTTTAAATAAATGTTCTCCATTTCCATTCTTTCTTCTCAGCAGCCACATCTTAGTACCTTGCCATATACATGAGTTCCTTATCTCTGTTTCAGCTTCAGATATTAGCACTTTCAAAATTAATATTTGTACTTTTAAATTCATACACTAGCTAGGACAGAGTACTGCATGTGTGAACAGATGTAAAATTAGTATACTGATTCACATCTTGAGGCATCTACAGAATTTTATGAATAATATCCTTTTGCAATACATCTATCCTTTTGTAAGATTTGAGACTTTCATGATGGCAAAGATTTGCATTTTTGTATCCTGGCTTATGATACTGTGTAGTGATGGAATCCAATGTCTTACAGGAACAGTCTGCTTCTACGTTTGGGGCATAAAATGACAATATGAGTGTCACTGGCAGTGCAGTTCTTTTTTGATTGCTTGCAGGATGAGGATACTAGTGATTGCCGACTGGTGTTCCATGCAAAGACACTGCTAACAAATGGGCGCACGCAGGTGCAACGCCACATGGAAACACTTGGTGACGTGGTTCAGTTGCTTCTGCCAGGCTGTTCTCATGTTCGACGCATTCTGCAAGCTCGAGTGCCAATCATCAAATATCACCAGGACCTGACAGGCATAGAGTGTGACCTGTCTATGACCAACATGTACGTAGTTTTGTAATATGGCTCTGTAGTTTTAATGTATGTGAAATAAAGTCAGTATGCTTCGTCTTACACATACATTATGACAGGGTACTAAAGCATTAAAGCGAAAAAATAATTGTATGTTAGATACAATGTAAATGATTTTTACCATTTCTGATCCTATAGGAAGCAAATCACTGCTGATAAAAATGATGTGTGGTTTTCTGTACACTGTTCTTTCACTAATGACATTTTGTGTTAGTACACTTTGTTGACCATTAGGAACTGCACAGTACGATGTAGTTTCAAGTAATAATGTAACAGAATGTCTCACATGACATAGCAACATCTGACCACAGATTCCACCATATAATAGGCACCAGTAGTCATTGGTGTTCTCATGTATCACCATACAGTCAGTTTGCAGACAGCAACATGGTCAGATGTTAAAGTACGCTGTGTGATTAAGTTTTTGCGTGTGAAGTGTCTTGCACCAGTGGAAATCCATCACCAATTGGTGGAGGTGTATGGAGCATCTAGAATATCACAAAAAAAGGTGTGCATATGGTACTGTATCTTCAGTAATGGCAGGACATGTTCATGATGAGCAGTGATGCAGACGCCTAACCATGTCCACTGCATATGACAATTTGTGCCATGCATGTGCCCTTGTCACAGAGTGTAGATGCATTAAGACGACTGACATCACCTGAGAGCTAGACATGTTGCTGGTAGTTTGCACAGCCTTGTCCAAAACCACCTGGATTACTCATACAGAAAAGTGCATGCATGCTGGGTACCAAAGTACATGGATGGTCATGAAGCTTGTCATATGGGACTCTCATGCATTTGACACATTATACCCATCAAGGAGAGCAGTTGCTGCAGTACAGTCTTACAGTGCACGAAGTGAGTCAATCATGTTGTATATGAAACCAAAAAAAGCATCCATGATGTGGAAGCACCCATCACCTCTGCGGGAATTTCAAACCATTTCCATCAGTAAGGAAGACAATGATGACGGCCTGTTAGGAACATAAAGGTGTACTTCTTTTGGATTTCCCTGAATGTGGTGACAGTGTAACTGCTGAATGTTGTTGTGGTGCACTTGACAGGTTGTGGCAGGCCATTTGTCACAGTAGCCCTGGGTTGCTGTGCCAAGGCACTATCATTTTGCATAATTATGCCAGGCTTCATACTGCCAATGTATCAACAAAAGCACTTATTTTCAAAGTATGAAGTGTACACACTCTCCAAAAATTTATGTATTGCATGTCAGAATAAAGAGTTCTGTTATGTTAGGTCTGCCGTCTATATGAGTGAACTTCTGTACATCTTGGGAGAATCCGATTGGCGTGTAAGGCCACTCGTGTTTGCAGTGCGACGCTGGGCACGTGAGATTGGACTCACCAATCCAACACCTGGCCGGTGGATTACCAACTTCTCCCTCACGCTGCTTGTTCTGTTCTACTTGCAGCAACGCAGCAAACATCAGGGCCCAGTGTTACCAACCCTCAATACCATGATCTCTCTTGCAGGTTAGTAATTAGAACATTATGAGCCTTGAATACATTATGGTTAAAATTATTATTACATTGTAGTTTATGTAAAATAAATCAACAGCCATCCAGCAGAAAACCAAGAATTTTATGAATTCTCTTCCAAGCATGTAGTAGATTGATAATGTACTTGGCAGCAGCAAGAAAAATATTTGTGTAACACAAATGTTAACAGGTATGTAGAGCCAGTCTACAGCGTAGCAATGAAAAGTACACGTACGACTGAAGGCATTTCTGTACTTCCATCACAACATTCCGAAGAGCAACTGAGTCAGGAGAATTCTTCTTTAAGCTTGTATAGCGCAGTATGTTACTGCATATCAGAATGTTCACATACGACATATATCTTTACAGGTTCTGGGGATCGTCGTGTTACTTCAGATGGAGTGAACTGTACATTTATTCGAGATGTGTCTCGGCTTTGCCAGCATATGGCATCATCAGCCAGAACGCTCCCAAACAGAGAAAACCTTGAAACTCTCCTTATAGGCTTCTTTGAGTTCTATTCCTCCTTTGACTTCTCCACTCATGCCATATCTCTTAACAATGGAATGTCAGTACCTAAACCAGACCACTCTCCCCTTTACATAGCCAATCCTCTGGAACGAGGCCTTAATGTCAGCAAGAATGTGAGCCATGATGAAACTGAACGTCTGAGGATAGAATTCCGCAATACCGCTTGGATGCTGGAATCAGTGGCTCTGACACCAGACAAGTCTTCAGTGACAGCATCTCAGAAAAAAGCACATGAAGTGTGGGGACTGACTGCTCTCTTTGAAGCACCACAAATTGCTGCAAAGGGACGCAACATCTTTTACATTCCTGCACGGAAAGTGTCAGCCCCTAGAATTATGGACGTATCTGAGCTCTTTCAAGAGAACATAGAAGGTGATACTAGCAAGTCTACTCCTGTAAGAGACATTCCTGTGGAATCTGTAGACGCAAATAAACAACAAAGTGAAGTGCAAAGCAGGTTGAAACCCACAAATAAGGATGTTAAAGTTTCTAGCAGACTGCGCCGCAGATAACTAGACTCTGACAGTGTTTAGATTTGATTTGTGGATGAGAGTAAATAGTGACAATGATTAAGTGTGTTTGCCATATTCTCCTTAGCTGTTACTTGTGACCTTCAAATATAAAGCAAAATAAATTTGCTTTTGTACTGTCTCATAAAATTAACTTTAAAACCAAAGGGCTGACATATGATTTAATACAGTAAAACCTCGTTAATCCAGACTATTTGGGGGGAACAGTAGTCCAGATTAGTAAAAGTCTGGATTAACATGAATAAAAAAACAAAGGTAACTGCACAAATAAAAAATACACATTACTCAAAATCATGTTATATATCATAATAATTATTAAACAGTAAAAAAGGTACATATTTACATTGTTGTAATGTACAGCAATTGTTAATAAAATACTGTATGTCACAAACTACAAATTGTCTGCGATCGTCTTAGAACAGGATGTTCGTGGACGCATAGGCTTAGGGGAAGCAGTGACACGGCGTGCCGCGTCAGGTGTCTTTCTTACAAACCTACAGTCACTTCAGACTTGTGCCGGTGATTTATTTTACTACTGTGGGCTCCAAAATAAAAATTTCTATTTTCAGGAACCCTGTCCAGATTAAGTGAAGTCTGGTTTAATGGGGTCTGGTTTAACAAGGTTTTACTGTATTAAATGGATAGGATCATCACTCTCAAATAAAGGTTGTGCCTACAGTTTCGTGGTAGAGAATTACTGTTATGTTCCCCCAAACATAAAAGCCGTATCATGTTTTTGTCAATTATGGACTTAAGTGGTATTTTTACATTGCGAATACTTGTTTATTTCAGTGGAGGTGGTGCCTTTGTTGTCATTATTTTTAACACTGCGGAGAAAAACTATTGAGCAGTAACGTGATGACCAAACTCTTCTTTTCATCCTTATAGAATGCACAAATATGTGCCTTATGTACTTCTTTTTCTTTTTCCCTGTAAATTCAAAAGAGCAGTTGCTGTACTTATATGAATATGTGGATTTATTTCAAAAGTGTGCCAACATGAAAATATGGATGTAACCTGTGTACATATGCAATACGTCCTTTCTCATTAATGAAATGCCAGTATTATGGGAAGTGTACCTCTTCACAGCACTTGAGTGTATATACTGTACAGTCCATTGCTGCTACCACAGTATGGCTATAAACAAATATCTAGGATCTTTATGCCATACATACCGTGCGGCTATTACATTGTAGGACACATTTGCGTTCCACTGCCTTACACATACATTTTTGGACATGAAACATTTATACAGTGCTGGGGTAACTGATCATACCAGATTCCATGTTGGGTGAATGTGTAACTGCCCACATTTATTTAAATTTTTCAGCATTCAGCAATTTTTTTCTTACATATTACTTTGGACCAGATATATGTAGTCAAAACTGCACTGGGTGAAACCACATTGCTGTCCAGTCATCTAGCCTTTTTGCTGAGGACAAGCGCTTTGGACTGGCTGATATACGTCACAGAGACTTGGTGAGCAGTGACAACAGGAGGGGAGGGACGAAGCCGGTACAAATTACTGGAGGCCAGTGGTCCAGAAGGGGGCCCAGGTCCTGACTGCTGCATATATTTTGATATGGTAGGTAAATTTCGCAAAGTAAAACTCTTCCGCATTGATTAATGTAACTTTTTAAAAGGCTGTATTTTCTCGTAGTTTTCAAATAAAGAAAATCTTATGTCAGAATTATAAAAAAAATTAACATTTTGATGGAAAACAAAAGGCATTTGCATTTTGCGAGCAACTAATTTTAAATATGTTGCATCTTACAGGTGCTGCAGTTCGCAAAAATTTGCAATTTTCGAAGTTACATTTGATGAGTGTTCACAGCAATGCTAATTATAATAATGTGATATATGTAATTTTAATTTAAGCATTCTTAAAATTCTATTTAAAATGTGTATATTATCTTCAAGAATAAATGTTTTGTTTCCCTAGTCAATGCTTCATTTGTATGCCAGGCAGGGCACATCAACACAGATCTCATGTAAAGGTTTCTAGCCGGTCCGCCCTTTGGGGGGGGCGGGGGGCGGAATTTTTTTCTTGTTTTTTCACTGGGGCCCGAACTCGCTGTCCGCGGGCCTTGTTGGAGAGAAATGTAACAGTATGTGCAAAGAAGGAAGTTTGGGCAACCCTCATTTCCACCATCCGTGGGACATCTTCAGTGGCTTTAGTTTACAGCCTGCATATGATGCGCGCCGAATGGCTGGATTCCTCTGCCAGCTTCTCGTTATCGCGTTATCGGCCCCCCGCCCGGATATCCCGCCGATATCGGTCGCAACAGATAATGTGTGACAGTTTGTTATCTGATGGCTCTCACAGAGCAGGTCTATACGCGACAAAAGTGGTCCAACAAGAATAAAACAGCTGGGATCGAAATATAGCCTACTGGTAAGTCCCGTGTGTATTACATGACTACATTCGTAACACGAAGAATTCGTAAACACTTATATTAGGACACCTTTGGGCAAAGATTTTACTCTGATTTGCGAAAACGTTGATATACATTCATATTTATATTCATAAATCACAATGGAGGAGAGGACGCCTTTTCGTTGTAAGTTGCTTGCGTATAAATTAATTAAATAATTTTCAAATGTCCCATCCCGTTGTGTTGCATAATATTAATCAGTTTTTTCCAGTCAAACACAACTTTTCTTTTTAATGATAATAATAATAATATTATTATTATTATTATTATTAAAAATAAACGTGTTTGACTGGAAAAACTGATTAATAATTAAAGAACCTTAAATTTACCTCCGTATGCCTATAATAATGGTATACTCTCCGTTGCATAATATTGCTATTACAACGTGTTACAAAAGGAAGCAAAACCTGTTAAAGAAGCTGACATTGAAGGAACTGTTGAAAACAGAGCTCATTTTCTACCCCGCATAAATGCTGCCTACTCGAGGGATCACATTATGAACACTCGTAATGTATCTAGCGACGTGACGTTTACTGCGTGTCGAATTTCGCTATGTAGCTGTTCCTCATGAGCTAGAGGGGCTTAACAGATTACGTTCTTCCACAACCTCCATGAAAATAAATCGGGTGAACTAAGATCCGCACAAATTAATAGCTATAATTCTATTGGTATCAGCTGTCCATTAAAACACAGACTACAAGTAGGCCGAACGTGTGTAACAGACAGGATGTCTTGTTGAACTCCTGCTATACAGAGCCTGTGAGGTGATATTTATCATAGATATTTGCACAGTTGCAACATAACGCTCGTTGATTATAGTCTCATGAAGGAAGAAACAAATTTAAATGTTTTCCCGACATTCCGCCCAAGACTCATAAGCCTATCGTGGAGCTCCCAAGCACTCTCTGTCACCCATATTGTAGAATTCTAAGAAACAGACCTACTGTACCTGTCCGTGTATCACCGTACTGTGTCTGTCTAAATTCAATCGTCCACGCCATTATGCGTCATCTGTAATTCCACAAAATACTGCCAGGCAGACATCTTATCGCAGAAACTCACGCATAGGCTTCGCTTTGCATGGATACATTATCAGCAGTGGCGTAGCCAGGTTTTTTTTTATATGTGTGTTCAGGATAAGTAGTCACAATGGCCGCCAGCAACAGAAATTTTCTATAAAATCACAATAATTTATTGAATTTACTTTTGTTTGGCTGAATAATTTAAAATTCGTTGAGTGCTCAAAATCAAACTTTTGCATTTAAATATTCATTTTTCCACCCATTTTGCTGCCCCTTGGACTCTGCAAGTGAGGGAGGCTGCACTACTCCCCCCCCCCCCCCGCCTGCCCAGCTAAGCCCCCGAATGTCAGCACAGCTGACAGATCATTGTCTTCAACTGATTCATTGTCATTAGATTCATCATGTATATTCATGAGCAGCCACAAGTTTATCATTTTTAAATATTTCCAGCCTTCCACGTTAGCACAACTGGGACTCTTCTGGTGTCCTATGGAATACATTGGTAGACTTGTTCATGTTTATTTGTTTATTGCCATATTTAGGTACATTATAGCTGAAGATTCCAGTCTTCTGGGGTGTTACGCTCTGTCAACTTGTAAACAGTTATCAATGTTTTGAAGGCACCACGACCCTTCGAAATGTCAGTGACTATTTACCTGGTGACATGGCATAAAATCCCAGAAGAACTGCAGTTTCCACAACACCCACCCAGTCACCCATCCAATGGTGACTGAGGGCAAAGTGGTCAGGACTTCAAGCTGACCCTTGATTCCTATCTGGTGCTGAGGTAAAAACTGTGTTAAACTTGTCACAGTATACATTCACTCCTCCACATGCCATCATGGCATGGACAAGGACAACTTTACTTTTTTGCTTTTTTTACTACCACTTTCAAGGAAGCCATGATCACTTCTTCCCACAACTCTCCCAACTTACTCTTAATGGAAGGACCAAATAAAACTGAGAAAAAGCTCAATCAAAGTAACTAAATATCCTTTCCAATATTTGTGTGGGGCATCTCATAATTACAAGTGTAGAGAGTTAATGCTACACTAACTTAGTATTAACAAATCAATCGTTTTAAGTTTGGTCTGTATTAAACAGTGTAAACACACACATCATATGAATATCTGTACTTGTTACATACACTGTGTAGGAGAGGTATTCATTCTTCTGGGATGTGATATCGTACTACTGGGTGTTCGGTTCCTGATGGTTCAAGGTAATGTACTTTTCTCAAATCCAAGGGTCAAAATGTCCAATAGGTTCACTTCTATAGGATTCTGACAATGGTATATCACAGTTTGGATCATTCACTCTCCATCTTCCATGTTTCAAATTAAAATAAAAACATTATTTTCCTAAGCCAAAGAGGCAATGACACATTTATTCAGTTAAGCCAGACGGGTAAAGGTTACAGGTTTAGAATAACTGTTTGTACTGCGCCCAATAGAGTAAGAATTCCATGCACTTTTCTTTTCTGAGGGCTGAGACCAGTTCTGTCTGTGAAGTATAGCATATTTAATTTCATTTTAAACACAGACAATGCTAAAGCTCCAAACAGTCAATGATTCCAAACTCAGTAGGTCAAATAAATTGTCAGGTAACATACGCATTAAGAAACATGACTATATGGAAAATAAGATATGCCTAATGTATGTGGGTTTTTTGTCACAACTGCCTTCTGTCATCACTTCTACACATCATGGCACCAACTAAATGAGCAACATGCAGACACTTATTAAACAAACCCTTGAGTTAGAACTTATTATTGGATAGTGACATATGGACACACAGAGCCTAAGAATTTCACCAATTGTTGCAGAGATTAACAACATTTTTACAAGCAAGATGTGGCCATTGATACTTGCCATTGCAGTGGTCATCACAGGTGCAGATGACTCTGGAATGGTATGTCCTGGCCTGGAGATAACGTACCTGCCTCCTCAGTGCATCAATGAGAGAGATGTTTGTCCCCAGAACAGTACATGGGAGCCACTGTCCAAAGTCTGTGACATGTGTGGTGGCTGCACAGCCTATGTTCGTGAGTATGAGTTGGTATTACATGACACAGATATTCAGTTTGTTATTAGAATGGAGCCTGTGGTGATAAGGTACATTCAAATCATTCTGAGTAGTAGTAGTAGTAGTAGATCCTAATGAAGAAGACTAATATAATTACAGCTGTTTTGGCTGGGATATGTAGCATGCATGGGGGAGATAAGATATGCATGCAGAATTTTTGTTTGAAAACCTGAATAGAAGAGGCAACTTGGAAGACGTAGGCATAGATGTGAGGATTATATTAAATGGATCATAAAGAAATGGTGTGTGTGTGGACTGGATTCATGTTGTTCGAAGTCGGCTGGTGGTTAATTATTCTGAATGTGCTAATGAAACTTTCAGATCCAAAATAGGGACAATTTCTTGACTCTATGTGACTGTCAGCTTCACACAAAGAAATCTGCTCTGTGGGATTAGCTCATATTTTGCTTGATATTTGCCATCTTCTTATCAATATTTTTCTTCTTGCATTCTTTACCCATACCATCATCAACATCCACATTTGCTCCTTCTGATGTAATCTCTTGTGCACACTGGCAAGCAATAAAAGCATGGAAGGTAGTATCATCTACATTAATTTAATTACACTGAACATCATGGCCATGCCCTAGGCACCCACATAATGGATTAAAGCCCACATAATCACAACAAATTCTGTTTACATTTTGTGGTTGTCCTGCATTTTCTTAGAGGTGGAGGGTTGGCAAAGGATTGATCCAAAGATCCCATTATGAGCCCAAAAATTTCATCTCAGAATTATGCCTAAATGTATAAAGTAAAAAATAAATTTAATTAAAATGTAACTACAGTAAAAGTTTCAGGGTCATGCTTCACATCACTTCCTATTCATCTACTTCATTTCATTATAACTCCGCTACTTTCTTGCTTATAACCAAGAGGGAGCTCTGAGATGGTTCACACTGGCCCAGCTTAATCTTTTAAAGCCTAGCAGTAACTTTACATACCACCAGGTTTAACATTAAAAAATTCTACGTGGTGCCCACATTGCGTTTATGTGTTTTGTACGGATCTCAGAACAAACAGCAACTTTTGCCTTGTAAGACATTAAGAGACTGGTTTTTATAACTGAAGCATAGAGTGTTTACAGCGCGGTACGCACTGAGTCCTTATATAAAACAGATACACTTCATCTTTAATGCGTTAATATCTAAAAATTTAAAAAACATGAGAAAAAGGACTTGGAAACAAGTAGTTTAGTCAGATGCTATAAAGCAAGTGCACCACGCATGGTGGCAGTTTCAGATCCTTTAGGCACTCTTAAAAGTAGGCTAATGAATTTTGAATGTAGCCATTGACCATGTGAACTAGCAGCTAACATTTTGGCAGCAAAGACCTAGTTACAGCTAATCTTATTCACTACCACATCCCCATAAATATATTCGCCATAGTTTCTTCTTCATCTTCATCCTCATCCTCCTCCTCCTCCTCATCGTCGTCATCATCATCACCACCATCATCTTCTTCTTCTTCGTCGTCATCATCATCATCATCATCATCTTCTTCTTCTTCTTCTTCAATACTTTTAACTTTCTTTTCATTGTCATATAATGAATATTCGCCTGCCTACCATTACTCTTAAACTCATGTCATGATCACAATTTATTCTCATTATCCTCTCCTCCACACAATTATTATAATTACTCTGTACCTCATACATAACCTTCTTCCTTATCTCATAATTATCCATGTTCATCATTCACTACTTCCACTTCATTATCATCGTTTTGTAAACACAAGTGTGTTTATTATTCTTTTTGGAACTCATTAGCATTTAGTTTATTCAAAATTTTGTTAGCACCAATTCTTATCCACTGCACCATTAGTGATTTTCTGCAGACTTTCATAATTGTCTTCATCCACTTCATAGTCACATCATTACCACAATTCTCATTTTTCTCTGCATGCACACCAGTGACAGTGTCCTCAAACACAAAGTCCTCTTCCTCCTCACCACCTTACATTAACTGATGTGATGTACTCTTGCAGAGGCACGTGATAATTGTACAGAAGGGGGCATGAAGTGCAAGCCAGGTTATCAGTGTAATAACAACATGACATGTGAACCAACCAGTAAGTACCATAGTTGCTTCATTTTAACAGCAAGATTCTTATCAATTCAACTACAGAAATAGAGGAAGCATAACTGTTGTTAGCTTTGAAGAATTTGAATCTGAGATGCTGTTTTTTATTAGTATATCCCATCACCCAACTTAACATGGGGGAAGGTGAGGGTGAAAGTATAATTTGTCATTCCTGTTGGTCTTTAAATCAGCTATAAACTTTCTAAGTTACACTACTGCTCCAAAATTAAAATCAGTACTGGAAGTAGAGTGCTTTTGCATTTTGAGTTAAGTTTCTCTTGGGATGCCTATTTCTCTCAGTTACAAGTATAGCATCTTCTATATCAGTCACTGCACCTTTCACACTGTACTTCACCATTATTCTCATTGTCATTAACTGTCTTGAAAAAATTATGCAGTTCTCAAATAATCTGTGAAAGTTCTCCATAAGTTGGTCTGTGTTACCAGGTGGTTCCTGCCAGTATGAGGCAGATGAAAACAACCACATATCCTGGAGACCACGCTGTAATGGATCTGACTACGCACCTGTACAGTGCAAAGGGGACAGACCCACTGGCAGGTACCAACAAGAGTTATATTATAGAACTCGCAAAGAGCAGAAGTCACAGCTGAGATAAAATAATTTTGTGCTAAAGTCAAACATGCAAGACGAGACTTCATCATATGTCCATCCTCGGGTTCATTACATTTAAAGAATGGTGTTTATGATTTAAATTAATTCATTTTCATCCTGAAGTACACTATACTTTAAGAGGTTTATTTAATAGATATTTTACTGATAAGTCCTATACAATTTTCTTCAAGAAAGATGAATTAAAAGAACTATACAATACAATACAGTGGTCTTTATTTCATTTCATGGCACAGTATCAATGACTATAATAGTATTAGTGTTAGTATTTATCTCATTGAAATGTAAGTATGTTTCAGTACAAAGTTGTCATGTGCTGTCATTGCAGATGCTTCTGTGTTGATAAGAAGGGAAACAGAATATTTGGTGAGCAACAGTGGGCTATGGTAGAAAATATGACATGTGGTGAGTGCTGGTGCATATTGATCCACCATCCCAGTCAACATTACAATAATTTATATCAAGTATAAACAAATGCAGTCATCAGATGTTTAGAGTTACCTTTATTGTCCTATAATACCATATACTGGTCTCCAAAATGTACTGGCAAATGGCCTAGCATGCCATATGCTGGTCTGTCTGTGGTGTTTGCTTGGTATCAATTGAAAGGTCCATGCTAAGCCGAAAGAACTCAGGATGTCATGAGACACAATTGGCATTTAAGTCCATCTCCTGCAAGTTAATAATGCATCACCAAAGGTTTCACACATAATCCACAGACTCTTACCAAATGAAATTTTGAAACTTAGTCTGCACTCCAAAAAAATAAGTAAATATCAGTATTCATGCGAAAATTTGTACAAAAAGTAGAACACTGAGATACCTATTAATTTTTTATTTTGATTTTTGATTTTCGATGTTTGACTTGGAGTCATGGATGGTTCGACTCTTGAATATGTTTAATTATTTGTTTCTTGCCTGTTGTGTGTGTCTATGCGTCTGATTTATATTGACTGATGTGTCTCATATTCAACTGTTGTTATGACAGAAATTGGATCTGTGAGGTGAGGTGAGGTGATGTATGTATGTATGTATGTATGTATGTATGTATGTATGCATGCATGCATGTGTGTGTGCGTGTGCACGCGCGCATGCACGCGTTTGTGTGTGTAGTTGATAATTGACATAGGCGGCCTCCATAACTTCGCCATAACCAGTCATCCTTTTTCCCCATCCAACACAGCTGGCTTTTGCAATTGTATCAACATCTCTGAACAATCTGTGCAACAATCTTGTGTTGCAGCATGCAGTCGTCGAGTGCAAGAATTGTGGGATCAAGGTCGGAAAGACGTTACACTTCATTGTGATGAACAAGGCAATTATGAGGAGTTGCAATGTGACAATGGTATATGCTGGTGTGCAGAGGAAAAAACAGGCACACCATTCTCTCGCATCCTACCTGAGAATATGATGACAATGCTGCCCTGCTGTAAGTACTGCCAATTTTAACTTACATTAAAGGAAATTTTATCAACATTCTAAACATTATTTTTGAATGTTATACAGTTATTACTCATAAATACAGCAAGATGGTTTCTATATAAGGAAAGTAGTCGTGAATACATTGAATAAGCAGATGCAGACAGCTGACAAAGTGTCAGTCCTCCAACTTTGGGAATAACAGTCTATAACCACAAGTATACTAGCAGGTCATTATATGTTTTACAGGGCTTCATAAGCTCTCAGAAACATGGATATTAACCTTTGGGTTTCATATAATTTCCTGATTCATTGAGCAAATACTAAGACCCTCAAAGACAGTGCTTCATGCAGTTGGGGCCAAATATTGAAACATAAGTGAATCACATTTTCAACATGTTATTATATTTACCCATATATGACAATTAAAGTAAAACCCTATTAAGATGTTTTTGAAAATTCCAAGAAAATTTGACTTCTTAAGCAGGAAATTTCTTAAAAGGGTAGGACCGAAATTTTTTGTGAACTTATTACATATGTATGCTGAATTTGTATAATTTGCAGCTATCTCAACACATTCTGTCTTGTATCTGACCATTTAACCATTTTGTCTGTAACCTTTCATTCACAGTTTTATTTACACCTTTACCTATACTGTCACTGACTTTTCATTCACAAGTTCACATTTCATTCCAGATGTTTACTTTTCCTTGAAATATTTTTCAAGCATGGGTTGTTGCTCTTTTTTCAAAAACAGTAGCAATATACATCTTCAAATTCCATAGGTTTGCTTTTAGGTAGACCATAAGGGGTGGACAGCAGTTCCAGTTACTTTCACTAACTCTGCAGTGTCTTGAATTTATTTTCTGGAATTGCTGATATAGCTTATCTGCACACAGTCACCACAAATGTTTCACAATCATGCTACACCATGGCACATTTTGAAGATTAATCTCTATGAACTGACAGCGCCATTTGAATGCTGCGTTTTGGAAACAGAATGAATGGAAACTGGGGAAATTCTTTAATATTTTGAAACAGAAAATGTATTAAGTGGGTAAAAAAATTGTTTTGTCATCAAATTTGTTACTTCTTAGGCGGGAAATTTTCTTATGCGGGGATGTATTAAAAGGGCAACATGTAATGTTAATCAAATGGGAGACTTTTGGTGCTTTTTTTATCCTGATTTCTTAGGCAGGAAATTTTCTTAACCAGGGACTTCTTAAATGAGGTTTACTGTACATCCTAAAGCACTGTGCACACAGTTAAACATGTTCTGTATAGGCATTTTCCTGATAGCTGAATATTGTGAAGAAGCATCATCTTCTTACACTCTGGTAAAGATATTGACCTACATGTTCCAAGGACAGAAACTTTTTTATCTCACCAAGTATGACATGTCCTAACAAATATGTGATACCTTATTACAGAGTGTTTAACATCAATTCTGCAGGTTGGTTTTCAAAATAAGTAACAAACTAGCAGCTCTGTCAGTTTTCTGAGATTTGATACTTTTCTACACAACGAGGATATGCAATTTAACTGATGACAGAACAGACCAGAAGATGAGTATGAGCACTGTGACTCTAAATCCGGGAGTTCCCAGGATTAATACTGTGATACTAATATTTAACCATGTGCACCAGAGTCCTTCTCAAAAATTAATAGTTATTTGGGCAGTCATGAAACTCACACTTTCATGGAGTCTAGAAGTTCACTACTGTGTTCACAAGACTCCATCAATGGACCCTACCTTGAAGCACTTGAAGTCACCCTATTTCTTTCATATCTATTTTAATATTATCCTACCACATATTCCTAAGTGTATCAAGAAAAATGAAAGCTACTGACATTCTCAACAAAAACAAAGACTACTGACAATGCTAACAAAGACATACTACTAACATTTTGACATTTCAAGTTCAAAATCTGATGTATTTAAGACAATACTTTGTCAGATCTACCCACGTGCTTATTCAATATATTTTCACCTACCTTCATATGCGGAAGCCACCTCCTCAATGTGTGCCCAAGATGCACCACACCATGGCGACAACGGATACACTTAACATGGAATATTAATATTTATGTTTTATTATTTTACAAAACAAAGGTTTCCATACACACGTTCACAGTTTTTTGTGGAAATTTGTCTCTTTTAATGTCTTCTGATTATAGACAAAGGGACAGCATATTACAGATTCAAGTCTTCTGGAATATTACATTGTGTTGACTAGCACATAGTTATTAATATTTCAGAGCAGTGCAGCGCCTTCATCTTTCGGGTGAAGCTGTCCAGGAAGTCACTTCTAGGGCTGCCTGGCCCCGATTATGAATGCAAAATGTCATTAATATTTATCGGGCAACAAACTGTAAGGTACCAGACACTTGAATCTTCACAGACAGTATTGCAAGCACCTCAAATTTCAGATGCAATATTGTTCATCACTACAGAAGCTGTCTTTAATATGTTTATCATCACTGCTGTTACAGATGAGAATGCAAACATTGGGTCAGGATACTTGCGGAAGTGTGAAAGCTTGTTAATTGCCCAGAAGAGAATAGAGATTCTGATGGCAGCTCACGGCTCTATAAACCCAAACTTCCCATACACAAACTGTGAGCTTGATGGCAGCTATGGGGCAGTGCAGATGGAAGGAAACCAGTATGTAAACGAATTAAAATTCCAATAAAAGCAATAAATGATCTAGTATTGAATCATTACCAACAAATAAGACATCTCAGTTCAGATTGAAAAATAATTATATCGAACCATGATAAAAGTTACAGTTCCCAACAGAAAGTTATAAAAAGTACAGTGAGTATAACTGACCGAGAATTCTTTATTCTTGATATATTTCCTTATTTAGGCAAAGGCTCTGTTTCTTCTTGCAGACTGTTCTGTGCATGGAAGGACAAAACCAGAATTGAGACCTATGCTGCTGAGCTGAGTGCAATGCCTACCATGAACTGTAGTAAGTAGCAATCACAACTTCTTAATTTGTTAATATGTTTTCATACAGAAATCTTATAAGCACCTCAGCTACTCCCCATAACATTAAATATCAAGGTACATATATAATTTTACCAGTTTTGTGTGGGTGCAAAATTCAGTTTCTTCAATAAATTACACACACTTGATAACACTGTTCAGGAAAATATTTCAATCAATAAAAGTTCATAGCTTTTTACAATATTACTCAATAAGGAACATTACAATCTGTACAGGTCACTTAATACTAGCAGCAGTGTAAAATCCAGGAGATGATGATGGGCTAGACAAGGATTAAGGATGCGGCAGAAAAAGAATGCATACAAACACATTGATAGGGAGCATTTAGAAGACTAAGAAGGAAACGGGAGAAAGTAATCAGTAAAAATCTTAAAGAAGTAGGATGCAGTGGTGTAGTTTAATTTCTGACGTCCCGGGCGAGCCATAACAATGGTCATTCCTGACAAAAATTAAGAACCTCAAAAAATCACTATTATTTATTGAATTTCCTTTTATTTGCCTCAATCATTTAAAATTTACTGAGCGCAGAAAATGAATTCTGTTAATTTTCAATATTCCTTTGCTGCCCCTTGGACTCTGCTGCCCAGGGCAGCTACAACACTTACCCTACCCAAGCTATGCCCCTGGTAGGAGGAGGAGCACGACACTGGCCCAGGATCAGGATCAGTTGTGGGCTCTGATATTAGCAGTGTCGAAATATTTGTTTCCACTACTTTTGTATTGTGTTATTTAAGAACTGTCAATTGCTAAGACTATATAGCGTCAATGGAGCATCGATGGAACAATGCTGAAAGGGGAAGACTGTGAAGTACTTAGAGAATAACCTGTCTCAAGTACCACTTTGTCCACCACATATCCCACATGGACTGGCTTAGCACTGAAACTGGGCCTCCATGATGAGAAGCTGGCAACTAAATGCCTGAGCTAGGTTTGCTATTAGACAGTTTGTTAAGAAATGAATGTATTGGACACAAACTTAACTTTGAGGTATATATGTACATAACACAGCATTCTCTGATGTAAAATCAGAACAGATTATTACACATTATATAGCAGGAAGTGAGAAATAACAGTACAAACACTAGAAAGGTGTATATGGTACATACAGAACACTGTCCTTGTACCAGCCATGATAAGCTGGAGACAACATGCAAAACCGAAAATTTTGGTTGAGTAGATTGCATTCATATTCAGGTCCCAGGTTAAATAACTGGCCTGAGGCCAACTATCCTGCAATCCCTTGAGGTCTTCTTCAGTTCCTCCAGAAAAATGCTGAACTAGTACTTCCTGTTTAGTCATCAGCACTCAATAATCCATGCAGCTCAAGCACCATAATGCAGATGAAGAAACAATCAGAACATGAAAGCCTCAGCCAGCATAAGCAGTATCCTTGCTGAGATTCATAGCAGGTGCCAAGCAAATATAAATCAAAAGACACTAATAGCTACAGCTGTTACATTGAATCACTTCTTTGTCTCTACATTACGCAAATAAAAACAAGATAATACCACCGAATTGTGATGAAACGTGTCAGATTAAGGCAAGGATTTTCCAGAAAGTTGCATTTGGCACTTACAAAATCAGTACCTTACTACAAGCTCCTGTTTGAACACAAGCTTCTCAACATATTATCCCCTTAAAATCAACTCACCAAAACATGGTTCATTCAAAGTCATTCAAAAATGACCACAGCCTCCTTATTAGTATTCAAATTTTCATTTCATTTAAGAAATTCCTCATAAACAACACAATTCATACTATGATCACAGTACTCTAGAATGTTAACACCATGTCATTTGACATACAACTAACAACATTTTGTGCTGCCTCAAAATAAGGGTATAAGAACCCAAAGATGGAAGCAGTAGGCTCCTCCTATCCACTAAACCACACGGTGTCCCACAACATTACATGAAAATGCAACATTCATTGCAGTCACGACTTCAGATCACAACACAATAACGTGCCATTTCAAATGTTTCAGGATGTGCTCTGGACAGAAAGATGTATGGAGACAAAATTCAACATCATTGTCAGGGCAATGGTAACTACATGCCTCAACAGTACACTAACAATGGGACCAAGTACTGCATAGATTCAGATGGCTTCCCTGATGATAGTATAAGCTGCTAATTAAAAATAATGTGAATTAAAAAAAGGGCAATAGGTATTACAGATCAGAACCTTTTTGGAAGGATATTCTGAGACACTTTTGGGTTACACTACCTCTTTTAACATTCTGTAAAACTCCTTACATCAACATAAATCAGAAACTTTTTTAAAATTCTCAGATTAAGGCTTAATAATTAACCACTGCAGCAGCTGGCATTTTATTCCTTCAATTTTACATATGATATTTACACAGAAAGGGTGGTGTTCAACAAAATACTGTAATTTACTTCAGGTTTGCTCAACCATGAGAAGGCTGAAAAATGCCATAATATTGAAGCTGCAACTCTACAGTTCTCGATAAACTCAAATTTTGTCAGTATTCTTCAATAGAAGAATTGCAATTCAGTGACCCCTGGCACAATATTTATAAATGAACACTCTTTTTATGTACATTTCTGATAATTTTTACCCACATAAACTTAAGGGATGTGGTTTAAACTATTTTTTCATAAGTAGATAAAAAAAGTCTTCATACACATCATGGCTATCCTACCTAATGAATCATATACTTTACCTCATCTGCTACTGTCCAAACTGTCAATCCTTTTTCCACAGTAGACCCTCAATTATCCACAGCAGTGGTGGGAAGAGGTAACATGGATCATGCAAACAGCAGGTTAACAGGGGAAGAAAAAGACATTTGATCATTTCCCACAAGAGAGTAATCCCATTTTTATGATGGGTCCAAGCCCTTGTAAAATCAGTTTGCCAAAAAAAAATGCGAGTGCTCTTGTCCCCACAGAATTACCTTCCTTATCCACTTTAACTACCTTTGTCAACCAGTACCTCACAAAAGTTGTAGTCAACCTGAAGAAAACTTCACTGTTCCCAGTGTTTATACCTCCATAAATGTTCAAATAGTTCAAAATGGCCATAAATTTAGTCACAGAAATTATTTACACCTAAAAACTCAAGAATTTGTTTCCTTTATTGTCAGAAAATATTTTATTATAAGTATGCATGTATGAGATATGCATATGGCATCTACCAGCATACACGTCTTCCATGACATTTAAAACGACTACCACAGTAAATGTGATTGTGAAGACATCCCATTTGGTAGTAGTTCTACTGTTTCACTGCCAGTTTATAATAAGCTGTAAAAAAAAAGTAACACAGAAGCAGTACATGTATTTCAATGGAACACCACTTATTCACAATGTTTCCAAGACTAAGTACGCATCAAGCAGCTAATGACCAGATGCAAAAACGATCTAGAGGGTGCAGCCTGAGAAGAAGCTTTGACGCATGGTGATACATTCATACAGATCATAAGAGAAAGTTGGATGGAATGCAGACAAACAGCATGCAGGCTAAAGCACACTGTGCTCCTAAGTGAAACATTCAAATACCCAGACAAATTAATATATCAGTTCTTTGATATTTACATTGCTATCATATCATAAATTACTACCATTAAAAAAACAGTTCAACAATCTACTGGCAGATAATCAAAACCCTACTATCCTTGTTTGAAATAAATTGTATATTACTATGAGAATACACAATATCGAATATAGTAAAAAGAGGACAAAGAAGACAACTGTTTCCCCCTTTGTGGTTTGGGAAATGAAGGGTACTTCAGAAATGCTAAGAGTATAGGAGACAACTGAGGAGAGATGCTAATTAAAAGTGAAGTGACAGAAAGGGTACAGGACAAAAAATTACTGGATAACACAAAAACCTATGTACTGTCCAAAATATAAGATGAAAACTTTTTCCTAAGTATCATCTGAAAAATAGGGGGTTACCTTAAAATCATGCACAGAAGTTCAACACGTTTAGAGTACGTACTTTCCTGAAAACTGATGACTGTGTAGGAGGCCATCTTATGTTTGGGTGAATGTGGTACTCAAGGCATTTGTAACACATTACACTAGGCATGTCACGGTCATTGCTGCATGCAGGCCACAGTGAGTGAAGAGATTTGAAGTTGGGCTGCAAAATTTATAAAATACATAGAAATATACTAGTACTATATCAATGTCATGACACCATAAATATCACATAATCTCTTGCCAATTCCAAATCTAAATCCAAAAAAAATATCAATAAATTTTATTATCTGTTCAGGTTCTATTTTAGTATCTAACCTCTAATCAGAAGCTTTTTCAAAACTTGGCATCTTCTTACAAATGAGCATGTAACTGCTGTCAGCACAACTGTGTATTAATATTAATAGACTATTCCTGACAGTGACAGTACTAAGATCAGCAACACCTACTCTCAAGGCACAATCATACACGGATGCAAGACGAGACCATAATATACACTTTTACTTGAATATATAGTTGATAAATGAGACAAGAATTTAAAGGTGTACACAACCAATTAATACATACCATCATTAAACATACCAGCTAACAAACGCATTGATTGTTTCATCATATGTCACTGGAGTAAAAGATCTTCAGGGCGGATGTTGCAGTAAATCAGCAAGAAACATATTCCTCAACAAATATATCCATTTTAACGTACGTCACTGGAAACAAAAATCCTCTGGGAAGATAGTGCACAGAATCATACACCCGCAACATTGGAATTATTTTAACATTTTATAAAATTACTGCATATTTTAATCATGTTTAATACTGTAAGACTCATACGCAACATGTATTTTGTTTTAAGTAAGGATTGAGATCCCAGGCTACCAACACATACGTCATGCATACAATTGTATTGGCCTGAAGATAACCTAAATGTGGGTTGAAAGATGTCCTACATTTTATGTTGTTCATAATCCTCTATTTGAAATAGCTTTTAAATTACAGCAACAACAAGCAGGTAACTGACATAACATACACACACACACCCCCCACCCCACCAAGCAACATACCGACATACTCCCTTCAGTTGCTGAACTGGCGTGCTCCACCACACTCATACTCAGCACACCTGGCCTGATACACAGGATGTCCTACAGCACATACACCTGTAATTACACATGTAAGTACAACTATTTATACCTCTGTCTTATAAAAATCAGGATATACAGCCATTTGTAACACTCAGGTTCCCACTTTTGTTTGTTAAAGCAGCTTAGGGACACCAGGCCAAAAATCAACAACATAGCACCAAACCAGCACAAGAATTTCACAGAAGTGTTTAACATTTTTTAACTGTTTTTACCATTTTATAATTTCTATTTAATGCACATCTTACGCAATTTGTAATAATACACCCTGATGATGGCATAACTATTTGCCGAAACATGTTGGGAAACTAAAAGACAAAGTTTGATAAATAAACGGTAACATTGTGCATAAGTTGGATCTCTATTACTGTATGTTGTCATATACCTTAAAGACCTAACAGTAACATTAACAAACAGTGGTGTCAACAACAATTACACGCTAATTTGTAAAACCTACTATAAAACACAACAGGATGTTTAAGACAGAAACTGGCATCCTCATATTCATTGTCAATAACAAGAAGAAAAGAAGCAAACTGTCCACGATATAATCACCGGACATAATAACAACAAAATAACAACTGACACAACTGTTTTTGAAATGTGCTCCAGTCTTATTATTTTGTCACACAAGACTTCTTGTTGCATTATGCAACAAAAAGTGTCGATTTTACCACCAAGATCTTCATTCATTTTTAATACCTATCCCAGGTGGAGATCCATCAGTCACAATGCACACAGGTTTCTTAAGTGGAAGTGCATATCGTTGTAGCAATTTACCTATCTCATAGAAAATGTCTTCTCCAGTAACAGTTTCATGCATAGGAATTCATTCCAGAAGTTCTTCAGTTATAAAAAAAATTGCAGTTACAACCACAAATAAACCACAAGCTAAACACATCTGTGTTGCAAGCCACTGCTTTAAAGGAGGGTTGAAAAATTTTACTACTTTATTTTTATTCATTCCTCAAATCATTTCCTATGTCATTTATATGTTCAGCCACTGTGATTTTATTGAGGTTTATATTTTTTATTCTTGTACTTTTTCGGAACAGATTACTTCAGCTGTTTCATTTAGATGATATCAAACATATCGCACATCTGTACAAAAATCTGAGGTGGCTGCAATTAAATCAGCTAATATAAAACATACTTCATCCACTGATTCACTTGGTTTATATAAGAGTTCTTGTTGATTCTTAAAAGTGCATTTCAATCTGTGCAATTTACTGCCTCTATGTTTTTGCTGCAAATATGCCATATTTTTCTTTGTGATGTATGGAATAACATCACTCAGTTATTAATTTTAACGACGGCCATCCCATCGTGCGTTCACTCTGAATTTAATGGTACAATAATGTCTCCATAGCACAATAAAAATTCAGTATATTTATATAGTATCCATTAAAAACATGTTAATGAATAATATATAATACATATTAACCCTTTAAAGACGAAGCGTATCTGTTTCATACAAGGACTCGGTGAGTACCGCGCTGTAAACACTCTCCACTCCGGTTACAAAAAGCAGTCTCTTAATGTCTTATAAGGCAAAAGTTGCTGTTTGTTCTGAGATCCGTACAAAACAAATAAACGCGATGTGGGCACCACGTAGAATTTTTTTAATGTTAAACCTCGTTGTATGTAAAGTTACCGCTAGCCTTTAAAAGGTTAATGGATAATACAGAAATATACTGAATTTGTGTTGTGCTATACGGACATTATTCTACCATTAAATTCTTAAAGTTATACTCCTGGCAAATGCTGTCTGTTGACAAATCACACACACATTCTTGCTTTGACTGTGTGAAAAGAAGTACTCTCTTCCCTGTCTGTTAACTGGTTTTACAAACTTATCCAGATGTTCTTATTTATAAACTGTAATCTTTAGGCATAATTCAAAGTTTGTTTTGAAAAATTTGTCAGCTAAAAAAGAATTCAAGCAGGCCACATCTGCCCACAGGTCGCCAGTTTCACATGCCTGCATTAAACAAACAGTATCTCACACAAGAGTAGTGGAGCTGGAAATGCTGGGGAAAATAATCAGCATGACAACCAGAACATTACTGAATGGACAGTGTGAGAATACAAGAGGACAGGGAAAAACTGAATGAGGTTTCAGTTCAGTAGTATGGAAAGCTTGAATGCAACAGTCAACATTATTCATTTAGAAGATATGAGTAATGAAACCACAGAAATATCTCTGTTTATTAGCTCTGTTCTCCTCAAGCCCAGGAGTAAGGTAAGTCATCATAACATGTCAGCGTTAGTGGTCGCCACAAAGTTCAAATTTACTACCTGAATTAGGGTTCAATTTCCAGCATTTAACATTTCCAATCATATAGGATTATTATTATGGGTTACAACTCCTGAATTCAATGAAAATGCTTCACAGTTACACAAACTTTCAACATGAACCTTCTGGTCGGCATACCCATGCCAGACAACAGTTCCATAATATTGACTTCCTAAATAATTTTAATGTAAGATTGTAAACTCCACGATAAAAAATATGTCAATAATTAATCCATTTGTGTTTGTTTTTTGCCTGTTACAGTTTTCTAGATTATCTTTTACTTTCCTTCACAGAAGCTTTGCCAACACTGCTCAACACACTATAAGCTATGCTACAAGTGTTTGTAAATAACACATGAATAAATATACAGTACATTGTGGGTTAATTAGCATTCAGAGTGCCACATGTGTCTAATTTATGAGTTCTGATTGGATAATACCAGTTTGTTCAAACATTTTACCAAACGGCACAGACAACACTATTAAAAGCCTCAGCCAACAGACAGAAATTCATAAATGTCTGAAGATGTGCACACAGTGATGTACCAAACACCATAACAATACCAGCTGAATACTGAGTCATAGTACCACCATCACAGTCAGCTGGGCTGCTAAGTAACTAACTCAATTAACATTCATAAAACTGTTATTACTAATACTAACAAAACCTTTACATTGCAATGTTAAGTATATCAGTTCTGTTTCCCTCTAGTGGCCGTGCTACTGCTGGAAACAGAGAGTTGGCAAGATTTCCCATTGACATTACCACAACCACTAGTGTGAAGCTTGGCATAGTGTTTAAAAGTGACAGCCAACACCAACATGCAGACTTTTAAAAACAACTTTCAACAGCAGGAAATAATAAAATTTCCAATTCATTTTCTTATGAATGACTCTGGGCCACAAACACTGAATTTTAGTGTCTTGTTTGTCAGATATTTATAAAATACCCCTACAATCATTGGAACTTTGCAACAGATGCTATGGACAAGGTATCAGTCAGTATTTCTAGCCACATACAGCACATTAAATTATTTAAAATGCAGTAATTCACAGAAATCTTGAACAGAGTACCTCAGAGTGGTGATGTAGATGTAATGAGAAATTCACATAAAATCAAGTGGTTGACATATATCAGGTGTTCTCAAACTTTTTTACTGGTGTACCATTAAATGAAATTTAACAATTTCAGTATTAGCAACTTTTTTTTTGTATTTAAATAAAAATGCTGAAATTGGAAAGAATAGCTGCCAGTGAGGGTTGTGTTATATAATTTTGCCAGCAATACTGCATATTATTAAATACACATGGTTTATGTTTTATTCACTTCTTAAAATTATCCTTTTTTATATTTCAATTTTTTATTAAGGCTGCATAACAATCAACGATGGTTGGCATACCACTAGTGGTACCTACACCACAGTCTGAGAAACTATGCTATATACGACTACTGTAACCCCCTCTTTATGCAGTTTATACCCACCTACCCAACACAAATCAAGACACTTTATTTTAAGTTTCCATATTTACGGATGAGTGACATGTCACTTTTCTGATGAAGGTGCAGGGTCAAAGAGTGCACCATTAATATAATATGAAAAATCTGAGAATGTGAGAAGGGAAAAAGCTATTGCGTACCACAGAAAGGATCCAAATAGAACCTCACATACTTAGTTCACAATTTGAGCCATCTTAACATTCAGGCAGTACTTCAGCAGAGGTTTCAAACTGAAATACATGCTGTCTCTTCTAAATGAGTGCCAAGTCCACAGGAATAAGTACTATGAGCCATACCGCATTATTAAAGCCTTAATCTCCATCTCTGTAAGTAACAATTAAAACACAACCTTTGATTAACATAAGCTCTGTCATTAACAACGATGTTAGCTGCCATTGGAAAATGTACAATACTTTACAGTTCTTGTGTCAACAGATGCTCACATGTGGAAAAGCACACACGCGGGTGCCCCCCTCCCACACACACACACACACTCTCTTTCTACAGGGTGGCCACAACACAGAACATCATGATCTAGAAATACAGATTAACAAACAGCAGGGCTAGCCTTGGGCCAATTGGACCAATCTGATGCAATTGGGCACCGCACTCATGGGAGATTCGCACATTAGGAATTTTTAAAAATGACAAAAATGGATCATTTTAATTTCTCATCCCAACTGATGATAATATACCAAAATGTTAGTCTTTTTTTTGCAATGCGCAACAACTTAAAGGGGCCCGCCAGATGGATTGCAATCGGCTCCACATTTGCTAAGGCCAGCACGGGCAAGCAGCATTCAATCACATCCATTTCATCTCTGAAACCAGATCTTCTGAAACAGGTGATTAAGTACATGCTCCACAGGCAAATAGAACATAATTATATTGCTCTATTTTGTTAACTAACTTCCAACTTCAGTGCTACATCAGACTGTTTCATTCCAATTGTCATTGCCACAAAGACTGACATAAAATGTTTAGATCTGAATGGCACAGCTCAGTTCCACTCAGCTTCAATTTATTCTTTTGAAATTTAGGACATGTACAAACAACCAGGATGAGCAATCACAAATTGACATGAATCAATAACTTAGTTTGGACATCTGATTGGTGCTGAGATAAATCATTCAAGAACTTCAGCATTCTGACCTGGCTGAAAGACCTGACATGTGTTGTGAACACAGGTCATGTATGGCCTTTACTTATCAGAATGTAGGTTTGACTTATGCAGCTATATTTTTCTCGTCTTATTCTCTTGCAAATACTACTTTATGTCTGTCCTTTTATGCGTGTGTACTCCTGTGTGACACAATACAGCTTGTCATTCTTGATTTACAATAATATTGCATTCAGAACTGTGGCCACCCTGTCTCAAGTTTTCAACAGCACCAAATGTAGGAAGGATGCTAACTACAGATCAACAAACATCAATATCTAGACACAAAAAATTTGATTTAAGATATCAAGTGCAGTCATAAGGACCCAAAGGAAGGGAAAGTGGATATCTGTGAAAGCCTCGGGGTGGCAGACCTCACTGTGTAACTGTACAGTAGCCTTCAGGCAAACATTTAATTAGTAAACAGCCAGTTTTATCAAAATATATCTACTAAGCGCATACTCACAGCAAGGCCATCAAGCATTACCGTTTCATCTTGCCCACTTGTGAGGCACTCACAAATGCCACCATGCTACCTAGCATTTCATTAAATTTCTAACAAATTTCATCTTTCAACAAACATGAAGATCACAATACACTGTATTTCACACATATCTGACTCCCACTGGAACATACACAGTTAAAAACGAAGTGGCAACATTAACAAAATAAATAATTTCATATTTACATAGTTCATACAAATATTTTATCATGAGAAAATAAAGATTAATAAAAGTGAACTTCACGGACACAAACAGATCACACTTCATGGCCAGCATGAACGTCGGCTTCTTCCAAACACTAGTCTTCCTACACACACTTTTATACTTCCATGCTGTAATGGGTTCAGACTTGGGCTGTGGCCTGTACAGTCTTGTACATGGGTACTAACATTTTGGAGTAGGAGAGGCTGTGATTATGTCATACAGGCAGGTTATAAGGAATGTGGTCAATTAGCAGTGTGGGTGGGGAAGAAAATGTAAAAGTAAAACCCTCTCTGGGCTAATAGAAAGAGTAAGGCGGTAGCATGGAAGTTGGTCAATTATATGAATGGAAGGGGCAGAAAGCACCTGATCTGTGCTGCATTTTGTGATCTCAATATCAGTCATCCCCATTGTGTTTACAACAAATTAAAAATGCAGGTTTTCAGTCAAAACACAACTTTAATATTTAACAATCAGCTACATGTTTCGCTTACTGTTTTGTAGCCATCATCAGGCTGATCCCAAGAGTATAATACGAAGGAAACACAGAAACAACATTGGTTGTAGATCTCAGATCTTACGATGCATTATATAATGTAGGTAATGTACTTAATACGTATATTACAAAGAAGGAGATAGAAGGGTTGAAAATACATAATTATGAAACTTGGTATGTTTGGATACTTGTAGCTGTATATTAGTTCTATTATATAATACAATTACTGTACAGCTACAATTATCCAAGCAACAAAAGTTTTATAATTATACATTTTAAAACCCACTATCTCATTCTCGGTAATATACGTATTACATGCACGCTTTATCTACATGAAACATTGCAAGGACCGAGATCTCTGACCACTAACGCAACTGTATTATTTCCTTATTTTTATACTCTTGCAATTAGCCTGATGATGGCTACAAAACAGTAGCCAAAACATGTAGCTTTTTGTTAAATATCAAAGTTGTGTTTTGACTGAAAAACCTGCCTTTTTAATTACTGCATTTTGTGCTCATTATTCCTGTCAACCTGGTATGGGTTCTATCTCCTCTTGCCCTCCTATACTTACAACTGACCACCTTCCTTATATACTAAATACAGCACACACTAATGATGGAGGCAGCAAACTCCTGTGAAACATCAGCATCCACCTACAACCCAGACGACCACAATCTGGACTTGACTTCTTTTTAATTAATTTTAAGAACTTCCTTCAGATCCTCATGCCCTGCCTCTTATATTACCACTAAACATTTCCTTTTTTCTTCAACTTAGGATATTACATAAGTACACGTATTTATGCAATTTTAAGTATTAAATTGGTCCAATGAACCCATTTTTATATAACACTGGTCATTTGTTGGACACAGTCGAATGAGCTACCATAACTTTAAAATTAAAAGAAAACACAGCAACATACAAAAAAAATAATTACAACATTAAATCATCAGACTTTACGGACACAACAGTATTTCAGGAAAATGGTCACATTAATTTCTTTCACTGGATGAGCATTTCGCATTCTGATGCACCAAATCTGACTTCTCCATCCTCACATACCACCAAACAAGAAGTTTCCCTGTAGTCTTCCAGGCAGTGCAGTGTTTTAAGTGGTGAAAAGTACAGTTTCAGAATAACTTTGGTAATTGTTACCACTGTGACACTGTAAGAGCCACATGACTGCAGTGGAAACAGATCACAGTGACAATCAGATGCCTTTCAATAGGTACATGTGTGCATTGTAAGTGCTATGTTCAACGGAGTTATATTTTGTAGTGCCTTTAGCATTTTCTTAGTACAAAGATGCACAACAGGCAGTATAAAAATCACCTGAAAGCTACTTTGTTATATTACAGTATACATACTTGCAGACACACACCACATAACATGCATCTCTACTGGGAATGCTGTCTCCTCTCCAGCAGCATGGATGCTGATTTACGTCCACTTAATTCAGATCATTATTTAAAACATTTAAAATTAATATTTAAAATACATACTTCAAATTAAATGGCATGAATATGTCTGCAACATCAATGATCACATTTTAATGACAATTCTGCAATCTACTGACAACATTCAGAAACTGTATATTCCAGCAGATGTAGCTACAAGCAAACATTTCTCTTGGTGCAGTGTACACATGCTACATAAATAATCTGCATAGATAACTCTGTAGCTTTAAATAAGTATGTTGCTACCCTTTGTAGCAGATTAAATTTGGGATATGCTTACTCCTGTTCAGTTCAGAATCTTTCACTTTTTTGTTGGCTATCTAAAAGTGTAAAGAATAAAATACACAATAGTATAATTTTGCATGTAGTTTTACACGGATCTCTCACATTAAGGGAGAAACATACACTGACAGTGTTTGAAAGGGCTTCAGGAAAATATCTGAACCTTAAAAAAAAAAGTAAAAAGAAACTGGGAGGAAAATGCATATTGAGAAACTCCACAATTTGTACTGCTTGCCAAACATCATTATGACCAGATTAAGAACTATGAGATGGGTAAGGCATGTGGCATGCATGAGACAGAAGAGACACACAGCAGAATTCCTTTAATCTGGCACCCATGGGACTGGACAGACACCAGAATATAAAATACTCTGGATTATCAAACAGTATCTACATTTTGCAGTCAGCTCTCAGAGAACATGCACAAGTCAGTTATTTTCATTTCATCACAAAAGGACCAAAAGACAGCTTTTTCTATTACCACAAGCCCAGTAATGGGGTTTTATTCGGAACACATTGCTGTAAACTGGTTATACAACACCTTGCCCAGCTGCGCTAATTTAGGCTCCTTCAGTATGCCACTTGAAAAGGTCCTTCACACTTTCACTTGACGCCAGAAGCAATAATAATTGGCTCTTCTGTTTCTTTACGTCACAAATAGTTGATGGTCCAGTGTTGTATGAAGCCATGGCCTCCCTTCAGCTCTGGCCACCTTTAAGCCTCCTAACTATTTTGAGGTTTCTGATGAATCATGAACCTCCACCATTTACACAGTTTTGTAAAAAAAAGAAGAGAAATGAATGCTTGTGGCTCATAAATTGTTTACCATTCTGGCTCACAAAATTTTTACCTTACTGGCCTGAAGGCATTTTCATATTGCTGATAAAGTTAACAGAACTGCCTTATTTACACTTTTATAAGACACACATTTTATTCAGAAGTTCCAGTCCAAAAATAAAGGCACGAACTAAACAAAGTCCAACCCGTTTTCATCCACCAAATGAAGAAAAAAATTTTGTTTACATTTTTCACTGCCTGTAACTTAAACACGTAACACATTAGTCCATACAACAACACTATCTCAATACTCAAAGTTGCAGGATTTGAAACAACAGAGGTACAATAATTCAACAAAATGTGATGAGGTAATTTAAAATGAACTTTAAAAGCCACAGTTTCTTTTTAAAATATGCAACTTATTTATGGAGGAAACCATGAGGACGCATCTCCTCAACTCTGCAATATCTCAATGGGCACAATGTTATGCACAGAGCTTGTTTAACACTGTCTCGACTTGTTCACTTTAACACTGCCAAATTTTAGTCAGCACAGACATGATGAACATTGCCTGGACTTGAATTAACACTGTTTTCACTGGCATCTGGTGGGATCTTCAACAACCCAATTCTTTGGTATTTTAAGTAATTCTTATAAAAAAAAATGCTCTTTTCTAGTTGTTTCGCCCTACGTTGTGATTATCAGGGGCACAGCCCCAATGTTAAACGAGAACTTACTGTACTAAATTTAATATTAAACATCTCCGTTGGCGTATGTTTCAATCTCACAAAAGAAATCAGTCAGAACCAACTTTATTTATCTCTTTAGTTAGAGATTTCGAGCAACCAGTTTTGGCCTAGTAGGCCATCATCAGGCTCTTCTAAAAAAATGAATATCAAAACTCTACAGTACAGTTTTGACATTCATGTTGTTTAGAAGAGCCTGATGAGGGCCTACTAGGCTGAAGCTGGTCGCTCGAAATCTCTAAATAAAGAGATAAATAAAGTTGGTTGTGACTGATTGCTTTTGTGATGCTGTACTAACGTATGCAAAAATTGGCATTATTTCATCTAACATGTGACAAACAGAAACACACAGAGGGGCACACATGAACCCTGTAAGATGTGTAAGAAAAACATGAAATTCAGAAGCAAAGGCTCCACAAAACAAATTTAATTCAGCAATCAAGCCAGCCAATAAGGTTGTTTTCATCACAAAAATAATCACCATCATAAGTACTTTAAGGATTTTTTTATGTCTCTGCTGTGCAAAGTTCTTTTGATTTCTTTCTGTTCTAACTTCAGACCCTAACTCTCTGTTACATGATGTGTTGTCAGGATTGCAGTTGGTCTGTTTCTAAAAACACATAACTGACAAGAAATTCAAATTGGAGAATACAGGAATTACTATGTGACCTGCACTGGTCAGTAGTTTGAAAACAGGGTACAAAACAAATCATGAATTATTCACTACGGCATGTTTAAAGTCTGTAACAAAGCCAACACATTCTCTGATCTTGCGATAACATATACAAGCCAAAGGACACCAACATCATTGGTTGCGATGCATGTAAATACAGTGTTTCCATGTGACTGGCTACCAGCCCTAAAAACCAATAATTCTGACCACAATCAGCAGTAATTACAATAATGGCATTAATTTTGAACACTGTCACATAACAGGATGTGCATACAGAAGGGTTATAGCTACCCTCAAAGCACACGTCCAAATGCTGTAGATATTTCTGCCAGTAAGCCTTAACACAGTCACGGCGTAAAACGGCCCTGCTAATACTCCTGATACAGCAGCAGTCAGCGCCCACACATCCAGCAAGGTCATAGTTCGTCCATACGTGAACGGACAGCCACCTCTACTACCTCCAGATTTGGGTAGTCCAGCTCCTTTATCAGGCACAAAACAGCTGACAGTATGTTGGAACTCTGAAATATACATAAAAGAAGACAGTTGTACCTGATTGCTTTAACACTGAAGATTAAAATCTAAAAAGTAAGACCATTACAATTTGAAAATAAGGTTCACTGCACATACACCAACTCTGGGTGGGGGGGAGTGGGGCATATGGTGGAAAATACTATGTAAATTTTGGAGGTCTGAAAGTTTAAAATGGGCAGATACAGAACCAAAGTTATTGAATTTGGACAGTGATAGTACACATTTTACGGACGATTATGAACCAAACGCACAAACTCAGCTGTGGTGAGATACAGGTCTATATCTCTGTTGTACAGTGGCACTTCATTTACATGTACCAGTTAGACAGCTTCATCACATATATTTAGTGACTCATCCTCTTCCACAACCAAGCTATGAATGATTTTGACTTGCGTCTGAGAAGTGCTCAATTTAAATCTTGGCTGGAACACTAACTAATGTGATGTACTTCATGGTTCTCTGCAGTCCCTCCTGGCAAATTCCAGACGACTACCTTGAAATTACAAAATGAACGCTTCCTTCACATCATTTTCAATTTATTATCTGCCATCATTTGATCACTTAACACTATATAGTCAGACTTACTGAAGACATATTTAAAAAGCTAGAAAAAATAAATAGATAAATAAATATAACACAACTTCTGCCAGTTTCATCACAGGTTGTCTGCCACCATCTGAATGTCTCTTCATGTCTTCCTCGGCAACAAAGAAATCAATAATACAACCTATTTTCAAAATCAATTTTCGTCATCACCTTGCAAACATTCCAACATTTATTTTTGTACGCATTTTCTATTCTGTAAGAAGCGTAAATTATGTTAACCAATATCTTGGAAAAGGCACTTGCAGTTAAAGGACGAAAATCTTAACTGCTGTGAATACTCAGATATAATATCAAAACCAACAAATGCGCATAAGTGTATTAAAGTATACTGTACATGCTGTATGCCTCCTACACGTTTCGGCCACTCATGTGGCCATCTTCAGGGAGCTACAGTACAAAGAACATGTACATCGAAATATTACAGAAGTTTTCAGAACCAACGCACAAAGTTTAATATTTTATATCTACGCAATGGTTCCAAAAACTTTTGTAATATTTCAATGTATGTATTCTTTGCAATGCATCTCCCTGAAAATGGCGGCTTGAGTTGCCAAAACGTGTAGGATGTAAATGGCATGTAAAATATACTTCATACACTTACGCGCATTTGTTGGTTTTGATATCGTGTCTAACTACTCAATACACGGTTATGGATCATTTAAAATTGAGTACTGTAAATACATTTCTCACAAGTGAATGAAGCGCAGGACTCCATAGCAGAAATAAGACATGGACATAAGGGCAGTGGAAGCTACATAAAATCAAATCTGAGGAAGTAATACAATAATAAGGTAAAAAATAAAACATCAATGAGAAATAAATGCTATAGATTTTAAGTGTTCATGGCAAATAAATATAGCAAAATCCTCCCAGGCAATTAGCCAAATCAAGTCAAATTGAAAACAAATGTTTCAGAAATCAGCAGTCTCTCCCATCATTAGGATTAAAGAATGGGAACATGGGGAGATTAAGCAGAAGATAAGGGATGATTCTCCATTTAAGGAACAGCATATTAGAGCTAAAGCGCAAATCAAAAACTCTCAAGTTGATTCTATCTTCTTGCTGTCCAGTGTGCCAATAAGGAAGAACTGTATTGATCAAGATGTACGTACATACATACATACGTACATACATACATATATACACATATCAGCCCTTAAGGTCATTACATAGGTTTTTATTTAAATTTTTATGTGCAGATAAGCAAAAAGGATTTAATGCAAATAGCACAAAGTTAAACATGCAGTGGTATGGTCACTACCATAGAAGGCCAAAATACATACAAACTTATAAAGTTAAAGCAAGAGATGAAAGACCAAATAAGAAAATCTAGTGACAATTCAAAGAATGTGGGGTAAAGAATAATCATTGACTGGGTGCTTCGATATAACTCACCCTAGTACCAGGTCTGCGAGGGTAGTGCTGCCTAGAATTTGAGAGTCCTTTATCTGATGTGTTCACTCGCTGCCTAGAATCTTCTTCCTGTGGATTCAACAATCACATTAATTCTAATTCATCAGTATGATGCATCAACACAGTTATGGGGAACGCAACTCACCCCCCGCCCGCTCCGCCCCCCATACTGGCTGCTGCTTGCACTCCCATCGCTGCTACTGTCACAAGCCACCTGGCCTCCATGACAACAGCGTCCACTGCTGCTTCGGTGCATTTCTTCACCATTAGGAGACATGTCCTGTTAGACGGATGAATGCCTCTTTGTACTCCAACAATTTTACATCCAGACAAGCAAAAGGGGAGAGAAACAAGAAGAAACCACAGCTACCCATATGTCTACACTGAGACGTGAAGCTATTACACATGCTTTAGAACAAATTCTCACAATATCTGCCCAATAACAATTTTATCTCAGTATATGCGGGCTAAAATTTTGGAAAATCCTGAAATGTCAGCCTGATAATGTACCAAGTTTTACAGGAGGGCCAGTCCAATGGGAATATAAGGCTTTTCTTTAGTTTCACTGTCACACACACAATTTTACATGCTCCATAAAACAAAAGAAGTTTCTATGTATGACAAGCTACCTGGCACTAGCTTCCCCAACTATTTTCTTTGGTGACTGTTTTATGAAGTTGTCAGTGTCTTAGAGTGTACAGCAAAAAAAAAAATGGTAGGTTGATTTGTGAATGATGAATTGGAAAAGACTTGGAAAAAAGGTGATCTGGTTTCACCAAGGTACTGCAGCCCCAGTTTCCTGATGGCACTCAGAGTAACCATGACAACCCTGTCAGGATAGGCTGTGTCCCAGATGAGACCCATACCATCACAACATGAAGCATCAGCATGTAGACACAGCAGCACAGAACATGGATACAACAAAATACGGAAAGCCTCAGAGATCATGCACCTCTCTAAATACTGAGATCAATCCGCCTTGATGAGGACTCAACATAACACGGAAATTTCTGATTTTATCAAGCAGTGCAATAATAGACCATCAAAAAAACTATCAGCCATATGAGATTGTAAACAAAACTTCGTACAGCTTCGTACAGGTACACAGTCAGATAGTGCTTGTTTGTGCTAGGAACAATATTTGGTGGAGGTGGCGGTGGTGGTGGTGGTGGTGGTGGTGGTGGTGGTGGTGGTGGTGGTGGTGGTGGTGGTGGTGGTAAGCAAGTTCAGTGCCAAAACATTTGCCAGTGTAATGTTTCAGGATTTTTTAATATTAAACTAATGTGCTACACAAGTGTTCATAACATGCGGAAGACGAATTTTGTAATAAAAATATCAACACAATACTTTCTTTGATAGAGTAGACATGAACACGGAAGAGAGCTATGAAATATAATACAGCAAATACATGAATCCATATAACATCTTCTCTTGGAGAAAAAGGGCACATTAACTCCAGGAGCATGGACAAATCATCTAAGTTACTAAATCAGGGTTAGTTTAGGCATAAATAATTTCCCCTGAAATCACTCTTGCATTCACTTTAAAACCTTTACACTACGTGCGCACTTCTTATAAAAATGTCATCCACCCATCAGTCTGGCTTGGTTCTGGATCCAGCTCCGTTCTCATTAAAAAAAAATTCACAAAAGCTCTTATACCCAACAATCAAAGTATGACTACAGTCACAACAGATTGTTAAATTTGTACCCTGTGGCATTTAAATATCCTTAATCGACAGCACAGCCACGATCTTCAACACAGAGTATTACTGAAAGTTAAGCTTTTTCTAAATGTGTTATTTAAGGATGGTGGCAACTCACAAGGTTATGTCACAACAGTGACATGTATGGATGAGTATGTAGCATTGGTGGAATGATACCAACAGGGAAAAACAAGCATACTCAGAGAAAAACCTGTCCCACAGCCACTTTGTCCACCACAGATCCTACACGGACTAGCCTGAGATCAAACCTGACAGTGCCGACGAGACAGGGTGGAAGCCGGTTCAAATTAGCGGGGGCCTGGACATCCAGAACAGGGCCCAGGGCCTGATTATGTTGCATATGTTTTCGTATTTGTCAGTAGTGTCATTATTTGTTGATTGTACAAATTAACCCTTCAAAACCAAGCCCAAGTCACTCTGCAACTGAGAGTCAGTCTTTCCGATACAGTGTAAATATTTTTAGCCACTCTGCCCTTGCTGGGGTGGGACCAAAAACATTCTTTCACTGGGACCCAAACCCACTCTCAGCATCCCTGAAACCTAGGCCTCCATAGTGAAAGGCCGGCAGCTAACTGCTTGAGGCATAGCACAGCCTAGTATTATTTAAACCATTCTCTGCACATAGAGTTTGATTCTGTGAAGCCTATTTCAAAATACCAAGCAGAAGCAAAACCATGACATAAGTTTTTAAAATACACTTTCCAGCACACGTTCCATTCATCACACTTTGCATATGCTGACCTTCATAAGAGGCATGCTGTTTGACACAGCCATGGAAGAGCCAATCTCATCGTGAACACTCTCTGACGGTGAGGCCTCTTCGGGGTGACTGTTAGTAGAGGTTGGGGAGCGCTACGTACAATCAAGGTTAGTAACAGCAACTTTACACAAAGTTAACAGAACAATACATCCACCTATCATCCATTTTTATATATAGATCTGAAGATATCACTACATCAGAATGCAATGAAATGTTTCCAGGATATCAGCCACATCCATTTAAAATAAAACTGTTATTTTAAAGAATGTGTCCATCTCTACCATGCAAAACTACACACTACTCTATCTCTAGCTCCTTCTTGAACTAAATGATTGGCATCTGTTACGTATAGAGTTATCATGTACATACCAATTTGTTCATTATGACAGCATATAATAACAGAAACTGGGACGGTCATCAAAAGGAAGGTTTCATTGCATTTTGGTGCAGCTTATCATCTGAGAAAACTTCACTGCATTTAGCCGGTTTTATTTAACTGTATATGGTTTACCAAGTACCACAGTTAGGTGCATGTCAACCTCTTCAAGCCATTCGCTGAGAAATTGATTTCAACGTTTTAAAAACATAAATGACATGAATGTTCACTTCAACGATTTCCCTAACTTTTCTCTAAAGTATTAATTTGTACAATATTAATAAGCGTCCTACTTTACTTGCCAGTCTTGCAAGTAATGCAGAATTCCAAAGTCAACCTACACACGACATAATGGCATCAGATATTAAAAGTAATTCTTTATCACAAAATTCTTGTTCCCTCTACCTTTATCTTATCAATATGCAATGCTACTTGAAAAATAAGACATACAGATTGTTAACAAATAATCATGCATGACAATCTTCTCTTATCAATAACAACGTTTTAAAGACAAGGATAAAATATGTGCCATAATCTGACCACCACTACTATGAACCAATGCTGTTATGTGCAACTGAAACAGCAGAACAAAGTGAAATGTTTTTTCAGACAAAACTGTAAAACTGCAGAGTACAGTCACATCAAAGTCACTGTATGTATGACAGGCACCTTACTATCAATATCAAGTGATACTGGACACAATAATATTTAACTTCCTTTGGAAAATGTTAAGTTTTTATTGAGACCAGAGTTTTAGACACAGTTTGGCCCTCCCATAATGCCTCATCTACACCGCCTGGTAAGCACTTGAAAGGAATTTGTAATTTTAACATCTGCCTGTTTCACTTTCATTTCTGCATATAACATGGTCCAACTAAGACTTAAAAAATGGGTGGAATGTTCAATGCTTCTTCTTTTTCAAATTGCCTGTTGCCCTTCAAGGCATCAGGTGAAATGTTCAATAAATGCCTTTAAATTTGTGTTGTTAGGGGATATACATTTTTGTGTGGGAAACGACTGAAACAGGACTTAAATAAACGATTCCGATGGTGGTATTTTCGGGACCCAAATATTTTACTTTCATAGGCAGAAAACTAATACAAAAGGGCTTTCTCAACTGAGAACTATTATAACAGCTAAAATATTCTGTTGTTACAAAACAACTGCTCATTATTCCCTCTTCAAATGTTTTCTTTAGAATAATTTTAAGAGTGTTTCAGTACACAACAAGAAACTCAGAAATAGCACTGGAAATAATGCACCTTTTTAATCACAAAAACACAATGATGCTGGAATCTGTTCTGCAAGATATAAGATGGTTAGTCATCTACAGTTACAAAAGCAGTCTGATAACAGAGGATGAGCTGAATAGGAGTGATACTTATTACGTTTCCGTACGGAACATACAGATATCGCACTGAGCGAAGTCACAGTGATTAACTTACAACAAATTTGTTAGGACAGCATGCAATTACTTGTAGAACTAAGTGTCAAATTATAATATTAAAATTCAGAGCGGAGTTATACTCACTTCATAGGGAGAGCTGTGATGCTGAGAATATCTGAAAAAATACACATATTCCATAATCACACAAAATGAATTTGAAAGCTTCCCTAAATGACCATATATATGGCACCTGTGGTAGGAACTTAGTCTGGATATATCAATCTTACAAGGAGGAGGAGGGGGGGGGAGGAGGAGGAGGAGGAGTGAAGTCAAGTTTACTTCCATTGCCATGCCAGTGCATGTATGATTACTAGTGCAGCTTCAGTTTCACTCTGTTTCAAGTTGAAAAATGCAATGTAACAATTAAAGTTGGTGTGCACTTTCACTTGCAGTGGCCAGAACAGCAAAGAAATGCAATTTTTTTATGCTTTCACCACAGTACATTTCAGGTCTCCCTTGTCCTTGCATATGGTGCCAAATCATGGTGTGATTGGTGCGTAAACTTTTGACCCTTGAAGATGAGACCACCATGCAGCATTGAAACATCAAGCACCAATCACGCAATAATGTGGTGCCATATCCCAGAAGGAGACATCAACAGTAAAGATGTGGAACTGGTTAGAGATACCTTAATCACTGCATGCCAAGTTTCACACTGCTTCCAGCCAAATTACATTAATAACAATATAGTATTTAATGTAAGCCAATAAAGTACGGCAGATCTGTTGGACATTCTCACTTTACTTCTCTTAAAACAAGACTGTCAGGTTTGATACGCTCCTTTCTTTGTGTTATAGGTCCCACAGTTACAAAAAGTTAATTTGTGTTATAGGTCCCAACTGTTACAATAATTTAACTTGTGTTATAGCTCCCAACAGTTAAAACAATTTTCAGTTTTCTGGCTTTATTTATTCGCATTAATTACACTAATTTTCATAACCGTATATCTCTTAACTTTCAAGTGTAAGGTTTGGAAATTTATCTCATGTCTCTCACACCACATTAGTGTTCTGGAAGTGATACACCTGAATGCATGACACTAATCACATTTACTCACACAGGAGGGTCCACCCCGTAATTAGAACTGCGCCTGTCTGCCTCGTAATACGTATGATGTTCATCATGCATCAGTGCTGAGTGTCTTCGTACATCTGTCGCTTCTGGCTCCCTGTCACCAGTTCCCTGCCGTCTTGGAGGACTTCTCTGCATATGTCATAAAATATACCTTGTCATACATATGTCAAATTATACCTGTTTGTATTCATAATGACATGAATAACGTTATAAAAGGTTTGCCTTCTCATGTTATTTCAAGACTAATATAATTAGGAAGTGCAGTT
This sequence comes from Coptotermes formosanus, assembly GCA_013340265.1. NCBI lineage: Eukaryota > Metazoa > Arthropoda > Insecta > Blattodea > Rhinotermitidae > Coptotermes > Coptotermes formosanus. The sequence goes on from BLKM01000702.1 coordinate 235,265, forward strand.
CCTGCATTTAGACCTCAACAAGTCAGCACTATGGACACAAATCCTACCTCAAAGCCAGCATTCCCTCCAATTTTTTTTAAGGCTGCGCAGACCTGCTACTGCTCTGAGCAGAAAATTTTTACATGACCTGAAGACTATACAGCACTTTAAAAGCTTTTTGTAATATGCATAATAAGAATATTTACAATGAAAATTAAAAAATTCCAGCTGCACGGCAACAATTTAGTTTTAGCAGGAGCATTTCAGTTAGTGCACGGCCGTGTACCTGCACAGCTTAGAGGGAACATTAATCACAGCCCTACACTCAGCCATCAATACACATACCATGGCATATAATAAGTTTGTTACTACTGTCCCACCACTATCTCAGCCACCCAAAGTGATTGCCACCCAAGATTCATTTAAAGCTAATAGAAGTTACACAGACATCTTTTATATGGCTTCACTCATCAGGGTCACAGAACATTCTTAAAATGTTAAGCCCCTGGTACAAGTCTGAGCAATGTAGTAACAAACCTTCAGGAAATTTCTTAATCTGCTGAAAAAACTGTGTAACTGCAAAGTTATGGTCAAAGGGTGATGGAAGGTCAGAGAAAGTTCAACACATACTTTTATAAAATCAGTGGCAGAGAAGTGAACCTCCATTCTAAGTGCACACTTTTCCCAGATGTATGATCTCAATGACCATACATTTTCCAAACAACAACACCTTGTACACTAAAAAATTGCATGATGAAGCCAAAAAACCAACATCACAATGCGCATGCAGTTTAAAATTAAGCACAACAGCTGATGGCTAAATAAAGGCAAAATTCTAAGATCTCCTGTGATGCAGAGGACCAACTGAAGTGAAAAGACAAGAATGCTTTCAACCATTTTATGTGGAGTGTTTGCTGACAATGTTGGATTAAACGCGAGATCAAGCTACGAAGCAAACACTACAAACTCTTGCAATTCACATTACTCCATGTTATGATGCAACATTTCTTTCATTTGGGCATATTTTCTGCCCTGGCCATTCAAAAAAACTACAATTCCCCTCTGGTTTCAATTTCTCTGAACACTATGAAAATAAGAGGAAGACGCGCTACTTCTGTACCCTTTATTCCTTGAACCTCTTTAAGAAGTCGACATTAGGTCAAGATGTGTACAGTCATATTCATTATGCACATTAATGTGCAAGAGTTTGTCTTACAGAATTTTTATTTTAAAAAAAACCTGAAAATTATTTGTAAGAAGGTTTCAAGCATATGACCTTAAGAGACAAATACATACATAAACATATATATATAAGAGAGGAAAGAAGCAGAATACATTGAGCAGCTGGTCCAATCTGGCCAACATCACAAATCTACATTTCCTAAACACACCAACACAAACACAAATTGTGGCAGTAGCCCAGTATATAATATACTGCTAATAATACTACAGGAAGTTTGAGGTGTACAGTTTGAAGTGCATTTGTTCTAAGAATTATGAACAGACACTACAGGATACAATTCCAGTACAGTCTGAAAGTGCATTTGTTCCAAAGAATACAAACAGACACTGCAAGATAAAATCCCAGTCCGAAGGCAAGGGAGTTTAGTCACACATCAATTCCACATCCAAATAGTGTGCATGGTAGAGAAGACATCCATAACTGCCCCACATTTATCAACACATGAAGATGTGGTCTGAAGCAATTCAGGAGATGACATGCTGCATGCAACAACTGAAAAAACAGCTACAAAGACATCATTCACCTGGCCGCCACTAGGTGTCCTCGCCATGTGCTCCGCCTCCTCATATTCTTCATAGTACACGCGGGTCAAATAGTCCTGCAACATTACTTCATATGTTTATATCTCCGCTAAAGCAATACAACTTTCCTGCTTCACTCCACAGACATCTTAGCTCAACACACCTCATGTTGTGTGGGGCTGTGGGATGGACTGCTGTAGCCCGATGCCCAGTGATGCTCTCCAGCAGGAGATAGTTCTTGAATATCCTCTGGGTGCACTAATTCTCGGCCCTTCCTCATGGCATCCTGCACTTCTTCAGGTTGTACTGCAATATTGTCCAGTTTCTGAAGATTTGGTAGGGCCCGCAGTACAGTCAGCCGGTACCTACAGATAACCACGTAACTTCATAGGCTTCATACTGTTATCCATGAAATGTATGATTCATACTGTTGGAAAATGGTTATGGATCAGATGGTGAAGAGGTGACACTGCTTGTCACATGGTTTGGTATGCATGTGCCCCCCCCCCAAACAAACAAACAAACAAACAAACAAACAAACAAACAAAGAAACAAACAAACACACAAACAAAACAGTTCATCTGAGTTATACAATTTTTCAGATAGCTTATTGGCTGGTTGGAGGTCAACGTGCTGTTAGTTATCTGTTAACATCAACAGACCATGCCATAAGACAGCCACTGTGTTGAAAAACACATGCATGGATGATTTTTGAGTACCACTGCATATTAGTTCTTGCAACCAATTAGCTGTTAACATTATCTGTTTTAGTGTCCAAACATAAAAAGATGCAATGCTAACCAACATGTCTTTCTTATTGATAATTACATTTTCAGTAGGACAATACAGTGACACAGGACACAGAAGACATATTCTACAGAAGGCATTTTCATTGAACATATCAGAAGAGACTTGGGTCATCACATTCCCTAAACATGAATGTGCAATCCTTTCACCTCTAACGACACTTGACACAGCATGTCTGTGTAAGAACTTCAGGCACTTTGTGAGTTTTACAGATCAAAATCTGGAATGTTATGGAAGGTTACTCAAGAAATCACACAAGTGAAATCAAGCACGTCAGAGAATTTATTAAGCCTGTAAGACACGTGCCTGGACACTTCCAGCAGCTACTGATATCAGGTAAGTGTGAAGTTGTTTTCCTTAAGATACTCTTAAAGTATGGACATAGCATCCAATTAGACAATGCAACAATGTGTGATTTGCTTATATAAGACAATCCTCCTACTGACCAACATCTTGCTCTAAGGCACGGTAACACGGATAGAAATGTACAAATGAGCTGTGTACATGTATGTCTGTTTACATGCAACCAGTCCATGCTTTTAAATGTATTACAAGAATAAGAAAGCTTTTCGCTCTAATAAGCAACTGACTGAAATGAGGAATACACATCAGTGCTCAATCAGATCAATTACAGATGTGTTTAGAATAACTAAACACACATTTCTGTCAACAGCATTTAAACATACTCTGTGAGACTAGACAGTCAGGTTTGTCCCTACTTGAGTGTCACTTACAGGTCTGTATCAGCACATGGGTTTTCCTCAAGCCACAAACTCTTCAGTCGGGGAAGATCCTGTAGGTACAAGATCTGGTTCAGTTCCTTAATATTATTTTTGCGCACATACAGCTCCTGCAGGTTGCGGCAGAACCGGAAGTCTGACAGGGACGCAATCTTGTTCACACTGCAACACATTTCATACTGCAGCCAGACCACAATGACCATTTCTACCAATTCAATAGTTCTGGGAGGTGAGGAAGTAAATTTTAATCTAACTCCTGCTAAGGAAATCAGATTGGAGAAACATATGAACCAAGAACTTCATTAATCATAATATGCTGTAATCACTGCTCTTAGAAGTAGTAATGTGAACAGATCATGAAACTGACACAGATCACCCTTTTGGAATTACAGGACATGATATGCAGACAACCTAGAATACTGAAATATAATATTCAAAAGGAAGTTATGGAAACTGTCCGTGACGGCACACACTCTCCTTAAATGGTTCATAACAGAGTCCAATAACAAGTTTTTACAGCATCAATTACAGATTTTACAACTTCTAGACAATGAACTCCTTCAATTGCCATTGATTACGGGCTTCACTTATCAGAGATGACATACTACGTCATTAGCCACTACCTTGACCATCTTCTAACCAGCCACAAAATATAACCCCCTCTTTGCTTCACCTGAGTAATATGGGTACCATCCCCAGTAACGTGTTACTCTAACACATCTGTTGATACAGAATTTTTTATGAGTATAAAAGATATGTGTAGTGAATATGATAAGCACACACCAGTTGCGTGGTGCATTTTAGGGCTCCAAAGGATTAGTACTTATATAGGACTTCATGTCATTCACACTACTACAGACACGCACAAAAAGAAGTCTGACAGATCAACCCCCTCCACATCCTCCCAAGATGTTGCACTTTCCTCTCCAGCATACTGCTCTCTATTCCTCTCCAGTCGTCTAACCATTCTGTTCACAGGAACTCACAATAACGACGTAATTCCTGCTAATGACAGGCACTCTGGTTTGGTTCAAATTAGCCACAGCAGCTGGAGAAGGAAATAACAATGCATGGAAAGAAGAAGAGCAAGAAGAACCGTCCATCCCATCACTGTTTTTGTGGCTAAGTATAGCTAATGTATTTAAAATATGCAACACACAAATTTTACACAGAAACTTCAAATGCCTATCTGTTCCAGTCACCACATAAAATTATATCTCTATGTCGTTACTTTCAATTATCCTAGCAAAATACTTTCAACATTTTCATTGCCATAACATATCTGAAACACAAAAATTGGGCACCATTAGTGTTTCTACCTCAGGTCCGCACAGTTACCATATTTAATTAATTACTTTATGGTTTACTTATCAGCGCTATGAGTGGCTAGAATATAGAGCATCAAATACGAATGACCAGTAAGTAATGAATTAAACAGGATATGGAGGAAGTAGTGGTGAGCTAATTTTTGAAGAAATGTTCCAACATTTGCGTGAAGTAATCGAACAAACGCGAGAAACCTTCCGCCTACGAAGCTGGAGTGCCAACAACTTGATTGTGACCTTTCGTGGCTGCCATGCTGCCAATGCTGCTGGCAATGAGCTAAAAACAGGCTGAGGTAAATCATGGAAGCCTAGGCGCGAACATTCTGCTCTCCTGCCATGATTCGCTCTGCATACCTGCCGCGTTCAAGTAGCGTAGTCGACACAGCTAATAGGCTACAGGCTGCACAAACGCAGGATAGTGCTTCGACTTCCGGTCGCGGCAAATGGGTTTTCTCCTCTCCAGAGCGTCCAGATTGGTTCGTCCAGCTTTCTGCTCAATAAGCAGTGGGGTCGTCTTCCCCGGGGGTAAAGCGACCACGGCGTGAACATGACCACTCACCACCTACCGCCAACGTTACGAATGAGTACCCTTCGTCTCAGGACTGACTGTAGTGCATGGATTCGATCTACAGACGGCTTGTATGCAGGACGCACTACAGGCGCTTGTTTCAGCCCTGGATTCACATACACCGAACATGGTAGTATCTACGAGCATCTATCATGGCGTATGACTCAGACTGTGGGGGCAATTCCTGTGCGCTGTCACGTTGCGGCGACGAACGAAATGTGCGTGACTGGCAACAGGCAGGGCTGGAACGTAGGTAGTTCGATTCAGACTTCATCTAATTTTATTCACGAAAATCGTGACTGCTGCTGGTCACAGAATTGGGACCCTTCCCGTTATAACCCCATTGAACCTGCTCTGGCTGCAAAGGAGCGACACTAGCCTGACGTCTAACCTAAGCCCCTCTCCTATGGAGGAAGGGATACACGCGCAACAGAGAGACTACCCGGACGTCTAACCTAAGCCCCTCTCGTACGGAGGAAGGGATAAACGCACAACAGAGAGAGACTAGTCTGACGTCTAACCTAAGCCCCTCTTGTACGGAGGAAGGGATAAACGCACAACAGAGAGACTAGCCTGACGTCTAACCTAAGCCCCCCTCATACGGAGGAAGGGATACACGCACAACAGAGAGACTAGCCTGACGTCTAACCTAAGCCCCTCTCATACGGAGGAAGGGATACACGCACAACAGAGAGAGACTAGTCTGACGTCTAACCTAAGCCCCTCTCGTACAACATAGTGGTAGCGTTATAACAAGAAAGGTGCTAATGTCGTCTATACCTGCAGTCTACAACGCATTTTTTTTTCATTCCTAATAAGGTAACTGGAACTATAACAATGACCTCGGGACTCTAACAGAACAGGGAACGGTACAGGGGATGCCGCTGAAATAAAGGTACGGTTGTCCTTGTCCACGGCATGAAGACATATAGAGGGAGTAGAGGTATAGCTCCACTCATTCTTAACTTCGGCACTAGATGGGAGTGAGTGGTTAAGTTCACGCCCCTGCCGCTCTGCCCCCGGTACCCAGTGAAAAGTAGGCTGGGTGGGCCCCAGAGCCGGTGTGGACGATTTGGATGAGAACATATATATTGTGCCTGCCGGGATTGGAACCCCAGATCGTCCAGCCCACAGCCTGGTCACTATACAATGTGGCTGACTGTCTCTTGTGCAGCATTGCCACAGCAGCCGTGTCTACGTTACGGGTCATCGTGTAGCGTGTCCCAGCCTGTAGGAATACTGCATTTGGCGGCAAACACGTATCCCAGGGTTACTTGTTAACGACTGTCTTTAACAAAAGTGCCTCCACTGCTACTTGCAGCGTCAAAATCTTGCTAAATGTGATTCACCGTGCATGGTTGAAAGCCCGAGTCCATCAAATGTTGTCAAATGTTTTAGTGGAAAAATTCATGAGATCTTCAACCTTCTGGGATGTTAACGCAGCGCAGATTGGTAGTCAGTTACTGACGTTTCGGCACAACCTATCGGTCCCGAAACGTCGACAACTACCGCTACGCTCCGTGACATTACAGAAGAGCGAAGATCTCATTTACACCGCGGCGGAAGACTGTTATCATGATCAATAACATCCATTACGTGAAACGTTCTTGTACTACAGAAACACGAAACCCCATTTACGACGCCTTTAAAAGTACCGCCTAGATCAGGGGTGCGCAACCTGTGAGGCACGAGGGCCAAATCAAGGAAAAGAAAGTTTGCACGCCACATTATAAACAATATGCATAGTTTTTACTTACATATCGTTAGTGATAATACCCTGCTGTAAAGAGCACCAACATTTGAGCCGTAAAACCTACTTGAAATTAATCTTACAACATTTGTACTCACCCTTTGGCGCCGAAATTAAATGCCAAGTGTAATACGCACAAGAAAGGGATTTATATCCAAAAACTTGATGCACGCTCTCAAAAAAAAAAATATGTCACACAGTTTTCCTTCAAATTTAACGAAATACATTTTAACAGTCTGTTTATGAATTCGTTGTACAAAATTTGAATGTCACAGACTCTGACTGAGAAAACAATAGGAATGCAAGAGGCAGTAGGGACTAAGCGAACTAACGCCATCGTTACTGTCATGAGTGGTGGAAATTCAGTGTATATTTTAGTATGAAAATTAGCCCTATGTTGTACTGTGGGCAAGGAAACGTGTAACTGAATATATTTATACACGAATGCGGATTAGGTAATTATTCGTCCAATTTCATATCTTTTTGTTTCGTGCTTCTGAAATTGGATCGCTGGACGCATTGCGAAAAGTTGAAGAGCCGCATCTTGCTTACCGCTGACCAAGATCTCGGATACGACGCAGATGCAGATCAGTTGGCAAGTAAGTGTTATAAAAGCACGGGATGCACAATAACTATTTTGATCTTTGGGTTTCCCATCCGGTTGTGTGCGTGCATCAGGGCTGTGGAGTCGGTACACAAAATTCCGACTCGGACTCCTTCATAAAAGCTCAATATGTATTAATAACGGTAAACCTATAAGACGTTTCATCACCACCACGTGAATCATCAGGCTACTTTTTTGACTTATAACCTACATTTAAGTATAAGTCTAATGGTTATTGTAGCTATCAGGGCTCTGGAGTTGGAAGTATCTAGTTAAGGTTTTACACTGAGGTCCGAGTCGGAGTCGGCACATTTTTACCGACTCCGACTCCACCTAAAATTCCTTCCGACTCGGACTCCACAGCCCTGGCGTGCATAACTACCTCCAGTCTCTTCCAACAAGCTCAACACAACTTTTCGTTTCCCAACTCTTTATTACTAATACTGCTACATGTTTCGGCGCACAGGGAGTCATCACCACTGAAACGTTGCGACCTCCGACCATACATACACCGAAACTGTCCAGAACACACATAAAGTTTATTTCATTATTTCAATTGGAAACAATAAACCAATACATCTCACGATTTTTATACTTCTACATATTTTAACCTTTTAAAGCCTAGCGGTAACTTTACATACGACCAGGTTTAACATTAAAAAATTCTACGTGGTGCCCACATTGCGTTTATGTGTTTTGTACGGATCTCAGAACAAACAGCAACTTTTGCCTTATAAAACATTAAGAGACTGGTTTTTATAACCGAAGTAGAGGGTTTACAGCACGGTACGCACTGAGTCCTTATATAAAACAGATACGCTTCGTCTTTAAAGGGTTAAAGAGAAATTTTATTGTAACATAATCTTAATGTAACGTAACAAGGGGAGGCACCCGCTTTTGCACCTTTTTCTGAAAATTGTATTTTGCCTGATGATGACCGCCCTGTCAGCCCGAAACATGTAGCAGTATTAGTAATAAAGAGCTGGGAAACGAGAAGTTGTGTTGAACTTGTCGGTACAGACTGGAGAGAGTTATTTTGATAGTCTGAATTTTCCGGGTACTGGAAAATGCACTACCATTTATTTCAGTAATTATCAAATCCTGTGTAGACAATACACATTATGATACCATTCTGAATTACGGAGCAGGAAAATCTCACGAAGCAGAAAAGATAAAGAAGTGTTTTATTTAAAGCCGCAGTCAGTTGCTAAAATTATACAGCGCCAATGACAGGTGAGTGAAATATGTACACTGAGAATCGGAGGAATGATATCGGGGGGCTCAAAACACACGCATATACTCAGGAAAACCACATGCCTCATGGGCCCGGCGGACTGAAGCCCAGCGAACTGTCTCAAATTTTACAGTGTAACAGAGAACCCTCCCCTAACTTTATGCCCAAAAAGAATGATGTCTACACTACTTTGTCTCTTCGCAATACACGGTTTTACTTTGCACTTTCTTAAACTTACTTTTTAAGTCTCATAACGGACTGCGTAAATACGTCCGCATTAAGCGTACGGCAGTGCTGTTGTACACAACCCCCCCAAAGCCAGTTAAAAAATAATAATTCCCTTCCCATTTCACAGCAGCATCGAAGTGACTTTACACACACACACACACACACACACACACACACATACACAAACTACAGTTAAATATTTCCGCTCATTCAGCATTTCAGTTGGCAGGAAACAGAATTACGCAAATTATACGTACCAGTTTTTAGGCGCGTCCGCAAAATTGCGAAAAGCGACAATTAGCTTAGTCATGTCTGTCCGTCCGTCCGTCCGCCCGTTCGCATGAACAACTCGGCTCCCACTGGATGGATTTTCATGAAATTTTATATTTAAGAATTTTTCTAAACTCCATCGGCATTCTATTCTCATTAAATTCTGACAAGAATAACAGGTACTTTACATGAAAACCTATGTACATTTACGATAATATCTCGCTCAATTCTTCTTAGAATGAAAAATGTTTCAGACAGAAGTTGTAGGACTAGAAAAAACCAAAACACACATTTTATGTTCAATAACGCCCCCCCCCCCCCCAAAATCGTGCCGTTTAAGCGATAATGTGGAAGAATACTGTACAGCCGGACAGGACACAGAAGACAATACGGCGCATGCGCATTGCATGCTGGATAACTAAGGCTACAGACACACTCAGAATATGCAATGTTTATCGCTTTTCCACGGCAACAGTGGTTACGCGAACGCGCCTCAATGTTACGTTATACGTACTCTGCCTGTCCTGTTAAAAAGCTGCCCCAACTAGTCGACACACTTCACGCATCACTTCTAAACAATGCACTGCCTAACGAACTGCAATGACGGCCAAGTCATTGCCTAATTTGTCAGTTTCAGTAAGTCTGGTCGCAAAAATGTATGTCACCAATCAGACGGAATTAATCAAGCATGAACTAACTAACTAACTAACTAACTAACTAACTAACTCCATGGAGCAGAGGCCTTCTTGAGAAGCTAACAGTTTATCAGCTAGTCAAGAAATTCCCCGCATTTTATGGAACCCGAAGGTTCATCACCGCATTCACAAGAGCCCGCCACCTGTCCCTATCCTGAGCCAGATCAATCCAGTTCATGTCCTCCCATCCCACTTCCCGAATGTCCATCTTAATATTATCCTCCCATCTACGCCTGGGTCTCCCAAGTGGTCGCCTTCCCTCGGGTCTCCCCACCAAAATCCGGTATGCACCTCTCTCCTCCCCCATACGTGCCACATGCCCCGCCCATCTCAGTCTTCTCGATTTGATTACCCGAATAATATTTGGTGATAAGCACAGGTCATTAAGTTCCTCGTTATGTAGTCTTCTCCACTCCCCTGTCGCCTCGTCCCTCTTAGGCCCAAATATCTTCCTCAGCACCCTATTCTCGAACACCCTCAGTCTTTGTTCCTCCCTCAGTGTGAGAGACCAAGTTTCGCATCCATACAGAACAACAGGTAAAATTATAGTTCTGTATACCCTAATCTTTGTGTTTTTGGATAGAATCAAGCATGAAGCAATACGTAATTAATATTGTGACCGCAAGTTTTTATTTTTGGCTTAATTACCCGTCATGCAAATCGCATCTTTCTTGAGCCGTATTATGTTGGATCATATCTAGCCTGTCTTGTTCTGCCACATTTCTTGTAATTACCTCACAAATGGCGCGATTTGCAGAATACAAAAACATTAAAAAAAATAATACAAGGCGTTAGATATGAACTGTGTGTTTGGTTTTCTACAACTCTTATCTGAAACGTCTCTCAACTTAAGAAGAATCCAGCGAGTTATCATCATATATTTACGTAAGTGAGCAATGTTTCCACTAAGCTGCGCGAGTGCGCGGCCGCGCAGTTAGTGAAATGCTCCCACGCACACTGAATTGTTGCCGCGCAGCTGGAATTTTTCAATTTTCATTGTAAATATTCTTATTATGCATATTACAAAAAAACTTTTACAGTGCCGCGCAGTCGTCACGTCGTGTAAAAATTTTCTGCTCAGAGCAAGTAGCAGGTCCGCGCAGCTGCAAAAGAAATTCGAGGGAAAGCTGTAGACAAGACACTTTACGTGTCTGCTGTTTTTATCCGATTTTTACCAGATTTGAATTTCTCGACACAGCAGAAGTTCCCCAATACAAAATTTCACGAAAATCTATCCAGTGGGATCAAAATTGTTCCCCGTTCACGGACACACAGGCATTACCCAGCTAAGGCTCGCTTTTCGCAAATTCGCGAACGCGCCTAAACACACGTACAAGAATTTCTGACCATGGGGCCCACTGTTTAAAACACGTGGACACCCCTGGTTTGACAAAACTAGGCTAAAATAAATCGTGGCCAACACGGAAAAGAATGAAGTAACGTTTTTGTTTGCGTGGAATGTTATTACCCGTTTTCGTTCTTCCCACAAAATACACTCTTACACATCCTCCTTTCTAAATAAAGACATGCAAGTTGTTTAAAATCTTTTTTTTTTACTTTATCCAGTTTCTATCACAAACATAGCCCAAAATCTTATGACGTCAACCTCCAAGCTGGGCTGTCTACTCTTACTTTGTTTCAAGCTGTGCATTCTTTATACGTTATTATTATTATTATTATTATTACTACTACTACTACTACTACTACTACTACTACTACTACTACTACTACTACTATAACGCGAAATTGTGACTCGGAATAAATCAAGGTTGGCACCGCTAATGCACTTTGTATTCTTTCTCCGTGGAGTTCACGTGGGCAGAATTCTCGCTAGGTGACCATGTTAGGAGGGCACAGCCCACACAAGTCTGAGGGTGGGGCCCACAGCAAACATATCTTCTGATGGTCACAACAAAAACCTCACACAACACCGCAGTAATGCGCCTAAACATTTAAGTGAAGAAACCTTGAAGTTTCTTCAAGACCCTCTCTACCAGCGAAGACTTGAACACTGTGTTCGAAAGAAAACACTTAGTATTTCCTCTTCCATGCCATCTACACTATTTATAATCACTGCAACATACGTCATTCGATGCCACATAACGTTGCAGTTAACAACGAGTCACTGAATAATTAATGTCGGTAGCACAATGCAGACTCATCATTATTCTAACACCAACACGCGATTCTTCAAAGACCACGCAGTAACTGTGTGAATGTCACAAAATAACAGACTCCCTATACGGCCCAGGGACTACTTCATGTACCACCAGATCGAACATTAAAAATTCTGCGTTCTGTCCACAGAGTATATTTCCGTGACGTTTACTGGTCTCGGAAGGTTCAACCCATAACGGGCCCTGAGGGCCCAAGAGGGGGAGTAGAGGTATAGCTCTACCCGTTCGAGAGCCTCGGCACGAGGAGGGGATGGGATGGCTAGCCCCACGCCCCGGCCGCTTTACCCCCGAGAAAGAAACCCGGTACCCATTGTACAGGAGGCTGGGTGGGCCCCAGGGCCGGTTTGGAAGGCTGCGGAAAATCTCGCCCCCACCGGGAGTCGATCCCCGGACCGTCCAGCCTGTAGCGAGTCGCTATACCGACTGAGCTATCCCGGCCCACAGGTCTCAGAATAAACAGCCACAATTTCCTTGCACAGCATAAACAGACTGACACTGACTACCAGACGGAGTGTTTATAGCGCGGTACAAACTTCCGTTCAAACGCGTGGCGTAGTAACTAGAGGAAGTGACAAGCGACAGTTGTCAAATAAAATAAAGACCCTATACAAAACAGGTTAATTTTCGTCTTTAAAGGGTTAAATTGTTTTAGTGGTTTTGTCATCAGGGGTGGTATGTAATTACAAAATATGTAACAAACGCCGCCTCTTTGATCCTTGCCAATTCATATCTGATACATTTGTAAGATTTCTACATTACTGATATAAGAAATCGTTCTACATGTTACGAACTTGAAGCGTTTTCTTGACACTGAACGGCAATATGGGTGAACAATATTTCACTCTTGGCTTCACTGCAAAATTAATATCTATACCAATGTTCGATACATTTCGCTGACCGTCGTAGTGTAATGCTTGTTGACTCTTAACACCAGGGGTTCTTGGTTCAAATCTCGGCAATGTTGCAGTGTTTTCCATATAGCCTACATGTCATTAAAATACCGACACAGCATTCCGAAGGACGTCACATCCTCATTCCTCAAATCGTTACTATTCCTACGTCTCTTCGCGTTTACACATCTACACGCAGCACAGAGACTCTGATTAAAATAGCACAGGACTTCCAACGACACTACCGTTCGACTGTGCGGCGCAACTGTGACATGAAGACGCCACCCAGCCGCAAACCTCTCAAATAAACGTCGTACAGAGCCACAAAGCAATCACACCACACCTAATGCGCTATTTGCATAAACCAAGCGATTTAGGCAAAATTGTTTGAGGTCAGGTATACAGGGCCCCTCTTTATTTCGACGGTGCTGGGATGAAATAACAGACCACACCACAGCAGACCAGACCAAACCAGACCAAACCAGACCACAGCAGACCAGACCAGACCAGAGCAGACCAGACCAGACCACAGCAGACCAGACCAAACCAGACCACAGCAGACCAGACCAAACCAGACCACAGCAGACCAGGCCAGACCAAACCATACCAGACCACAACCGATCAGACCAGACCAGACAAGACCAGGCGCGTGGTCGTCAGGCAAATTCTGGGACCACTTCCCCTCCACATCCTTCCCAATTTATTATTCTGTCATCATCCTAACATTCGAAGCTTACGTTTCCCGAGTTAATGACAGCATCATTAAAGACTGGCATAACAACACGTATTACGTGCTTTTATCTTGAGAACTTCCCGGAGCCGCCCAGCCCCAGAGATCGGACGCACAAGGATTTGTGGTAAGAGGGAAACCGTCTCTCTGCTGAAGCCGATGTGTGTCTGCTGAGATATTGCTATATCCTAATGAACACGACTTCACAACCCAGCAGACGGACATCTTCATCACTATCGATGTGAGATCATCCAATCTCACATTTCTCCGCTGACCGCTCGATCTAAAAACGCAGTCAACATACCTAACATGCGAAAGCAACCCCCAACTTTAACCCTTTAAAGACGAAGCGTATCTGTTTTATAGAAGGACTCAGTGCGTACCGCGCTGTAAACACTCTCCACTTCGGTTACAAAAACCAGTCTCTTAATGTTTTATAAGGTAAAAGTCGCCGTTTCTTCTTAGATTCATACAAAACACATAAATGCAATGTAAGTACCATGTAATTTTTCTTAATTTTAAACCCGGTGGTACATAAAGTTACCGCTAGGCTTTTAAAGGTTAACATCACCCTCAGCTGCTTCACTTCACAGCTCACTCAGTACAGTGCATAGGCTACGGAATGGAAGGGCGAGGAAACGGGATTCCATTCTCAACAGGACAAAGAGAATTTCTCTTCTCCGAAACGTCCAAGCAGGCTCTGGGGCCCATCCAGCCTGCTATTCAATGTGTAAAGGTAAAGGTCACCCCGCGACGTTCCGATGGAATGACAGATGGGAAGTGGAGTTATACCTCCAACACATCCGCAACCCGGCACTAGGTGGTGATTGGTCTGCATCACGCCCCGGCCGCTTTAGCCCAGGGAATGACCCTGGTAGGCATTGTACAAGAGGCTGGGTGGGCCTCAGGGCCGGTGTGGACGGTCACGGAAAATCTCGCCACCACCGGGATTCGATCCCCGGACCGTCCAGCTCGTAGCGAGTCGCTATACCGACTGAGCTATCGCGGCCGTATCAGTGGGTACCAGGGACTATCGCCCCCAGCCCCCATACCTTCATGGCATGGCGCTTAATCAAACACAGGGGCAGCTTTTACTTTGGCTCGTTTCATTTCGCGATACCATGGTCACTATGTTCGCCACAGAAGTAAAAAAAACGTCTAGTGACCTCTCTGCTCTGCTGGGATGTGGCGCTGCGTCACTGGATGTTTGGTGCCCGACATTTCGAGACAATGTGGTGGTCTCATCAGCTGCAGACCGGACAGATGTGTCCTAAAGTTCACAGATTCAGACAGACTCCATGCGTTTAGACTGCAGCTACTAGACGTGGGATTCACCTTCCAAAACTCGCTAAAAGATCGCATTTATGTTGAAAATGCTAATTATAAGACGGGTCGATGTGTGGCATGTGTAAGCCAATAATGGAAATTCAGAAAAACTTTCGATTTAGAAGTCCACTGTACGAGGCTATCCGGATTTACACGATGTTCTACACGGATGAAGAAGAATTCCGGAGAAACTGACAGTCGCTCACCTGACAAACAAATCTACCCCTTTATATGGAACCTGAAGGTGCATTACTTCGTTCATAAAAGCCTGCCGTACAACCGCACTCTGAACAACCTAAATCCAATTCACAACCTATCTTCCCTTAGATCCATTTTAATGTTACCCTCCCATATACGCCAATGTCTTCCAAACGGTGCCTTTGGCCCAGAGTTTGCGACAAAATGTAAAGTACGTCTGCTTTTCTCACAAAAATATTTCCACCTCATTAACCCTTTAAAGACGAAGCGTATCTGTTTTATATAAGGACTCAGTGCGTACCGCGCTGTAAACACTCTCCACTTCGGTTATAAAAACCATTCTCTTAATGTTTTATAAGGCAAAAGTTGCTGTTTGTTCTGAGATCCGTACAAAACACATAAACGCAATGTGGGCACCACGTAGAATTTTTTAATGTTAAACCTGGTGGTATGTAAAGTTACCGCTAGGCTTTAAAAGGTTAAGCCTGATTTGCTTATCCCAAAGTATTTGGTGCGTTTAAACCACGACTCTCAGATACAATTTTCGCCATCTTCCACTTACATTCTCTCTCACCGGTCCATATACTCCCCTCGCCACTTTGTATCCAACCACTCACAATCTACGAGCCGGGGCACTGAAGTCGCTATTGTTGACTAGGAGATGGCTGGCCAACCGAGAGATCGCGGTTCTACTTCCGGTTAAGAAATGTTTTCTTTTCCAAAGTGCGCAGGCCGGCTGTGTGGAACCACCAGCCCCTGTCCAATGAAATCAGGGTGCTCTTCCCCGGGGTAAAGTGGCTAGGGGTGAAGCTCACCTCTCTATCTAGTGCCAAGGTTGAGAATGAATGGAGCTGTACGTTCATTCCACCACATGTCTTCATGGTGTACGCTACGGCAACTCACAATGGATGTTCCTCCCTGTAGGGTAGAGGCGACCTTTAACGTCCGTAAAAAAACATGCCAAATTATTTTAAGACTTGAGGTACACCAGCTGATGAAAACGAAAATCATGATCTTCTGGGATGTGATGCCCGCTAGTGTGGTCCATAAGTACAGACATTTCGGAGGAACACGATGCCTCCATCTTCAGGGCGTAATAAAACCGTGATGATGGAAGCAGCACGCTCGTCATAATGTTGGCACCCATGTACCAAACCACCAGCCGAGGACCATAATCCATGTCAGAGGCGCACCCAAGCACGGACTGCCGGACTGCAGCCCCCCCCCCCCAAAACCCCAAAACCTAAATTTAAAAAACAGATTCTGCAGATATTATGATATCAAAAGTTGTACGTGATTTACCCTTCAGCCGAAATCAGCCACTGAAATCAGCTGGTGACTATCACATCAGAATTGTGAAAAATAAATTAATAAAATTTTAAAAAACGCAAGAAGGCAGGACACTGTGATTGAGTCATGGAATGTGTAGTTATATTCGTGTGCATAAAAATGCAATCGCAAACAGTGTTATATTGTATTTACAACATGACTTTTATAACACAATTTTTAAAAGCAAACATAAATTATATATAGCCTTAGGGTGACGCCCCCCCCCCCCCCCGCGAAAAATTCTGGGTGCGCACCTGGTTAATGTTACTGATACAGAAAAATAACGGTCACTCAAACAGTGCGTTAACTAGCGCAATACTTTCACACTAACTAGTTGGGAGGCAGCTGCAAGCTTAATACAGCCCATTTTGCACGTTAGTTCAGAAAGTGTTGCTCTGTTGCAGGATATGAAATTTAACGTGGATGCGCGCCTGATCCATGTACCATTACATTTTCTATTATTTTAATATTTACATTACAACTTTCAACTGCAGTGCGTATTCGTTTCTTAACAAGATCCAGCGAAATTATCTCGCATGTGAACAATAACGGGATGACGCAGTACCGCTCTGCTACGTACGGCAATTGTTTGCACGGGTCAGAGCGCAGCTCGGCCTCACGCAAATACAGTAAGCAAGCCACTTTCTACACGCGGCGTGAGTTAAACAGCAAGCAACAGGAGGTACTGGCTTCTCGTCCTTTTCCATTGCTGACAATTACTGTTCACGTTCCTACTGCTGTCACATAAACGCATTATTTTGTTATGGTCGGTGCCCTACAGTGACAAAACAAACAGCGAACACGCGCTCTCACAAAAACGTGCCACAGTAGATCGTGTTCATTTCCAAACTACTATGACCAAACTCCATGGAGAACCATCTTTAGCAGCTAACAGACGCTCAGCTGCACAAAACATACGTTTAGGAATTGCGAAGCTTCATTACCATGTTCACAACAGCCCCCCCCCCCCCCGCCCAGCCCCAATCACTGCCAGCCCGAGACACGTGGGCGCCCCGGGATAGGATAATTTGGCGCTCCTTAAAACCGATATGTGGGCTGGGATAGCTCAGTCGGTATAGCGACTCGCTACGGGCTGGACGGTCCGGGGATCGAATTCCGGTAGGAGCAAGGTTTTCCACACCCGTCCAGACCGGCCCTGGGGCCCACCCAGCCCCCTGTACAATGGGTACTGAGTCTTTCCCGGGGATAAAGCGGCCGGGGCGTGGAGCTAGCCACCCCACTCCCATCTAGCGTCGAGGTTAAAGAAAGAGTAGAGCTATACCTCTACTCTCCCTTGGACCTTAGGCCTGTATAGGGTCCCGTTTACCCTTTTACCTAAAACCGATATTCTTTAAATTTTTTCGACCTAGGACAGGGCTGGCAAACCTTTCCGAGGGCGCGTGCCCAAACTGCGGGATAATTTTTGGAGAAATTCTTTCGCGTATGGAAACCAGGGGCACGGATGTCTGTATCTTGAGTATTGTGTGTTGTAAGGTAGAGGTCTCTGCGTCGGGCTGATCACCCGTCCAGAGGAGTCTTACCGACTGTTGTGTGTGTCTGAGTGTCACCGTCAAGCCTCGACAATGAGGAGGCCCTGGCCCACTAGGTGGCTGTCACGCCATGGGCCGAAAGAAATGGAAACAGGAGTTTACCAGCACCGTATTTCCGATTATGCCAGCGACGTCCTGGCGCCTCTTATAGGCTGGAGCCCCGGGCAGATGTACGGCTGACCCGTCCCTCAGACCGGCCCTGGTCCCAATCCTGGACTAGATGAGTCCAGTCCATGCCTGTATATCATAATCCCATATCTATTCCTAGGGCCTTCATGTCAAAAAGTCTATTTCCTCCGCGAGTATCAACTAAAATCTTCCGTGAATTTCTCCATACTTAACATGTGTGCTACATGTCTAGCCTATCGTATACTCCCCGATCTTATCGCTTTAATAATGTGTCTGTGGAAAACTGCAGATCATCAGGCACTTCATGCGCAATTTCCTCCGGTGTCCCGAGGCACACACCTTCTCACAGCCCTGTCTCAAATACCTTCCATCTATAGTAAATTTCTGGCAAAGTGAAACTTGTTGGGAGAAAAAGTGGGGAAAGGACCAAGTGCAGGGTATGAGGTCGCTACCTGTTTTATGGTACTAGATGTCTGTGAAAAATACCAGTCCCAAATACAGTACATCGGAAGTGTACTGGTGTTGGCTATCGCGTATATATACAACACCTTCCTACACAGTACACACCAACACACGTCACAAGGACATGATGCCTTCGGATCGAACACGTCAGCCTAGATGTTCGTATACATATGACTGCACTTAATACAAAAATTTTGAATTTTAACTACGAACGCTTATGCATGAGGAAGTCTAGTGAAGTTGATCAGGAAAGGATTAAGTAATTCAGACTACCTGTTTTATTACTTTTAAGAGCTACTTGTTACATTGCACATTAAGGAATGTACGAGTATTATGTAATTCAGATTACTTGTTTTATTGGTTTCAATAGTCATTTGTAACATTTTATAACAAGCATTTTGTGTATTATTTTAGTGATTGACTACTGATTGTTTACAATCACGTGTTTTAAATTTGTAACATGTTTCATATCCAGTGTCAGTGTGGCACTGATGCATTGACGAAATGCACGAAAAATGTAATGTAATTTATCAACATTGTAATAACCGTAGTGTCCATGTTGTTCTGTTTTAGGCTGCTGTTTTACACATTTTATAATTGTAATATTTTAATCCTGCAGTACATAACAGATTAATGTACTGGCATTATGTATTCCTTTGTAGTCAGATCTGCCCGAAGATAGCAATCTAATCGCCGAGACACGTAGGAGGGTACAAGCGTACGCATAAAGTTTAATTCCTGTTATGATCACATGTTGGTATAAATAAATGATTACAGAACACGGTTGTCTCCTGTCACAGCCTTCAGAATTCATCGTTCACACTGGACGCTATGCAGTCTGAGGCACTGATGGCGTGCTTAAATACACCATAACCTGTGACGAGCAGCAGGGCGCACATATACATAGCAACAGCAAGGAGGTTTGGAAGGCAAGACAATGCGGACCTTCCTGCCCTGAAGATGTGAATGCCATATTGACTACTACAGTAGGCTATATACGACGCGGAGCCGAAATAGATGAAATACGAGCAGGGAAGTAAACGACTAGGTCGCCCGCCGTCTGTCCCACTCGCACCTGAAATGTGCCTGACTGCCTGCAGTCTGGCGGCCACGTGTCATGTCCAGACTGTTCGTAAAACCAATGATCTCGTTGAGACGACCATTAGCTCAGATCATCTAGTATAACTATTAGCTTATTTATCAATGCTGCACCAACTGCACGCAAACAAAATTACGCGTATGTCAATGTACCAGTTACCAGAATGCAGGCCAATGTCATAATACATGCAAATAACAGATAAAAAGTGATTTCAGGCTTCAATCGCGGTGTAAATGAGGTCTTCGCTCTTCTGGGATGTTATGCGGCGTTGATTGGTAGTTAAGTTACCAAAGTTTCGGGACAGCCCGCCATTCTTCTTGGATTACTTGTCCCTTGGAGATGGGACAGATAGACCGGTCCAAAACGTCGGTACCTAACTATCAATCAGCGCTACGTAACACCCCAGAAGAGCGAAGAAGTAATAAATCCTTTGGAAACATAACCCAGTTCAAATACACACTTGGACTCGACAGTAACATACCACATGAAGAAGTTAACAGAAGATTAAGTTCAGAGAATGCCTGCACCCATCAACTGAAAGTTTTATCTTCCTGTCTTCCATCTCAAAATGTAAGTCTTAAAGCATTAAAAGCAGTTTTACTCATTGCTTTCATGGACAGGATAAAACAGCATAAAGAAATGTTTCACAATTTTAACCTTTGTCAAATAATAATAGGGTGATGAGAAATTCGTATAAAATTTGGGTCAAAATATTAGTGAAAGAGACCAAATGGGAGGCAGGGCTAGATGGGAGAACATAATTACAATCGATTCTAAACAGTGGGGTGATTAAGCTGGCTTAGGATAAGGTCCACTGACACATTTCTTGATAACAAGGTTGGGAAACTTCAGGTAACACAGAAAGTGGGGGATTTCCAGACCACATTAACGACTATCGGCTTATCAAAGACTTTGGTCCATGGATTTAGCATCAACTGTAAATGTTACACAATGCCACATCAGACATGATACAAGACCAGAAGCAGCAATTACGCATTCCAAATATTACCGCAGAAGTAACTTCTTACTCACGAGCAAAATAAACACAACATTACTATATATGTATACCAAATAAAACCAGTAAAATATCTGCAACATGTTCCAACCATCAACCAGTCATCCTCAAGGGGAACACCTTTATCAACATTTGCTGTGTGACTACGTAGACTGAAATGGTTTGTACCTCTCCATGCCATAAGGGCATATAGTGGAAACAAAGGCATAGCTCCACTCATTCTTACCACCAGTGCTAGACAGAGGTGAGTGGTCAACAGCAAGCCTTGGCTATTTTACCCTAGGAAAACAACCCCAGTACCCATTTAATAAAAGGCTGTGTGGGGCCCAGAGCTGGTCTGGATGATTTGGAGAAGAGAAAAAGGTTTGTATACAATACAGTTAAAATTAACAACTTGTACTCATACATATGACAATAAAATCTAAAACCTGTACACAGTTAAATTCAGCTTATCATATCAAAACCAAGCATGGTCTGGCTATGCTGTCCATTCAGAGCAGCGGCTATGTCAATTTTGGTTCTGATCAATAATTATATAGGGACAATGATTAAAATCACAACTGTCACTAGTCACCTCATGTCTGCTCAGGTCAAGAGAGCAGAGAATCATCCAGTCTACAGTTAAAACAGTAAAATAATTGTATGTCACACAAACGAACATTGTGCAATGTTATTGTTCTGAATATGAATGCTCCAACATACAATAAACAAGATATGAGAAGCAAGCATAAGAGGAACTAAAATGAATACACAGTCAACTTCCTCCATACACATGATAATACACGTACTGTCAGGACAACTCAACAGCAAAGGGTGGGAGCTGAATAATTCCAAACAGACAAACAGGAATGCTAGCTCAAGTTGAAGCTGATAGCAATAATACAATTGTTATGTTCATGATCCCATCTCCTGTCTGAATGCCTAAGGATTAAAATATACAGAACTATAATTCTGCATGTTTTATATAGGTGTTGCCTCTCACACTAAGGAATGCAAATATAATGCATGTCTTGAAGCTGGACAAAATTCAGTAGAACCCTAATGATGAATATGGAGTCAGTCTCTAACAAGCTGGTGTATTTGAACCCCCTGATACGGCTGTCAGCCCAAGAAGATTTTAAGGGACATAAGACTGTATTCAAGATAAGAAATCGATATAGAATTTTAACTTGCAACTAAATACAAAATATTGCTTGGAAAACTTACACTCAGGTCACCCATTGACTCCCCCACTCTGTGTACATCACACACCTCACCTCTGTGAACATCAATAACAAACTACAAATGCAAAGACAGTGGCCAGTACATACTATGTCACCAGGACTAGAAAACAGGTGACAACTGCTGGGCATGTGGGAAGAAACGCAGGGAGGAGTAACTGTTAGGCAGATGTGTGTACACCACCGAGTTCATTTTTTCCTCAACCTGAGTTCAAGCAGAGCTAGGAAGGCACTATGAAAATTGTGAGGACATATTTTATGCTGAAGATATATTATTCAAACAAGTAATTTCTGAGAAATTTCTCTGCCATCGTATTGATACACATCTATTATATAAAAAGAAGGCAGCCAAAGTTCGTAGAGTTTAACAGGATACATTTGTGGTGTTACATACTGCTTGCATACTTGTAAGAAGCAATCCTCCTGTTACTATTTGAAGTCACACCCTACCCAGACAGCTCCTCCTACATGAATGAATGTTCTGAATAGGCCTACAGAATTCAAAACACAGATCTCCAAACTACCCCACAAAGTACAATTTATAAAACCATATAAAATTTTGCTTTTAGTGTAAATAATGTCTATATCAATGCTTCAGTTGTAAATCTTTTCACACATTAAAAGTAACAAGTCATTCAGATATTTAATATCTTACATTTTCCCTGCAGTTGTTTTACATATACAGATTTATTAATAACCAACTATTGCAAAATTGCACATGTAGGACATCTAAAACAATTGTGCAGTAGTTGGTAATTAATAAATCTGTATATATAAGTCACTCAGAATTGACGATAAATTGGAAGTCAGGTAGGAACACAGCGGAATCCCCAAGAAACTTCACTTAGTTCTCAGACTGAATCACTCGCCGTTTGTAGCTATTGTGTAATTCCCGCTTTTGCGGTTTAACCAGCTCATGTGTTGAAATTCATCCAATATTTCAGTTTATACTGCAGCCACAACCTTCTGGATGAATGAGTCAGAAAGAAGAAATAGCTTCATATACAGGTCTCCCCATGGTAGTTAGGGTCAGGGTAGTGAGCATGGTGCTTATCCAGTGCAAAGGACCAGTGGCCCAAACTGTAAGCATCAGAGTGGAAATACGGTTAGGATGCACGTGTTCAGAGCAGCAGCAGACTCGCACCCTTCAGTTTGGTACTTCTAACACTTATGTAACAGACCACCACCCTGCACACCCACCATAAGCATAACTTGGCTAATAACATATGTGGGGGCAAAATTGACCATGGGTATTAGGAACTTTATTTTACAAAGGAGACAAATTTGAAACAGGTGAAATAAGTTCCATAAAATGAGTTTTTCATTTTCTTTTTTCTGTCTATTTTTTATTTGTCATTATTCAATTCAGTAACGAAAAAAAATTCATAGTTTGAAGATATATTGGCGGGGCATTTGCCCCCCCAAGTTACGCCTATGACACCCACACTCTAACTACCATCGTGAGATCTACATATCAAGCCACATCCCCTATCTGATACAATCCCTCTTAAGAGGGTAACTACAGTATGCAGACCAAATACAATACTCATTTTTCCAATAGAAAGGTGTCTCAAAATACCAAAATTTTGATCAATTTTGACACTAGGATATCATTCAGAACCAAGAGATGTATGATGAAGTACTGGATGAACATCAGACCCTAATATCAGCCACGAAATAGAAGCAGTTTTGTTTTGTTACAAATACTGCATTCTGGCACCACTAAATCAGACGGCACATAATATACAGAAGCGAACAATTGTTGGATTATGTACATAAATATGTAACATTTTACAAAATGGATTTAATCATATCAACATGTAAGACATCTACTACACTAAAAATTGAAGCAGCATGTTCATCCACAATAAAGGTAAATTTCTACCACAATGCACTACAAAACAGAGTACTCTTCAAGGGTATGGGCATAAAACTTCGAGAAAATGGGTACATGCTATGCTTCAATAACATTTCAAAACTGTTACCAAGGCAGATCCCTGTAACATATGTTAGTTCCATCAAACAGCTCACACAGAATAAATTATAACCTTAGAGATCTGAGGTTCTCACAGCAGTGTCACTGAAAATTCAAGTCTTCAGGGATCTTACGTTGTGTACACTGGTTGATAACAAGGTTTCAAAAATACGTCGGTAACTATGTAACATCCACAAAGCGCAAAATCTCTGAAGACACAAGTCCTCATAGAGCAACAGTTATATTGATATTCAAGACAGTTTTACTTTTGATGGATCACGACTTTTAAGATAACAGCACTAAATATTGATCGTCAGTTATCCAAGGTGTAATATTCGTAATGATGAGTACAAACATTCTTACCTGAGCGAAAGTACTTCTACATTATGCATACGGCGAAGCAGACTGACATCTGACAGTTCACTACCCCTGTAAATAAATGTACAAAAGCGACCAATAGCTACAATTTTTGTTGCAAAACTGTCAACACTGATCAAACAAAACCTGTATATATGCAGAATTAGTTCTAATTTCCAACTCACCAACAATTTAGTTTCCTAATATTTGAAAGATCTGATGCTCTTGTACGAGCAATAACCATCTCCTCTGTTAACCTTGCCATTACGTTTCACCCAATTAAAAACCCAAACATTGAACAGACAACACCACAAATTTACAGCAAATTCAGCAACACAGATTAAAACTTAAAATGTCATGACGGCATACTCAGACACCACGGTCACATCGTCTGTGGCTGACGGTAACAAGACTCTACTGCAAAGAACTGACATTTTTCGAACTAGCATTTGAACGACAGCTTATCCGAATAACTTCGCTTCCCACTTCAAATTTCTGACAATAGATGTCAGGACTTGTCAATTAGTATTGTCATTTGTTAACTTAGGCATGTTCAACAACTCTACGGTTTATCTATTGTTCCGCGCTAGTAATCAGTGACTTCGACGCAAATTCTTTGTGAACTATTTCATTTTTGGAAGCATACCGCCAAGATTTGAGGAAGGTTATGAGACCCATGTGAACATATGTAGCGTTCTGATAAATTTTGATAGTTTTGGTGTCTGTTATTAGAAAGAGATGTCAGTCGACGTACAAGACTTGAAGAGACGGCTTGAAGAGCAGATACAAGTCTTGAAACACTTCCCAAATGGTCCAAGTTACAGAAGTAAGGAAAAATATGCTTCTCATACCTTCATGTGCCATAACCACTGTGGAATACTTTATAGGAATTTTTTTCTCATCCCGTAGGTACACGTAAGAATCTTGCAAAAATCTATCTGGAATCTAACAGAGAGCTGGAAGGAATATTCAATCTGGTTGAATCGCATGCAGTTTCACTTCGCACAAGAACATCTATCAAATATAACCAAGCTAGGTAACAATAAATACACATTCTCTAAAGAAAATCATTTATTTGCGAAATAGCCTATAGTGTATGTATATATATGGTTTTACTGTGCATGCAGGTTTAATGAAAACGAATCAAAATTTGGTTTGGATGGATCGTTGGTACAGCATGGAAGTGAATGTGATTCTGAAGGAGTGCCTGCTATGCTGGAGAGGCTGTGTGAGCTGCCTGAAGGTAAAAACAAATTCTGGGTCCATCACAGATGAGGATTTATGTCCATTTCATTCTCACATATTTTACAAGAGGTCAGAACTATGAGTTTTGGGGTTTTACAGCAGTAGCTGAAGTATTCATTCTTCTGTGATATGATCCTGTGTCGCTGGATAATTGGTTCCTGATGTTTCAAGACAACACAGTGATCTCATCTTCAAGGCTCAAAGTGTCCAAGCTGATGTTTTGGGCATTTTGACCCTTGAAGTGAGACTGCTACATTGTCGCAAAATGTGGGAAACCTGTTACCCATTGTAATTCCATTGTACTTTTTAATGTAATCAGCATATCATTATTTTCTGGTCTCAACACAACAGCTGCTGCGGATGCTTCATTGCATAAGTAGGCTTTGTATGCGTGAATGCTCCTGCAACAGCTGCAATTCTGAGAACAGAGGTTAAAGATACTTTGCGTACATTATTATAATCAGTGCAAAATATAGGGTCATTAATTATGCTTATATTGTAGATGCTGCCAAGTGCACATTCTCTTTTCTTGTTCTAGTACTGAAATTTGTTGAGATTTATTCACTTTGCATATCATCGTTCATAAGAAAAAGCAATGAAACGCAATATGATGCGGAGACCTAGACTTAATAGAATCTTAGCTTCACACCTGTTCCCCTCCATATCCTAGTTCAAAACTCAGGGTCAACTTTACTTTATCTAATAGGGAAAATGGGAAAACAGAAGCAGAACTGTTAATTTACGCTGCAGTCAAACTGTGTTTGCAGACTGACAGATATTGAGTTCCTTTTCCCTTAATTGACTAGCATCCTCCTTGAGAGGTTCACTGGCTTTCTGACTGAAGCTTTCCACAGTTTTCTGTCAGGATAAAACTAATCCGCAAAAAAAGAGAATTATAGCCACATACAATTGTATTCTGTGGTCACCCCTCTTCTCTATTTCCCTCAGATCCAACTCATGTCTGTATAACCTCTACCTGTGATACAACATTTTCTTAGCCTACAAGTGAATAGCAAGGAGAAGGCCCCAGGAACTGTAGATGTGTTTAGCACATTTTTGTTGACATGGTTATTCCCTGTTGTAACTAACTCTGTGGGACAGAATCCTTGATAAGCTAATAGGTGCACCCCTGTCATCTTATATGGAACCAGAAGGTTCACTAACACAGAAGTTTCTCTCAGTACCTCCAGGCTGATGTCATAATAAAATTTTGCTTGCTCCTGCCATATCTTTCTTTGATCATATACAGCTGGCTAAGGTTACTCAGCATCAGTAATGAAAGTAAGCAACAAACTAGTAATATTATGGGCCTGTTTGTGATCCAACCTGCAGATTTTGCAGGATGGAGAATGAAACAGTGAGCCATATTATTTGTTGCTGCGAGACGCTGGCTCGTGAGTGCTATAATCTCTTTGGGGATCTGTTTGCTGAACCAAAAGATATAAGCACGGCTTTATTAAAAGACCTATGTCTCTTCGTAAGATGCACAGGCTTAATGAACTTGTGCTGAAAGAAGTACTTAGGGTCGCACAATAAGCCTTAGGCTGCGGTGCATCCAGAGCGTCTGTTGACGGGCCCTTGGAAAGAAGAAAAAGAAGAAGGAACAAAGTAAACCAGTACAATAGTATTAGTCAGAATTTGCTGCCATTTGAGTAAATGACACATTGTTGTGTATCTGCTACAGAGTGGAGTGTGGTTCAACTGACATTTGCGTATGACCCAGAACAGCGATTTTCATCTTCTGCACGTCCATTTAAGCACCTTAATCCTCCTGCAATACACATCACAAGATTTGAATGTGGTAAGCATGCAAGAACACATCCCCCATATTGCGTCACAGTACCCATCAAGCAGAAATTCCAGACCTTGGAGGCGGAGTTACGTACCATCATTGATGATCACCAGAACCGTCTGAAATGGGGCCCTCTTACCAGGGAGCAGTATTACAGATTTAAAGGAAAGCTGGATATGAGGATGAGGGTATGACACAAGAGCATCTTCTTTTGTCATTTTTGTAGATCTCTTATGTAAGATTTAGTATGAAACAGTAACAAATCAGAATTACGTTCCTGAAGGAATAAACAGCAGTTTAAATCAGGGGAATACTTGCTTCTACTGAGTTCAGGATCTCTTGCCTTCCTATCTGTTATTTAAATAGATAAGGTTCAAAACACCTTGTATGCAAGATAGTTCTACTTACTGTTTTGTATGGGAGTCGAATTTGGACTCATGTTGACTCACCAGTTCTGGTTTGTATTAACGAGGTGCTCAGTTCATATCGCAGCCGTTGACACAGACTAGTCTAAGGTTACTAAGTACTATGAGGTTACATTTGCATCCTTTCACATCATTTAAAATATGCTCTTCGTTATCATACAGTGGTTTCACACTATAATCAGACTTAGTAACAGCATCAGTAAATTAACTACATATATCAATAAACTTTAAAGGAAGACAATAAGATTAAAGGTTTTTGAGAAAACGGAGCTTGTGAGAATATTTGGTCTTAAGAGGGAGTGTAATGGGAAGCTGGTGAAAGTTGTGTAATGATTATCACTTACGTGTGTAGTCAGATGTTGCAGAGGTATTATATATACTATATATTACATGGATTTTAATATGTCATGTTTTCAGGATGTTGTAACGAGGCTACAAAATGACTGGCTAGGACACTGGGTTAGTCTATTGATTGGTCGCTACGTTGAGCCTGAAAGGGAGGAGCAGGTTGTGTCATTTGTCAACCAGGTGCTAGAACAGTTTGCAGAGGGTGGAGACATCTCACCGTGAGTGCCTCATTAACTGAATACTTTCATGAAATTTCAAAGGAAATCAACATTATTATTTAAACTTCTGTCTCAGCAACTTAACTTGACAGTTGTGTGAAATTAGAGGTATGAAGACTTTTCACACATTCAGTGGAGAAACTTGAAAATTTCTATCATCGTTTTAAAGAGAAGTAATATTTTAAGATTATTATTTATAAATTTGAAAACAACTATATAATAATGTTTCAGAATGTATTTCAGTTACACCCCAACTTTAATGTCATGTAACAGCACTTCATTTGTTTGTCTGGGATCATTTGCTGACCAGTATCTGTTATTTTAAGTGTGTACATGGCCATATAAGTACAACCATGCCTCTTCTGCAAAAATAAATTAGCAAACAATCATCTTCACCATTACACACTGCTTCACAGAACCAGCTACACAAATGTCCCTTCACAGCACTTTGCCTCCTGGAATTTTTTGCATGATTGTACATTTAGATCGTTTCAAATAAAGCAATTTTGTGGCAGCATATAGAGATGGCCTGAATGCACCAGTTGCCTGGGATAGCTGTCTTAAAAGATTTTTGTTGAGATGCTTCAAATCACACTCCGGTATCATTTAATGTTTCTTTTGAAACAACACATTGTGTTTGCTGTCAGATCCTCATTAACTAGGAACCAGTCACTTGAAATTTGCTCATCAGTTGCTGTAATATTGATTTAGAAGGAACTGAAACACTTGGAAACCAATTCACAAATTTGCCACAACAGTTGTAAGATGATTTCATCCTCACATAGGACTCCACAATAAAAGTATTCAGTGTTACAAGGTATTAAGTACTCACAAACAAAAACAATTTCTGTCATAACAAAAAGCCCCTTTATTGCACTGTACTTATATTCATGAATCACAAAGAATAACTCACACCTGCTACACAGAACATGTGAAACTCAGTTGTATAACTGCACTGAGATGAAGCAGTATAACTGTGTGTGCTATAACAAGACTGGTTCTGTGCCTTATTTTGTGCCCAAACTGGTTGCCATGTGCTTCAGTAGAACTTACATCAGAATTAGCAGTATTATGGAATCTGAAGTATTTGGAATATGAAGCAACGCTTCTGTATATCAAATACCATTAAAATCCAGTTAGTGGTTTTTAAGTTGATACACACTGACAGATGTGGTAATGCTAATTTCACTCTGTTGCAAATCTTAGTTAGAACACTTGAAACATCAGTTCCCTAATGATCCTGCTCTTTAAGTGAACATGTTACAGTTACTAGGGGGGAGGGGGGGATCCTAAACACAGCGTATCTAATGCTGACTAATAGAAGTGACTACCAGTAGGAAAGCTACAATCAACTTGACTTACAATGCTGTAACTGTATCAGCCATGTTAATGTGCAGACGCAAACAACAACATGCAGTCACAGCCTGGTCGAGATGGAACATGTACCTTCTTGCAAAAGCATCGACTTTTCTGCCAGAATGGGAACTGCGTACAGGCATAGCGGACTGTTTGGAGGTACCTGGTGCTAGAACTAAGGACCTAGCACGTCAGCTGAGTAAATTTCCAGATCCCATGCTACTCTGGACTGGAAGAAGGCATCCAGTCATCCTCATTTTGGATGAGGTACTGCTAGTGTTATTAGGAAATACATTTCACTTAAGAGAGGCTAAAGAAAGTTGGCAGTTCAGTCATTTTATCAGGAAGGTGAGAAATGATTCTTTATATATGTACACACCTTTCTTCTGGACAGATGGATATTCTGTTGGGCGTGGCCGAAATGATATTGGTGTTGGAACGACGATTTGTTTCTGTTGTTCAGGATGGCAGGGACATGAATTATTCTTTAGAATTCAGAACACCCCTGGAGACCATGGACCTCCGTAACTTTTTAAAATTTGTGTACGTCTGAAACTGCATTACTTGAAACTGTGTGTGTGTGTGTGTGTGTGTGTGTGTGTGTGTGTGTGTGTGTGTGTGTGTGTGTGTGCGCGCGCGCGCGCGCGCGCGCGCGTGCGTACTGCTTCCCTTTTGGTCTTAAAAGTGGAATGCAGTTTTTTGGTATGTCTGCTTGTACACAAAACATTAAAGTTACAATTGAGAAAGCCAGTTTTTAATATGACTTACATAATAACACTTACATATATTAATTAGGAGTAAATATTTGTTCATAAATTGTGCAAAGTGCTGTTGAGAAACTGTATTATCATGACACTGTATTATGAGTTGTGCCTACATACACTACTGGTAAAATCTCAAAATAGTGTTTTGTGAAAGACGTTTGCAAACTGTCTAGAAGCTATGTGGCATTTTCATGGGTAAAAAATGGGGGAGGGCGGGGAGAGCAAAACTAATACAAAAGTAAGAATGACATGATGAAACATGACCATCTATTCACTCTTGAGCTTGTCCTACATGGACAGCTTATGTGACGGGCTAAAAACGAATTACCCTTTCACATTGACAGTGCAACTACCTACTGTATTTGCATCGCAATAGTGTGCTTCTCACAGGGCACAGTTTACATGTCTGTCAACTCCAATGCCAATTTCCTTGCCTCTCCTGTTCGTATGCAGTATAATTAGATAAATAAGTATAATTGCACTTGTCATGTAATTTGATGACAAAACTTAAAATTATCACTGGTTTAAAATGTTTAAAAAAAAAATCTGGAATCTGCACTCGTTATAACTTTCCAAAATGTTCCACTGGAAAAGTGAGGAAACTTTTCAAATTCAAACCGTACCAAGACACAAATATTTGTGTTAAGGAATGTGAAAATGTTGAAGGCCTTGTAAACCCCTAGATACAACTCCTGGAACTTTGCTTGTGAAATCCTGCTCTGTGCATGAGATTTTAAGAGAGTTGAACCCAATAAAATTTGAGCATATCCTTCATTGTAGGAGCTGGAGCTGTTCCCTTGGGAAATGCTGACTGTTCTTCAGGACCACCCTGTGTGCAGAATGCCCAACTTACACATGCTGTATGCCCTTTACAAAGGTGAGACTAATTTATGCAGCTTCTAATAAGTATTCTTAATGGTGTTACTGTACAAAGTGTACAAAGCACATGAAGTAAACATCTGCAGAAGAGTTATCACAGGGAGTCCGTGACCTACAGGTGCTTAAGAACTGTAGTTACGCACAAGGTTTACAAATTAGGAATTGATGGAACTGGAAATTCAGAAGATTGCTGACTAATTTGTACAGCCTGATGAAGAGGTGCCTCCCAATAGAGTGACTACCAAAGACTGGTAGTGGTAGTCAGCCAGCCAGCACAAGCTTTGGTGCTCTTTGGAGATATGGACTCCAGACACAACCAGGTTCACCAAGGCATCGAAACCTGATTTAATGAACAGTCTGGCAACCTGTCACACCTGTTAGTTCGTGGATTCCCTGTGTTTTGGCTCTGTCCAACTGTTCATTTGTGGAACTACTGAATATCTCATGTTCAGACATGATATTAGGAAATCGTATTAAAAGTTGTCATGTGAAATGAATTCTTATTCATATCAGTCCAATATAACTCCTTCATATGAGGTTCAAGCGTAAGTTATCAGTTTTTCTCAAAAACAACTTTCTGCAAAAAGATTGATACACAGTAGACAAGAGATATACAATTTTAGACTTGGAATATTTATTTAAAAGATCATATATACCTATACATACATTCTTCTTGGATTGCTTGACCCTTGAAGATGGGACCAACACATTGTTCTGAAACATCGGTGACTAAGTACCAATCTATGCTCTGGAATGTCCCGGAAAAGCGAATATCTCATACCCACATAAATATACTCAGATTATAGCACATTCAATGACATTATTTGCATTAAATTTCAAAGTAATAAACGCATTTTCTTATATTACATGCTTTTGTCGGGCACCCTGCACCTGTTTAGCTATTTAATATTATCAAGGCTTTGTTTTGTCTTTGTTTGAGGTGATGGATGGGCCTATGTGTGCTGGCAATTTATGCAAAGGGCATATAGGTCATCGTGTGAAGTGCCCATTATTTCTGTGTGACTTTAAACTAAACTGAAATGGCATACCAGTTTTTCAGAAAACTTTGAACTTTAAATGTTATCAAAATATGTACTGTGATTTTCAACTCATTACATGCATATGCACTGATGATGGACAGAGAATTTAATAACTGCTCTCCAGGGATGCTAGTGGTCCTAAAAAGGAGTGGCAAATAGTGTTTGCTTTATTTTCCAGGTATTACACAGCACACTGGACACAGATGCTAAATGGGAAATTAAGGGGTGGAAAATTTTTTTCAAGAGAAAGCTGCAAATATCTGACTCTGCAGTGCCTTTCATAATAAAGTGGTGGCAGTTCCCAGTTAAAGTGGCATTTCTTATGGTCGTAAGGCATACAAGAAGACTTTCTGAAAAAGTGGACAGTATTTTCCCAAACATGTTTCACCCTCAGCCAGCTGTATGTCAAAGACTGAACAACATGAAACTGAAGGTGGACAATATAAAAAACAAGAAATTTTTGCGCTGAACATTGTTTACCCCAATGCAGTATAATTAAATAAGAGTTGTGCTTCTAATATATATATTTCCTCTGCATATTGTTTTGAGAAAATTCTATAAATTTTTCAACTTGGATGTCATAAGAAGGTGAACACAGCATACGCACCTCACAATGTAGTGATGTCATATTACGGATTATAAAATAGTATCTTAAAAGCGGTAGCTTATGGTTGTAGCAAGTTGAATGACTAGTTTATGGCTACATAACATGACATGCATACTATTACAGTATAAATAATTTTGACAAAAACATTTTGAAGTAATCCACCTGTTGAGAAGCAAATAATTGCCAAACGTAAGTGCAAAGTATGTACTTCAAATACTGCATTTCCTATTGAATTTCAGTAGGCATTGCTAGTAGTTTTTTCATATGTACAGATTTTCTCAGACATTACTGTTACTTTAATAGTTTCAGTTCCAAACTAATCGTGAGGAAGTGAGTGGCATCTTCTTCAACCATGCTGCATTAGTTGCACAGGTGTCTGAGATAAGGCAATTATGAATTATATACATGGAAACATTAGGCCCTCTTAAGGCATTTTTCTTGACAGAAACAACACTGAACTTCAGTCACAGTAACTATCCTTTTGGCAAAGATTGAACCCACATATTTATACTTGAACTCAGTTACAATGTCATGACATGGACCAAATATTTCTGTTGTTACAAACTAATGTTATTCTGAGTAGTGTAATGTTACAGCCAACAGTGAGGAATTGGTACCTAGAGTATATCTGACACTATAGACCAGGTGTCATGTAAAGCAATGCCATTACAACCAGGTTCGACTCTATGAAACATGTGCTAACCATTTTCCCACAGAGTTATGAAAACTCGCATGAGGGCGACATTTATGGATGTTGTTTTCTGCAAGTACCATAAAGACTGTTTTGTGTTGCTCATATGATTTTGATGTTAAAACCAGCTGCTTTCTTGCCATGGAGGAGTCAGTTCTAAAATTAAAAGAGGGACTTCAGTTACTTTCATAGGTGTGACTATTAATATTGTTTCAGCCCATGAAAAAAATATCTCAGGGGGCAGACTCCAAGTGGATGCAGAATTGGGCTACTATATTGTGAATCCTGAGCAGAACTTGCCTCGCAATGAGAGACGACTTCGACCTTTCCTCACTTCACGAGCTCCTAGTTGGAAGGGTACATTTGGTGTTGCACCATCTTCGGAACAGTTCAGGGATGTGCTTCGGAACTATAATATATTTATGTAAGCCTCCCATATAGTGCAAACTTGTAGAGAAGCAATACATACTCACTTCCAGCAGCAAACGTGAAAATTTGCACCATGGGGTTTTGAACACAAACATTACTATGGTCAGTTAGAAGATTTCACCCAGGGGTTAAATGCAGACCTTTCTCTCTCACTCTGTCGAGTGTATTACCACATACAGCTGTCACAACACGTGGCAGAATGGCAATATTTTATCAGAAAACAGATTAATTATAGCTGCATTGCCTCTTACAGGGTCATACTCTTGGCAGGAAAAGAGGCACTGCTAAGAGACCATAACATGGCGTTAACACTTGCATGAAATACAGATGCACAATGGGACTGATGAATTTCCACTCCACTCTGTATTAAGGATAAGCAGCAAAAGTAACTGTTACTCATGTGCCAGGCATCATAACTATTTCAGTGACCAAGAGGAAGGCTGAACTCTATATTCCACACACCAAACCTCCTGCATCTACTGGCTTTATATTGGCCTAATGCATATCTCAGGGAGGGTTGCATTTATCATATCATACTTAGTGATGTTTGGCCTCCCTGCATTCAAAATTTATGAAGAATTTGCTTCATCCTTTGTTGAACTTTTTGTATATGGTTTTAAACATAATTTAATTTTGATACAAATATTTATTAGATACTGAAATATTGCTATGAATATAAGCAATTTAATATTACATTGATATTGTAATTCAGAAGCCTTGTTTACTATCTGCTATATTGCATAACCAAACAAACAGTCTTTCAAAATAATTTAATGTTAATGAAATGCATGTTTTCTCCATATTTAATATCTAGGTCTAATCATATAATATAAGAATGTAGCCAAAAATGAAATGAGATTCAGATTCCAATTATATGCATTTTCCAAAATTCTAAATCATACAGAAAAGAATCATTAAAAGGTTAATTTTCTTTATTTTCCAAGAACATATGGATCACCTAATGACACTTCGGTAATCATGTTAGCATATGCTGGCTTTCAGCCACTGTGTAACAGTTCTTAGCCGTTGCTGCTTTACACCATGCAGATAATGTGATTAACAGAATATAATGAACAGCATCAGACAGCAATGGTAAAAACATACATGACCAAAGAGGCGGAGTGTGTTGGTGACAGTACTTGTGAAATATCTCCTAGACTAGGGATTCTTAAACCCACACATAACCCACCTGTATCAAAACAGATTTCTAATGACTGATGAACCATGAAAATAACTCTGTCTTAGACTTTGTTTTAATATTATGTTGTAGATCTGTGGCAATTTTCTGGGCTGCTGAATATCATTAGTATTATCTGGGTTACAAGGCAAATGGTGACTTACAGTTTAGGGTCAAAGGCAAAAAAATGAGAGCAACTGACCTTGACAGAAGGATAAATGACCTTAAAACCTCAATTATTAGATCCACATCCTAGCAGCAGTTTTAATTGGATAGCCATAGAATGTACTGTCATTGCTGTGACTTGGTTGATTCATCAGTACAGATAATGTTTGAGTCCATTGTGTTCAACTTATTGTGTTAACACAGAGTATCTGTCTACACAAGTACAATGTATAAGAACCTAATGTCTGTTAACAGTTACTTGCAGTTTGTGAGATGGAGTTATTTTACAGAATATTAAACTCATTTTCATCTGAAAATAACAAGATGTTCATCACACATGCTTAAGTTATTTAATTTCCTGTGGCTAACAGAACTGTTAATTCTAAAAGATTTTAGAAACTGGTTCTTTATTTTTAGCTATTCTGGACATGGGTCAGGCTCACAGTTCCTGCAGGGGGACGAAATCCAAAAGCTGAATGTCCGTGCTGTGACCTTCCTCTTTGGATGTTCAAGTGTCACCAGTAAGGATCTGGGAGGACGAGTAGAACCTGCTGGAATATGGCACTTCTATCACATTGCAAGTTGGTGAGTGTTTATTCTAATGGTCAAAGGAAGAAGTAAGTAAGGCCATTAGATTTGCTTTGTCATTGACAAGCTGTAGCTTGAGAGCAATAAGAAAAATAAGATGCTTCAATTTGATTGGTCTGCTGTCATGTACATTATGCCACCACAGCCAACATCACAAGCTGTTCTTGTGAGTAAACATATGCTCTTAGTTTATAACTGTTTACTTCTAGAACAACCTCTTTACCAGAGACTAACAAAGCTTCTTTGTTTTTCATTATAGTATGTAAGTTTTTGCCAGTAAATTTACATCTTCCCCATAGACAAGAAGCTGATGTGTTTCATTCAGTTTCAATCCCTCCTGGACTGCTGAGGCTTTCCTAGTGCAATATTCTGAAGCAAAGTTACAAAGCAATGGTGATGAAGTTACCTCCTTCTTTCAGATCATTCTGAATAGTAAACGTATCCGGCAACTAACCATACCATGCTCCCTTTTCTTATTCTTGTTTACTGTTAAGTTGCATATGACTTTCATATTACACTTCTGTATTGAAGTCAAAAGACAGAGTGACAAAATAGAGTTGAAATATACACTGTGAACCAAATTAAATAAAATTCTTTTGGTTACATAAAGTGTGAATTTCAGAAAATGTGACCACATGCATGTAATACATATGAGGCAGTGAATATTGACTTCTGGTCATATTCATTCACAATATGATTTGCAGCCCCATGGTGATCGGCAACTTGTGGACTGTAACAGATACTGCAACAGATACCATCACAGTCCGCACACTACACAACTGGTTGCCAAGGACACAGGAGATGGTAGAAGATGAAGAGCGGAAGAGGATGCCATGGAAATCACATGGAGCAGAGGACCCAGATGCTGCAGAATTGTGGCGTCCAAATGGCTACAAATGGAAGCATGAACCTGACTTGCTATATGCCATCCAGCGCAGTCACACCTCTAATAAACATTACATGGCAACAGCTGCTCTGGTTGCCAGAGGACTTCCTGTTGTAATTAAAGGCAAGGTGGACAAGAACACAGTAGCACAGCACTAGAAACAGAAACATATTTTTGGCTAATTAATTTCAAGTAATGTTCACGCAGCACAAACTATTAAAGATACGGATTTTTTTCTACAAACACAACACTGAAAATGTCATGTTCAAAAAAATATATGAAACTGCCACATGTATTGAATTCTGAAGAGTTTTTTTACTAAGACTTTTATATCTTCACAGACTAGTCAGAACATCTCTAAAGATCCTAAACTGTCTTACCAACCTGCTTAAGACTAGTCTGTGGCATTTTATTGAACAGAACAGTTCTGTTAACTTCTGTAACAACTAGGGAAGCAGGGGGTGGGAATGGGGCATATGCAACCTCCCACCCCCCCCCCCCCCAAACACACACACAAGCGTGCGCGCATGTATGCATGCATTTTCTCCCCTTTATATAAATATGCCCGAGTTCATCCTTCAAATTTAGACTTAATACCCCAACACCACTGCACCACATTGACAGGAATAAATACTTACACCCAAATGATGATACCCGATTTTGCAAATTTAATATCAGCAATTTATGGGCAATCCCTTAAAATAACGGAGCTATCATGGACCATTTAAAAACAAATGAGTAAGGCTTTTTTGGCTGAAAATTAAGAGTAAATTAAAAAACAATTACAACAAATGAAATATAAATAAAGGACCTTAAGAAGTTTACAAATACAATGCAACTGGATTTTTTATGTTCTTTGAATATACATCTTCCTTCATTCAGATTTATAATTTTAATAGAAGATTATTCTCTATCCACAGTTCATGCTAAAATCTGCCACTACAAAAATTGTCGAAACTCCGTTATTCTGAAGTCTGTCTTCTTCATAACATTGTTACAGTACGTATGGATGGGCTACCCTACGAAATTTCGAAAAACATTGTTTCACTAGAAGGCAGAGCACCCATGTAAGATTAAAGACACTTTCTAAAAGCATTCCTGTTCCACTATTCAACATACACACAATAAAACAACAGTGTATTGCTGAACCAGAAACAGTAGCAACCAATAAACCGAAGTATCCAGGTCTACTTCCTATTTTAACTCCACGAAGAACATTCTCCCTAAAATAAATATTAATACCAATACTAATATAACTGATTCACAGAGATTCTATATAATATTTCATTTTTGTATATGCAGGTACAGCTCTTAATGTTTAATAATTCCCATTAAAAAAACTCAGTGTTATACAAAGACATGTGAAAGAACTGAATCTCACTCCATCCAGTTAAGTGGCATGTACAGACAGAATACCCCAGTATGTACATACAAAGGACCTGATGATGTGCAAGAACAGTAAGCCAAAATACAGCATCAGCTCTATGCTTTAATACAGTTACTAAAACGCTGTGTCAACAGAAACATTATTCCATTGGGTATAACTAATTTTTTACTTCCTCATATGTTTAATGTGTAATGCCACATTGTTATGTGGTTTATATATAGCACTAAGTAATACAGCAATAATTATTACCTGTCACATCAGCTCCTGCCCCACTGCAGTCCATAGTTTTTCTTTATGTGTCTGTTATGGTATCATTTACTCTTCAGATCCCACAGTGGCCTACTTTCCTGCACACAGTGTATTTACTTTTCCATATCCATTGCAAATGTGGAAATTAATGGCTGTGTGACTGAAAACCAAACAGGTTTGCTTTTATCAGACTATTAGTGTGAACAGTTGCCAGACAGGCACTGCATGAGCCGGTTGAATCTACTGTAAGCTTACACGTAAGTGTCAATCTGCTTGACTGTTCATGTAACTACACATGATATTGGCCAAGGCTGACTGAAAAGTCACCCAACTACACATCCATTGTAACTGCAACCTAAATAATTGTAGATATGCCAATTTAGAATGTACTCTTGTTACCTGGTTACTTCACGACACACACTTGCAGTGACAAGCAAGACACCATGTCTTGCTATCTTGGAACTGTGTGAATTGATGTCATACTCTCCTATGGTGGGAGAAGGAATCAGAACTGAAATTAGGGCATTTACTTGACTTTGGTTATCCATTAAAATTTGTAGATATTTTTAACTCAAATCAACAATTATTGTACTAAACCCTTTCACAGTATATGCAGTTTAATATTTTTGCAGCACTCATTAATCATGACTGGTCTTGTGAGATGCAACACCATGTCATTTTGCAGATAGATATCAGGTCAGAAGGTTATAACAGTCCCATGTCAAGTTGGATTTTACCAGAACCACGGATTGCATTCTTCTGACACATGACACTGCATCACTGGGTTATCACACCCTGATATTTCAAGGCAATGTGCTGTCCCATCTTCAAGGGTGAATACGTCAAAGTAGAAAAACTGCCTTCTGCTGAAGTAATTCCCAGACCATCTCAATATAATCCACCAAACTTTCCAATTCAACATGGAAACACCTTGCTTGTGTGACACTTGACATCTGGAAGTGAGATGATGAAAAACATCCACACCAGCACCTATCCAAACTCCACGTGAAAAGTAGGCTGCATTTTCCAGCTTCATTCACTGGCCCATACCCACTTGCAATCAGGCTAGTGTCCAAGGTGAATTAGACGTTTTCAAAACCACATTCACTGGTTTTTCTGTTTCCAACCTTTGTGGGTATGACCTTCAATCACATTAGCAGAATGCTGCTCAAGCAGAATGCCAGGATTGGTGGCGTCCTGTTAAGATATTCGGGTTTCTTTGGGAAGTGAGGAGCAGGCTTCATGACAATGGGTATGTTCAATATCCCTGTGACTGGGGAAGCTCGCAGGAAACAAACAAAACACTTCATTGACAACAGGGTCAACAAGAACCATCTGTGTTATCTGGACCAGTCAGCCACAGAAGAGCACAGCATTAACAAGGGTCATTGTGTGAACTTCCGAGCACCGACATTGTGAGCAGAATATTCTTGTACATGAACCACGGCATAAGGAAAGCAACAGTGACTGATTTCTAACCCAACAACATAAATGGACAGGATGGCCTCTCCCTCCTTCTCCTTATCCTGAAAGAAGATGGAGGGAATCCTACTACCAAAGCTGTGACTTCATTTTACTTGCCAACATTCTTATAAGGGCTTCTTAAACTGACCACTGCCACCTGTCACTGCTGACTTGTACAAACAGTACTCACACTGAATTCATCCATCTATCTTGACACCAAATGTCACAAGTCTAGCTCCATTTCATTAGTCACTGCCATCAAAACCAAACGCCAAAAATAAGACTTCATGCAGCCACCACTTTGATTTACACTTTAAAAAATCTTCCTTAACAAAAGTTGCATATTTTCTGAAGACCTTTTATTATACATCATTTCATGACCCTATACTAAATGACAATTGAAATCACTGATTGAAGGAAATTAATCAGTATCAGGTCAAAGTGGCCTTTCATTATGTCCACACTGTATTTTGTTAAAATCAGCTGACTGGTTCAAAAGTTCAGAGGGAGGAAAGACAGCATAGTAATCTCATACACCTACTTTATTTCTTTAAAAAAGGAACTAGGGTAATAATAAATATAATGCATTTCATGACAGAATGAATACATTTACAGTACAAATGACTGTACAAATGTGAGGGACTACATCTGCCCCACCGAATCATCCCTGTGTTTCTATTTAACAAAGGAGACATATGCAACTTTTATTATCTGCAGCTCATGTCAGTTGTGCTGGTATTTGCCTTGTGCCAGAACTTCCTTCATCTTCTTCAAGACTGTTGGCAGGAGACCCAAGTGGCCATCAACACACTTCACTGCACACTGTTCAAAGTCTTTGCTATATCTATTCACCTGTAACAGGATAAGAAGAAAAACAATCTCACTCTGACTCGACTGTAATATGCATGTGTTCACAGGCGCACAGTATCTCTAGGTATAATGGATTTAGATTAATAAATAAAATAATCACTGGAATGCCTGCATAAATTCAACAGAAAAATTTGACAAATCCCATATCAAGCTATTGTTTCCAGACATAATCCTTCCATCAATATACTCTCACACACTGCAGCCCTTCAGGGATATATAAAAATTATTACTTCATTGAATATGCACACTACAGACTTGAAGAAGGACAACTGGATATCAGAGTGTTTTTTATTGTCAGT
Organism: Coptotermes formosanus; assembly: GCA_013340265.1. NCBI lineage: Eukaryota > Metazoa > Arthropoda > Insecta > Blattodea > Rhinotermitidae > Coptotermes > Coptotermes formosanus. The sequence continues at coordinate 276,565 of BLKM01000702.1, forward strand.
CTGAACACTCCGTAACTAGCAGCATCACTTCTTGCTATGCAGCATACAGCAAGCTGTCCAGCAATAAAAAATACTGTCACTCTTGGTACTACTACTACTACTACTACTACTACTACTACTACTAATAATAATAATAATAATAATAATAATAATAAGGGCAAGGTAACCATATTATGGAAGCAACAAGTGCAAACTGACAGAAACATCCCCAACAATAAACCAGACATCACAATCCTGGATAATGAAAAAGGAACATGTATGCTAATTGATGTAGCAATCCTGGGAGACAGAAATGTGATAAAGAAAGAAGCCAAGAAGAGTCTGTTTTAAAGACCTTATAATAGAAATACAGTGTATATGGAATGTAAAAACAAAGGTGACGCCAGTAATAGGAGGAACTGGAACCACTTTAAAGTCCTTTAGAAAATACTTGAGCAGCGTACCAGGAAAGCATGATATCAAAGAACTACAGAAAACAGCTATATTGGGCACAGCAAACATACAGTGAAACTCGCTTAAGAAAAACCTGGTTAAGAAAATTTCCCGCCTAAGAAGTCAGGATAAAAAAGCACCAAAATTCTCCCATTTCATTAAAATTACCCTTTTAAGAAATTTCCCGCTTAAGAAGTAGGATTTTCTTCGGATTTTCAAAATTTTCTTAACAGGGTTTCACTGTACTTCAGAAAGTGTTAATGTCGAGGCACAAAAGAGTTTAACACTGAAGACGGTGTTATATGCACCACTGACAGTATGCACAGAAGAGCTGCGACACTGTATACCCTAGAAACGTGGTTTGTTTCAGGTAAATAAGTGTGAATACCCTGCATAAAGGAGATGATGCTAACAACAATGCCACCACCAGGCCAGAAGAAGAACTGGAATAGGAAGTGGTAGAAGATAAAGATTTCAGAATGCATTGAAGGGACTAATGTGGACAGAAAGGACATGTGCCAGTTTCATACTGTGGGCAATATTATAATATGCCAGATTTGGAAATGAACTATGCAGATTAAGAGCTAAAAAAACAATACTTATTGACTGGTTAAGTAAATAAATACTGGAGATCAACAAACGTCCTCATGTTATTATAATACATGACATTATTATCTTTAGTTTGTGATTGCAACCTACCCACCTCCCGACCCCCCCCCCCCCCAACCCAAATCATTCTGCTGATTTCAGTTTAAAATGGACGAGAAATACGTGGGCATCCAACTATCATGATGTTGTGTGTGACATGACACTGTAATAAGACTGAGGGTTTTGCTTCCAAATTTATATATACATACCACTGAATTTACATGCAATTTGAGGTTGTCACTACAAAAGTGTGGGCTGGGATAGCACAGTAGGTACAGTGACTCACTACAGGCTGGACGGTCCAGGAATCGAATCCCGGAGAGGGCGAGATTTTCCGCACCCGTCTAGACCAGCCCTGGAGCCTGCCCAGCCTCCTGTACAATGGGTACCACATGCAGCACTGCCACAATCACACAGTTTTACTGTACTAGCAGAAACGTATCATCGTACAGCCACAATAAAGTGTGTATACAAAAATATCTCAAAGTAACCACATTATTTATTTATTTATTTATTTATTTATGGTTTGCTTAATAATTCTGTCAGCAGCTCAAAGTACACACTGTAGTGTCAAATCATAAAATGATTGATGAAAGAACGTAGGAGGAAAGAGCTGTCGCCTCATTCAAAGTACTATCCTGGCATAAGCTTGAAGGTACGGTAAAGGTCAGGCAATCCCTATACAGGCCTGGACAGGCCCTGAGGGTTCCAGGAGGTTGAGGCTCCACATTTCTAGACAGTCGGCACATGAAGGTGGTAAGGTTGTCAGCCCTACGCACTGGCCGCCTTTACCCCCCAGGAACTATTCCTGGTACTCATTTCTGTTACAGGCTGAGTCAGCCCCAGGGCCACTGTGCAGCCAGAAGGATTATGTCAGTGAAAAATTCCAAAGACACCATTGGGAATCAAACCCGCGACCTTCTGGCTTGTAGTGCAGTGCCTCAACCAACTGTGCCACTGCCTGTCCCAAATGCTTGAAGGACCTGCAGGAAATCAACGAAAACCTCAGGCAGCATAACCAGTGTTTTGGCCATATCACAACTGCAGGTGAAAACATTCATGAGAAGCTACCTCACCGTGTTCAGAGCATGTACAAAAATAAAGAACAACTTACTTCTGCATCAGTTGGGGTGGGACCCATCTTATCTCTGATATCATCATTGCACTGCATGACACATCTTTGTAATCTGTTCTGAAAAGAGAGTTTCTGTATACTACACTACCAAAGAGACAGGAAATTATCAAGTTTGAGGAAAAAATTTAGTAGTATAAGTTTTTTTAGCATGCACACTACAGGAGATTGGGAAAGTCATCGAAATACAAAGTCTGGTTGTACATATACACAGCAGGTACATCTTTACATGAATAGCTAGCTATCTATCGTATTTCACATAGGTTCACAGTTACAGACTGAAATTAAACCACATTCTTGCCTGTGTGCAGACATACTACCATAAATCTCAAAAAACTTCAAATTTTGAGATATCTTACTTTAATTCACCCTACAGCATCACAAAATGATACACATTTATTGAGTTGTGGTTTCTTCTGGACAGGAATTTGTGCCCATGCTAACACCAGACACTTGCAGCGCACAGATTCCCCAGGTGTGAGTGTGTATTTCACGACTTGCAGTCAACACTGCTACCATCACTCTAGCATTACAATTTCCCACCTCCCACCAAAACTGACCTCAGTTTCTCATTCTATTCTCCTGTAGCCTCCCATAAGAGCTCCCTTTTCTTGACTTTATTTTCCCATTTGCATCTGAATGTAAACAGGTACCATCCAGTATTTTTTATCTCTGATACATTTGTACACGTTAATCCTTTCCTACAGGATACATTTTCAATCATACTCAACCATTTACTATACACAAGTCCTTCTCTCCACCTTTTTGTTTCTGACTATTTTAACAATATTTGTTCGGCAACCTCCCCCTAAACATAGAGCACATCTTTCTCTATTTAGATCCTCTTCTAATCCCTCATAACTTCCCAATCCCTGCCTTCAGTCATATTATTTCATGTCTCTTGTTCTTGTACAGATCCCTTTACCCCAACTGTGTTTCAGCAAACAATATGTAATAATATAATGAAGAATAGTAATGTTACACGTCTCCACAAACAAACATCTCGTAAGTCTTCAAAACCACTTCAGTGTTCCACCTTAACTTCCAGGAAAAGGGTGAAAACATTTTCTGATTTGGAATGTGTCCACAGGCAACATAACAGTGAGTCATGGGGAAGGATGCCCACAAGCTATGGGTTAGGCGGGCATAACCTACGCAATGTTTACAATATGTACATGTTCCAACTTACTTGCAAATGTTCGAACTCGCTTTGAACATATTTCTGTGCACTGTTTAGAGGCAGAGAACAATTTTCAACACACTGATGCACACGTTCTATAGACAAGGTACCGTTATCACAACATTTGGCTGCACAGCGATGCATATCGGCCTGAAATTTAAAAAAGGACATTCTAAAGAATCTGCACCAATTACATAAAAAATGAGTTAAGGTGAAAAGAACTTCAAACTGTTAAATATACTTTAAAAAATCCTTTCTCCAGGACCAAACACATAATTACCTGCATTTTTCGCAGATGAAGTTTGTCAATTTCATTAACCATATTCGTCATTGCCTCCTCTACACGTGTTCTTTGCTCATCAACCATTTTCCAACTAAATGAATACACAAATATTCCAATAAATTATCTCCCACAGATACCTGTTCTAAACTACTGTACACACACCGCGGCCACAAATACTCGAACCAGTGAGACGACAGCTTTTGATTTGTTCTATAACAGATACAAAGTTCGAGATAAAATGCGTTTGGCGAAAGACAAACACTTATAACTCATGTTCCTCAACTGGCTCGTGGAATAGCGTTATCTCCGAACCCTGAACTTAACAACGCATACGACGTCCATTCGCATCGACCAATACGCACGGTGTCACGAGCTCTTATCCGTGCTACTCAGTTGCGATGGTGTTAAATCAAGCGGTACACGAAGCACATTCCGGAAAACTGATCCGTGTCTCATATGGTCATTCACATACGTCATGATGGCACGAGTACTGTTCAGAAAGTTAATGTGTTTACAACAAATCGCAACCAAGACGGTCATGACAATTCAGTGTCGTTCGAGCAGCATAGGCGTTAGTTTTAAAATCCCAAAACTGAGGCCGAATGGCGGGTGGGAGTAGAAGACAAACCTGTTAACCCGTCAAGCAATCAAAAAAAGCAGAGTAAACTATTAATATTACAACAGAAAAATAACACACATAAGAAAATCACTACATACAGGTACAACAAAATAACTGGTAGTAATAACAAGAATACTTCCCCCAGCTCAGACACTCAGTTCACAGACAGATTTTGCTTCACACATCCGTTCGTCATTTTTCGGGTTTCGGTTCAGAACTACACATCTTTATCTGGCTGTCCTATTTCTTCCTGGTAGTGGCCGGTTGATGGCTGTGCTATTCTTACGGATGTTTTCTCTCACCAGGGGAAAGCCAAAATGTTCCTATATATTGTTAGAAACGTCGCATTTTTATGACTTGGAAAAGAGTCCCGGATGTTCGCCGTCTCGAATCGAATTTTGCGGGACACTGGGGCAGAGCATTTTAAAACTCGTAAGGCGTGGACTGCACTGGTAAACTCGGGACGGCTGGCAACCCTAGGTTCAAGCCATAAGGAACGCATATCAGCACTGTGCTTAATACATCGAGGAGTTACAATACCGCCACTGGAAAACCTCAGCTAAACATGGCTGATCTATCGTAACCACCTTGGTGAGCACGAACTATCTTCATTTGTGACGTACGGCACCACCCCACTTGGGCACCATTGCTGTGTTGGTACGTCATAGCCTCTGTCGTCATCTCTCGGAGACACACAACAGTAACACGGGATGATGCCTACGTGCCACCTGACGTCGGTTGTCACAATCACCACGGTAAGGGAGTCGGTAAGAACGCCGGTTACTATTGTACCTTCAACTTATTCTGCATCTTTACTGCTCTGATGGACAGTAAGTTTCAGACTTCGCAGTGTTTATACATACTCACATGGGAAGGATACAGTATGTTTTAAGTTATTCTTTCCATGGGACATGAAACAAACCTTGGAATTACATAAATTTGGGATGCCAGGCCAGAAACAGCACTCTAGCATCAAAACATGAATTGTGCAGCATAAATTTTTAAAATTCTTATAGAAGATTTTTAACATTTTATAATTCACATCTTACACAAATTGATGTAGCCCCCTTGATAATGGCATAGTTACTGCCGAAACATGTCGGAGAGATGAACTAAAGACAAAGGTCAAATAAACAATAATATTGTGCATAAAGCAGTTCTCCTTTGCCATACAGTGTGTATTTATAATACTGCCTCCTTTACTCAAGTGTGTAGGTACCTGTGTCACCATTAAAGCAGAGTAATAACAATACAGTATTGAGGTATGTGATGCTTCTTGTACATATCTGGCAGAAATTTATCAAAGTTTTGGCATATACAAACTGCCTGTCACAGAGAGTTAATACACTCCCTACTAGCCTTTATTGTACTATGACACATATGCTGGTGTCTAAAATGTACTGGTGAGTCACCTAGCATGCCATGTGCTGGTCTCTGTCTGTTGACTTCATTGCAATTTCAATATCCATGCTAAGCCAGAAAAACCCAGGCCGCCATGCAATACAATTGGCATCTAGAACCGTCTCCTAAAGACTTGTATGTTCTCCCAGTGTTTAGGCATAATACTGTGTTTGGTTTCGTTAAGATGATAATATGCAGTAACTGATTTTCACTGTAAGTTGGTAGAAGTGTGATCTTATAATATTTCTATAGATGATGACTTTTGATAAAATTAACAATTTCAAAACAATTCAAACTGCAACACCATGCTCTCTTGTTTGCCAATTGATAAGCCAGTCACTTGTCACACCACGAGTAATCCTTGGATTGGGCAAGAAATAATCTACACATATGAAGGGTAACCATGAAACTATTGAATAAAGTCATGGACAGCCATGAAGGTGTGATCCCCTGCTTGAAAAGTATGTGATTTGCTAAGAACTGTACAAAAAATCAACAAGTTGTCACACAGGACCTTGGATTTGAATGAATTCGACTCAAAACAGGGTCCATCACTAAGCTCTTACAACCTAGTAATGAACCTGTACAGAATTTGACAAGTTGAGAACTATTAAAGTCCAGGAAGTGGACTCAGTTCCATGGAATTATTAACACATTTCACATACATCATGTGAGAACTTGCTGTTAGTTTTAACAGATTACTTTACTCATTACAGCAGTGTAAATTATGCAATATTGTTTGTTGTCTTTTGGAATGTGACATGGTATACTTTGCTACACAGATGCTGTATCTCAATATTTAGTAGGAGCCTCCTGCCTCCCCTTCACATCCCCACTTCTTGATCATAGTCTTACATTCTGCAGAGATCAAACGCTTCATCCAATGACCAAATTACATTACTGCAGTTTTCCTAATCCCTGCAACATATGTAAGCTTGTGGCTTGTGCACATCAGAAGTTTAATGATTTTAAAAACAAGACCCATTTTACTTCTGTAACTAATAGTCTGTATAAATACAAAGTGGCAAGTCTATGTAAAGGAATGCATTCTGTGATGAAAGCTTGAACATCCAGTAGCCTGTTCATACAGCACTGCACTGTTGTGTTACACCATGCTTGTTCCATCCAGCACTGTTCTGCTAGAATGGAACGGGAATATGACCCATACATTTCACTGTAATTTATGTCATCAGAAAGGAGCAATTACTCCAATCTCATCCTAATTTGATCTGGTAGCATACTCGTACCTAGTATACAGCCAACTATATATTATATTTTATTAACTTGCCAACTTTTAGTCTTTTAACCTTCATTTTTTATATCACATATGTATATATATGCAGGCATTCCACAGCCAACGATCCTTCATATTTTATATACATCTGAATGGTTTTTACATTTGTAATGTATTTTTAATGTGAAAGCAGACATTTTTTATGCAGTATACAATTCTTCCTTATCAGCATTTACAGAAGGCCTGATTATGTCAGGTAATTAGAGCTGAAACATGTAGTCATTAATACACTGAAAAAACTAATCTTGTGTCTGATTTAGTACATATGCTTGTGACAGTAATGAATGGTCTGATAATTATCTGCAGTGGACGAGCTTGCACAACACAAACAGCATCTGCTGGTCATGTGACTGGCACTAAGCACCCAGAGCATTTCAAAAAGATAATAGAGAAGGCGGACTACTCAATACACCAGGTCTTTCTTGACCAGACAGAACTGTTGTGCGGGGGAAAAAAGTTACGTGTCCATTCGCCTCCAAGAATGAAAATACTTCTCCAAGCTGTAAGTCTGAAAGGATTACATCACCCCACATACCACTCCTTAAACCCTAAGGCTCGTAACAGAAAAATAAGATCCATTTCCCAGTGTTTTGGGGTTCTAATATGAAGGCTTGGGTGACAAAGTAGTTACTGCTGCATTGGTTCAACAGTTGCTTTGTTCGTGAGGCTGAATGGTATCTGTAAGCCCACGAATCTAGCATTTAATGTCTTCTTTGTCCCTGACATACCCCATGGTATCTGCAGGATATTCGCCTCACCCTTCCAAATACCTAAATTGAGTACGTGTATCTATCCAACACCACCCCCTTACTCGTGCAGCCACTCAACTAGGGAATCCTTCCAACATTCAACAGCCACTACTTTGCTGCAACTTTCAGGGTATCTTGGACGTGAGCAAAAATGATGCCTCTTAGTGCCCATATATGCTGAAAATCATACACCATTGTAAATGCAAAGCAGTCCATGGGTGAACTGAAGTCCACAGCTCTGAATGGCTGGTGGAAGAAGCTTTGGTGTGAAGCAGTTAGTGTCTCCCAGATTCTCCAACCAACAGCCAAATGAAATACAGAATATCATTATGTCAGCCTGTGAAGTTCAAGGATGATGATTCCCAGAATTTGAAAATGCTGATATCTGGGAAGTTCTTGACTGTCACGCTGCTGAGTTAGCTGAGGATGACCTTGAACAGTTGACAGTGCTCAATAAACCACAAGATGATGATAATGATGATGATACTTATCTTGTTGTGGCAAGGCGTCAGCTGATTTCCAGTCTTCTGAAGAAAGCATTCCAGATAGTACATGACTTAGTCAATGACTTCCATGCGATCAACAATTTCCTTCTGTATGGGTGAGTGAAATATTGGCACAAGATGGAGGCCATCATGGCACCATACCAGGTGGTGCATAGGGACACATATAAGAAAGCAAACCAACTGAAGTTCAAGTCTCTCTTCACCACGTGTTAGTTTCCTTCTCCACCATGCACTGTGTTGTTCTATGACCATGACAATTTTCAGCCAGGAACATCACCTTCATTCCAGTACGTGCCAACACATGTTTTTCTGTTCGTTAATTATTTATGCATACCATGTTTCATGAGTCTTTGGTTCCCTCGACCACATTTTTCTACTACGATCTTAATTTCATGCAACACAGTAGGATCATACGTGAGATAATTCAAGAACATAACCCCTGTGAATGGTGAGCATTTGCTGCACTTCCTTTCCAAACCGTGTACTTGAAATACATGCCTTACTCCTGCACTTGATGTGATGACAGTTTATTACTCCTGTATGACATGCGACCATATTTAAAAAAGATTTTGTATTTTTGTTTATTAAAATTGCTTTTCCAGTATTACATCACAATATATATTTTTCTTTGTTACTCTGTTCTATCTTCAGTTTTGATACATTCTATTATTATTCACCCAAAAACAATCACTCAAGGAGGGAATTGTAATATTCTTGGGTTGGCTGGCTTGCAAGTCTTCAACAAGGGCAATAAGATGAAATTAAGAAGACCACATGCATTTACAGAAACTTTGTATAAAATTATTTTATACACTAGTCAAACAGAAATCAAACCCCTCCCTATACAAACAGTTCCCTCATTGCAAGTATTAGCAAGCCACCAATTCCCTCCCATCCCCCTTTTGCTGATATTCTCTTGTACAATAAAATTCAATCTTTCATAATAATCTAACTTTCCAGTCATTGTTAATGTCTCTTTGCCAAGTTATTCTATAAATTTGCTTCGTAACTTCTTAAGAAAACAAATGAGTATAATAAATTAATTTAACAACACTAACAATTGATTTTCCTTCCTTACACAAAAAGAAGAAACATTCATCAATATCAATAATCCACATAGTGAAAGTAGATGTTAATGATGTGAAAGAGTAAGCCAGTGCTCATACTGTCATTTTCCTACAAACTCGTATCCAAACACTAGTTATGTTCCATCCTTCGTCACGTCTTCAAATGGATTACTATAAATACTTTCTGAACTCCCTGACTTTAAATAATGAAATATCCATAGTGCTGCAAGTAAAGATAAAAGTACAAACAAGGGATTACTGCATTTTCATATCAATAATGACTGTCACAACCCCTGACATTTTTCTATTAAAGGGCTCAAGTAACAGAGGCAACATTACAAAAAAAAAATCATCACCACATGCTTTCAAAAATTGCACCAATATTTGTAAGACTTTAACAATACAACAAGACAATGTATGCCACCCTGGGAAATGCTTCAACTGCCTACAGCTACAGTCTCCCTCTTCCTGAAAGTGCATGACATGCAGCATATGGTGCCGCAAGCTAGCAGTCTGGCCACAGCTGTCACTTACAAGACAGTGATTTCCAAACCGAAACTTTCAGTCATTCTAGCAGGCATACGAGTACATATTCTAAGACAGAAATGGGACAGTAATTTAAGGCTTTGACACCTCAAAAACTGGGTCCACTCTGTTTCAATGCATCAGTGCCATTAAGCTGTACAAAAATTCCAAATTGATGTATAAACAAGAATGTGCAAGAATTAACAAACTGCCATGGTAAGAGGTACCAACTAGTGATAATGGAATGCAATTTGGCTTTTAGCCAACATGGCTCCTTAATATTAACAACAATGAACCAAAACATCCAATTTTTCATGTAAAGGTGCTGCCGTGTTCTACACAGTGGACAACAGATAGGTTAACAGTCACAGCAACATTCCAAGAGGACACCTTAGCCAGTATCAATTTGGAATTATTGACAAATCATTTTGAATACAATGACATATTTCACACACATGGTCACAGTTGGTAGAATACATTATTTAAATATGTGACATACAGGATGGAACCAGAACACTATGACAGTAGTATTCCAGACTTAAAGAAATGCACCTGCATGAAGACAGAAGGTTAGGACGTGGCAAGATCTTTTTACAAATACTGGTGCTTGCTGGATGTCACCACCCACCTCCCTGCTCTTTGTTGCTAATAGCCTGCTGCCTGCCTACCCCCAAACAACACAATCTACCAAAACGTGTATCCTCCATCAGTGCCCCCAGTAAGGAATGAGCCCTTTTTCTGGCTGAGTGCAACGTTATGACCTGCCATGGCTGCCAACTGTGCAGCATTTGCTGGAACACCAGGTGGAGCTGGTGGCAGTACTGGCTGTGCAATTCCATCAAATCGTGCTCCAGGTTCAAAGCCATTCTGGGGAAAAACACAGAGCATCCACAATAAATACAGCAATCACAACACTGATGTATCATGTACTTTCATGTACAAACACCCAGGGTACTGAGTCCCAGAGGAACACAATTAAGGGCAGTGGTGTCTCTGTTTTAATAATTTTAATATTTAAAACACACTATGCATTTCCATGATGGATCATGCACACACCAGAATTTATTACTATGATGATTATGGGTACTGGGGAATTTTGATCTGATGGAACAAAGGAGGGTGCCTTAAAAAATCTGATCCACAACCAGAGGGCAAAAGTTAGACATTAACCTTTTAAAAGACCTATGTGTGCATACACCAACACACATAGGAAAACACCCCTACATTAACGTCATGTATTTAGGCAACAAGGAAATTTACTGCACTGCAACATGGTGCATAATCTCTTTCATTTTCCACAAAATGCCATTTATTTCATGTTTTGATCTTGTTCTGTTCAAATAATACTGATGTTGTTCACAAACAATGTACTAAAATTAAATACCCATCCAAGTAGGATACAGGTTAAATTACTTATTAGGTGCTGGGGATGCCTAATAAAATTTCAGCACAACAAACTGTTTAAACGTGCTTGGTATGTATATATATTTAAATAGCAGGGTAAACTGAAACCAACACCTGTCTAGAAATGGCAATAACAGCCACAATCTGCATTAGCATAACTCAAAAATGAGCAGTAGCACTTCCTCTCCTACACATATACAGCGTACTTGCTGTGACAATCAACATGTATGCTATACCCAAACATTATCCACCCCCGTGGTAAAAACCTCTGCCAAAAGACATCCTGGTGATCAGAATACATCTTTGTAAAGGCAGTCTGTATTGTAAACAAGGCATATTTAGGGCGTAAGATGGTTACTGTCAGTCACTGCCTTATATCAAACACATGAACCCGCTCACTATGAGCAGTCACAACTGCAGTAACCCCCTTTGTGTTCATTTGTAATGACTATAGCACATTCTTATGACTTCTTCTTTCCCCCGTTTTTATGACCCACAACCAGTCCTGACCAGCTGTTTTAGTGATGCTTCATGGGAATTCAGGAAGGTGACCAGTTCTATGGCAGATAATTCCTGCTGAAGAATCAACCCAGCTCAGTCAAATTTCCCACTGGCCTGTGAACACTCATTTTTACCTGGCAGGCATATGTACATAAGGGGTATTACTTCTCTCTATGGCTGTATCACAGTAATGTTAAACATAATAAAAACCTTAATTCAAGAAAAGTAATCTGCTGGCATAGTCACCAAGGCAACATATAACCTTTTACACCAAACAGTAATAATCATAACATCTGCACTGTCAAACCTTCCTAACTATGCAATATATCTCTCCATGAACTACACCTGCCCTGTATGTTACGTTACAAATACAGTGGCCCCTTACCACTGGATCGGGGGCCTGAGACAATCTCTACTCAGACTGGTAGCGTCATCTCTCAAGTGTCATGGCTCTGTTTTTCTTTTATGTCACCATTACAAAGACATGATAGCAACAAAATGTCCCCCATACCACCATCACTGCCGCCGCCACCACCGCTTTCGCTGTTGTTATAATTATATACTGTCAGGCGCAGTACTTAGACTTTAAGGAGTTATACATTAGCTGTGAGTGACAATTTTTTTGTATGTTACCTATACTACAGAGTTTTCCCATGGTGGTCTAGATTCCTGGGTAGTAGTAACCTGGGCCATCCCTCCCCCCATACAGCCCACATGACTAAAACACTACTGTACAACAAACTCGCCTAATTTTGACCCCCTGTATTACACATTTGCTCATATCAAAGATGTCCCATTCAACTACAGTAAAACCTGGGAACTCTGGTTTAAAAAATTCATTGTGAAGAACTGAGTGTCTTTCATTTTATAATACGCTATGTATTAAGATGACTTTCTACATCAAAACACATGGTACGGATAGTTTAAATAAACAATATTACACAGATGTGTCAAAGTACTGTACCTTAGCATGATGTAACTACTGTAACACAATGAGGTACATCACATGAGACTAATTTGAGAAGTATTCAACACTTACAGGAACCATGATTGTGGGCCTCAGCTGGGCAGGCTGCATGCCTGGATATGAGTATGCTGCTGCAAGAGATGGATAGTATGCCTGCATGGGGCTATACGCAGCTGCTGCTGCAGGGTACCCCAGATATCCTGGATAACCTTGAGCTGCATACATCTGCGCAGCGGCACTCTGTGCGTACATCTGCAAACACATGGTTCAGCTCTTCTGTATTAGTGTCAAACACAATGGATAAATATCACAGTCAAGTGGGCAGTAATCTGGTTTTGTACTTCAAGTCTCTGCCCAGACACTGGCTATCCTGACATGTTTCAGGAGGTTTCACAGTGCAACCAGGCAAATGCTGGAATAGTAGTACAAATCAGTCCATGGTCATTTCTTCTCATATCCTCTTTGACTCATTTCTCACTAATCATCGATCATTAAAAAAACAAGACATAAAAAAATTAATGCATCAGTGGTCAAAACCACAGATGTTTCATCATGAAAGTGCCACTTCCTTTCAAAGTAGGTAATCAGACAAGTGGTGCACGAATTTTCCAATAATCTAGGATTCAGCTCCAAATTCTGAATGCCAGAGAAGTGATGTGATGCATGCGCCACCATAAAAACTTACATTACCCGGGGAACCTAGCACAAAATATCTGTGCATCTCTGATTCAGACTGCCTGTTACAAAATTGCCATGAAGTTACAAACATACAGTTTTCACTCTTACCACAATAATGTTCGCTCCCATGACCAACTAAGCACAACGGGAAATCTGTAAGTTGATGACCTCCCTGTTCTGTGCTGCCAGACATTACATGATATGACCACACTACAGTCTACTACATATTCATATCGGAACTATGCAGATGTTATCACACACTGTACATAAATGTTTGTCTTCCCTCTGACAATCGAAGATGGGTTAAATTGGCCACCTTTAATTTTAAGCGAAAACACTTAAAATTCAAAATGAAAATTTAGGGGAGTTGCAGGCATAAAATATATTTCTAAAATTTAATTCCTTTTAATTTAAAGAGCTGGATAATTTAAGGTATCACCTTATTTCTCTGTCTACACTTCCATGTATTTTAATGCATATCAGACAGAAGTGAGCTTGTGTTCAAAGGCCACCTAGCAGTCTGGCGCCCACAATGAAGACACCTTCTAAAATGGACAACCAAATCTGCTTCTCTGAACGCTAACATATGAGGACAGAACAACAGATTATGTAGTAATAACTGAGAATGGGAACAGCGCGTACTGAACTACTGTCTCAGAAATGTGCACCAGTATTCCTATGAGCCAATGGCCAAAATCATGACATAATGTTCATAACATACACTGTAGGGTAATACATTTTTACAGCAGTTTTAGTCATTAACCTGGAATGCAACCTTGAAAAATAATCACTTGCACAAAATGTGTTGTATCCATCTACATACTATGTACCACTATTACTAGTGATTTTAGAAGTGACATAGTGACATTTTATTCAGTTCTACTTAAATTTATTGATAACACACATGATGGATCCTTTGTTGGAACTTTATGTTCCCATCATGCTATTTAAGTATGTCAGAATTAGTTTAAATAATTAAATGATATTTAAAATTACAAGTTAAAATTTTTTCTGACATACATATTTCTCGAGCACAATATACAATTTTTTTTATAAACACTAGGGAGGGCATGTTCTTTTAAGTAACATTCAGAAGTAGTCACATGAGTCAAATGCGTCACTGCTTACAATTTCCTTAGTTTTTTAATTTGACACCATGTACGTTTTGTTTCCATTCTCTTGCTTATCCAGTGTCTGAGTATTTTATCTGGACACACCATTTCCTGAGGAGAGGAAGAGATCCAGTTCCTGAAAAGCTGTCTTCTTGAAGACAACATGACACACAAAGTCCAGAAACCTGGTAATTCTAAATTAATGCTAACTAACCAAAAGATGAAAATAAGGACTGAAACTTCAAGAGGTGTATCTCATATTATTTGTAGCTTCAAGTTTGTGTCTATGTGTAATGTATGATAAGTAATTCCAGGCTTTCAAACCAACCTGCTGGTTCACCGCAGCAGCAGCACTGGCTGCAGCAGGGTGAGCCAAAGACTGGTCATATGTTGGTGGTGGACCCTGGGCTGCAGCAGCTGCAGCATACAGCTGCGCCTGGGATGGAAACACACCATACGGAGCACCTGCACCTGGTACTAACATATAAATACACAAGAATTATGCAGTATTTTCACCCTGTGAGTAAATGTACTGAAATCCAAAACTTACATTCCTAGGGACTGTAAAACAACAACCACTTGCAGTTCCAGTTTCCAGTGAACCTAAAGAGCATTTCAGCGCTTAGATAAGCATGCCAGCTACTGTACATTCTTTCTGAACCAGTGTCTTGTTTAAAAAAAACTATAAATGTTGTCCTAAATACCACCAGATTTCATACTATAATGATAATCAACTTCATTTTTAGTTATAACGTGGCTTCATGAAAGCCAATGGCAAACTAATTACGCCAGAAGATGAACTGTGCCCAAGGTCAAACAAAAATGAACCCAATCACAAATCTGTCACGATCAGATGTCTGGTGTGAAAAAAGTATTTGAAATGTTTGCACTGCGTTCATTATGTATGAATACAGAGAGAGAGAGAGAGAGAGAGAGAGAGAGAGAGAGAGAGAGAGAACAAAAAAGGGGGGACAGGAAGGATTTCAAAAAGCAAAGAAAATTACTTACTGAGAAAAGCAATGCACTTTGCATTTGTCTCACCATTACCCGTGACTGTGCTCAACATTACGACCATGCTAAGTGAGAAAATACCCCCACACCTTACATGTTCTAGCACTAAATATAGGCTCACACTCATCCCTAAATTGTTGCACATGCAGAAAGAGAATGGTACAAAGGGAAAACTCTGCAGCATTGTGCAAAGGGTTAAACAGTCCTCAGATTCTCCATAATAAAATTATTTCCACTCTGTAGTGAAAGGCATCAATTAATAGAAAACATTTTCTCCTTTACTGTCTTTTATCTGAAGAAATATTTCTTAATTAATCCAATTAATATCACCTACATGTGATAACATTTAAAACAGCATTAACTGGTCTGTCAAATGGACTGTCCAGTTAGAAATTAAGACAAACTCACCTCCATAGGCTGTAGGAGGTGGAGCGGGCACATAACCTGCTGGAGGCTGACCGGCTACAGGATAAGCTGAAACATAACACACAGCTCTATGTTAGTGGCCATCATATAGGTAGCAAAAACTTTGCAGGTGAAAGCGTACAGACAAGTTTACATGGCAGGTAGAGAGGGTTTGGGGGAGAGACAAAAATTATAATGGAAAGTCAAGAGTGAACCGTGATATGTTGAAAAGCAGAAACAACCACGAAAATGAGGAAAGACTGTGCACAGAGTGACTGTGGTGCTCAGTACTGCATTATACTGCAAAGCATGACATGTTGGGATTTTGATTATTCAAGTTATTTTTCATGACTGCGGATTGGACTATACCCCAGCTACACTTTTCCCTCATGACTGACATCATAGCCCTTTGTGATTCATTTGAAACAGTGTTAACAGTGATTCAGAACAATATTTCAGAAAATTTACAGCAAATAACTGATTGTGACTAAGTCCAATGATCTCATAATAATGACATACACAAACTGTCAATACTAATTCACAGGAGAATTGTGACAGAGTAATCAACAGCTCATATATGCACTGAGCACCAACAAGCAACACACTGAGGCACATTAATGGTCAGAGAAGTGGCAACTGCCTTGACAGGGGAACAAAGCCAACTACCAATTTCATGTCAGACACAAAAATTTAGAGGTTTCTGACTCGTTTCTGTGCACAATTTGGAGTCATTTCCAGTAAGGTCTGACAGGTTGGGGGGAACAGTTCATGAATTTTAGAAATCCACAACATTTCAACAATAAGTGCACCACTGGTTCACCTTAAACAAATGTCTTTTTATCTTCATCTTATTTTTAAAAATGACTTAAATTAATTGATGTTGACACCAAAACACATCTAGGTGCGACAAACACTTAAAAAATCTGCTTTCCAAACGCCTGCCAATTGGAACAGCCCACACGGAAAAAATTAAAAAAAAAAAAGGAATGCAAATTTAAAAAGGAATGTGATAAAATAAAATCTGGAACTAAACATTTCGTTCTGCAGACCACACCACTAAATAAAATAAACCAACGCCTTAGCAAAAAATATTCATGCTTTGCTACAAAAATAAGAGCTAAATGCACAAATAAAACCCAACTATATCATACCATGCACTGCTGACTCATGCCCACACTGCCACATACATCACTAGCCTCGATCTACAAAGCATCCAATTGCAGCTATGTGATAACAGAAAAGCAAAGTAACTAAAATCATGCAACTGTGTAATTTACAAATGTTGGCATCAGTTGACACTAGTAGCAACTACGCTGAAGTTACCAGGAATCACAAAGAGACCCTAAGTTTTATTATTGAGAACAATGTAACATTGATTTACACAACTGATGCCAACTACTATCAAGAGGACAATGACATTCCAAACCTACATGTCACAGCATACGACTACCATCAACTCAGTCACTTTATCCTTACTAGTGAACAAGCTCACTGAAATTCAATGCAGGAACTATTTTTTATCTTCACCATTATAGTCACCAAACAAACTTCTTTGGACAGAAGGTACAAATGAAACACATTCCGTATCATTTGGGGAAAATCACACCGAAATTCTTACTCCTTTACTGCTAGAGCAGTATGTGAAATTACCTACATATTCTTCTGATCGTTTCGAGAACAAAGCTGCCACCTGCATAACTAGGCGAGCAGTATATACTATCGCACAAGAGGCGTCGAAAATATACCTGCAGTCACAAACTGTCTTATTACATAGGATCATACAAAAATTTCCTTGTTTTGAAGCTTTCAAATATTTTCAGGCATAAATGTCCAGCAGTCAGCAATTCCAGACAGTACAGTCACTAGGCTGTGCGCCAGATGACTGATGGAGTGGAGTTTGATTCCCAGCAACACTTCTCTTAACTCCAAAGCATGCAGACTGCCTCTGGGGCCCACCCAGGCTCCTATTTACTGGGTAATAGGGGGTCCTTCCCAAAAGGGTAAAGTGGCCACAGCACAAAGCTGACCATTCACCTTCATCTAGTACCAAGGCAAACAATTTGTGCAGTTACTCCTTCTCTCCCCCTGATGCCTTCATTGCAAATTGCTTACCCTTTCAAAGACCTGAATTCACATACCCAAAAGCAAGCAGGAAAATACCCCTAGAAATTTATAGGCAACACGGAAATTTATTGCACTTTTTAAGACATGCTGCATAATCTCTGTTCTATTTTCCACAAAATACCTACTTATTTCATAACATAATCTTTTTTGTCCAAATAATCTTTCTCATAAACCACACTTTAAAATTTCAATACCCACCGTGGTAGGATAATGGTTAATGCAACACAAGAACCATTTTACCTCTACCTCTACCACATAATCATGGGGTTTGTTGTGAAATGTTCAACAGATCAAAAAGATCTTGTGCTTTGCCTGCTGCTCATATACAATCCACTCCGTGTGGTAATAAAATTGTCCCTGTCAGTATGACTGCATCTGCTCAGAGGGAACTCCTCTTATGGAAAAGTGAGTAACCCTAACATGTTAAAATAAATGCTACCCTCAATGGTGTTTGCTGCAGAATGAAAGTCCATGCCACATATTCGCTCTGACGTGTTACCCACATATGCTGGAATTTCATGCAAGCTGTTCTGCTCCTCATGTTGGAATAGTTGTGACTCAAAATGGCCACTACGGTGAAATAAACCACTGAGACGCACACTTGCCTCAGAAAATCTTCCATCTTCTTCAATTTCATGTTCACATATAATTTATGTATTTGCCTCTTTTCAGAAGATCAATGTCTTTGAATTCATGTCTCAGCTTACTCTGCAAGTACGTAAACTCAGCTGCTTATGTACCATATTTTGTCATGATTTTGGACACATCAAGTTGCAAACAGTGATGCATGATACCTGTTTTTAGACTCCACACACTGAATATCATATACATATGCATTAAGTGCAGACGGGATTGGGGGGGGGGGGGGGGGCATTGAGCTGCTGAAAATTTCTACTGAACTCCAGACTAAATGCATAAGAACAGCTGAGATGTTCAAATGTAAAACTTAAATAGGTCCTTTTTTATGACTCTGCATACATACAGATTTGTGTTACCTAACATTTTCCCTTCTTTGCTTTACATTCTTTTACTCCAAAAATTTTTTACACACCAGTGATAGAAAATGAAGCCGAAACTCCACAGACTGAGATGACGGGAATCTCATATATACAGCCCTTCAAGCAACATTATTTGCTGAAACTCAATGCTGCACCAACTACATTTAATGCAATGTTGCACCACCCTGGGGTACTATTATAGAAATTCTGGCCAATGAAACCATACATGTCGTAACTACAGATCAATCAAGTGGCACAACTTTGCATGAAGAAAAGTAGAAGACATGCAAAAGGTAGTACTCAATAAAAAACATGCCAGTGCACATCATCTGCCAACATCCTCAGTGCATTTCTGAAGACAACAGTTTATAGAACAGAGTCTGCTACCTCAACAGCACAATTCATTATGAATTTTCTTCCTGCGCAGAGAAATAAGTACTACTTTCTAACATGAAAGTATGAGGTATATTTCATTAACATTATTAAGTATGCTGAGACCAAGGTTCTAACTGCTTTCTTTTACATTTTGAATGATACTGTCAGGTCTCATATTTCAGTCCGTGAACCACGATCAGGGACAATGTTGTAAAATACACCAGCAAATAAAACTGGATACAACATCAAAGAATGACTTAAGAAGCTTTTGCTTTTATCTGTTTTAGGTAAAAGAAAACTTGTCAGGCTCTCTCATATAATATGCTGTCACTGCATGCTGTGTACATGCTCTCATATCTAACAACATAAGCTGAGGAGACCAGGTATAATCTGCACACAGATGGCATGCAAGTCCTGGAATCTACCTCTTGTCAGGTTGGACAACTCACAGATATAAGATGTCAGATTCTCACAGTAGTGAGTATGAAGCTTACAGTCTTCTGGGATGCCATGCAGCCTGGTACAAATTTACAAGTGTTCTGGAGGAACCTACTGCCTCCATCTTCAAGGCAGAGATATTCAGTCTACAATGAACCACGAGGCAATAGGCTCCACTGCAATGTTCGTAAATTTCGACCAGATTAACCACGCCTGCATCCCAAAAGAGGGAACCACCATTATCTCAAAGCCAAAACTGGCAATAACAAACCAGAACACAGGCAGATTCCTGGCTTCCTTTAATAATAACATCCATGCAACCCATTATTTTAGTCTGCTCTACATGTTAAAAAAATAATAAAGCTTTACCAAAGCAGGAATGTACAAATATATACACAGTTCTGCATGCTAATTCCAAAAGCCACCAAAATATATGTAAAACTTCTACACATGCCACTAACAAGACTGTAAAATCTGCAAAATTAAATATATGAACTGCCAATCATCACATGGAACGACCAACCAACTGCAAATTACGTTAGTCACTGAAAACTGCTATGCAAATTGCCTGGCCATTAAATTAAAAATAATTATATCATATGTAAAGTGGCAGGAAAACTAGACTTGATGACTGCATGGTACCACGTCACTGCAAGCAATGCCAGGAAGCATGACTTCTTGCTCCAGATGTACCAGTCATTCAGAGCTCTGGTGTTCCTGCCAGTGGGCTTTGTAGCTGAGGATATGAGTGCCAAATAACACCACGGTGACATGTCGTTTTAAAAACCCATCAAAAAACTACCGTACAGCAAAATCAGTTGCAGAATGCAGGAACTGACAAACATTACATATGAGACAGATGTTAAAATCGTAACTCACGTCATAAGCTTTTGACACCCGAGGGAGTCCCTGCTTCCCTGGTTTACTTGGCTAGTTATCAGTTCCTACTCTCTGCACATGCAAAATTTCTCACATCATATTTCAGACGAGAAAAATAAATATAAGTAACAGACGTTTGCACGCACGCACTCCAATTTGCTACACTAAGGAGATATCTAGTGAAGGAGAATGATAAAGACAAGCAGCCAGCCAGTTCGGAATAACACGTAGAGGAAGAATACGTTTTGTGTTTAAATACGCTGCCACTTTTCTAGTACAGGCCAACGAGATTATCCCCGCCAAGAAACATCCACAACAGGAAAGCTGCAAGGAATAATTATACAATGTTTACCCTGGACAAAGTTTTTTTAAAATGTATTATTAGCTCTCTCTCTCTGTGTCAGTGTCAAGCTGAGCCCCGCATCATGTCAAATTTGCCAAGTAGGCAAATGTGAATGGCTCTTTTAGTGCACGAGAGTATCCCTCTGAAATAAAAAGACAACAAAAAGCAGCACCAAAAAACACACGTAAAATCCTATTTCAGCTGTAAGAATGCACAGACCATAGTTGTTTACAGACTATAAATACTAGCTCGTCCACTGCTGGACAGAGCAATTGTGCAGACACTGCATTAACTATTATACCTTACAGTATCACTTCAAACTTGGATATTAAATCATTATTTAACCAAAATTATGGGTTTATATTTCATACACTGCTGGCTCTGATACAACTTAAACCTTTAAATGTTGTGTACGAAAGCTCTGAAAACCTTGACAGATTAAACTAAGGGGCCATTTTGTTTATCCAAAAGTATTGATTACCTCATCGTCACATCTGAAACTTGCACAATAACGTCAAACTCCTAGTAAGTACTGATGAATGTAAATCACATTAATGAAAAAGAAAGTTATTTATTACGAAAAGTGTATATCGGCCAGCACGGTATCAATACTGGGCGAGGACACTACGCTATCAGACGGACAATTATAACTTCCCCCTCCCCCCCGCTGGACCAAACCAACATTAAAGGAACTACAAGCATACATATCACATAATTTGCTGTTAAACCAAACATACCTTTCTTCTCGGACATTACGAGATATAGTTAATGGTATATAACGTTAAAATATACACAATATACTATGCTCTGCTTGCGACACTAAATGGATGCTCCCAAACTCCAAACACTAGCGCCTTGGCATTGATCGTGTAATCGTTAGACTATCGAAACAACCATTCCCCGCACACGGGATTCTAGCGACACCTAATGGCGGAATGTTTTACTCATACAAATTTTCAGGCTGTAGTTTAAATTATTGATAACAGTTATAAACACAAATGAAGACGCATCCTGTCTCCATAATATTTATGGTAATTTTGCTGAGCTCAAATAGATGCGCTTCGTACGGCACGTTACATCCCAGTGCACTCTCTGCGTCAGGTACAGTAACTGCTTTGCAACATCCGCTGGTGGAGTTGTTTCCCTCTAACATCTGCATTCCTGTATAATCAAACATAGCACGAAAGAAGCTCGCTACGTTTTCACGCATTATCTCGCGAAGCATCGGTATATCAATGCGGCCAACAAGATAGATATGTGTTGTAAAATAGTAGGAAACCACCTAGGCTAGAAGATTGGGTGCATCAGTATTCTGAGTTTTTTAAAATTGGAAACTTTGTTAATTATGTCGTTAGATTTCAGTTACGTGCCACTGACTTCTTGTTATTCAACACATTGAAAAAGTTCAGAGGAAGGTAGTTTGGCCATACTGGCACCTTGTCATAGTGGCTAGAATGGAAGTATACGTTTTGGAATCAATGGTTTTGTAGGTGAAATAAAGCACGGATTTTTTATTCTTTCCCTTATCTGTTCAAAAAGAAGAAACTCTTTTGTTATGTTATATAGTAAGAGGTATATATATATATATATATGTTTTCTGAAACTACGTAGTTCTGATTTCACCATGAGCTTCTGTGGCAGGTCACATTCATTCAAACAAAGCTTTCCACAAAGAAACTTGTTTGAATAGAAACTCATGGTAGACTATATGGGAACTTTATAAAGTGTACCTGGAGTTTTATTGTAGTGCAAGTTATGTATTGTTACGACCCATAATTAGGAATGTGCAGTGAACCACAACATTTTCAAGGGCACATAGCACCGATTTCACTTTTCAAGATTCAGAGAGCAGTAAGTACGAGCATAACAATCAGTAGAAAGGACTAGCTTGAAACAGTTCTGTCATTTGCAGCTGAAGAATATATAAGGCTGGCTTCCCCTTGCTATGTCAGGACATAAAAATCAGAACAACCCTCCGGGGCTGAAGCAGATTGATCTTGACCAGATCTGGGGTGATCTCAGGGAAGGCATTGAACAAGTTTACAATCGCCAGTGCATGCCTAAGCCTCGCTATATGGAACTTTATACGTATCCTTTCCAGTGTACTGTGTGATGGACACAGCATGTTACTGCATGAATTTCTCAACAATGGTGGTCCTGTAAGTAATAGCCAGGTAGTCTTTCAGATTTTCCAGACAGTTGAGAACTGTGTTTGTGATTGAAAATGTGTGCATTATTTACGTGGACACACTTTCACACACTGTGTTTAATGTGACTTAACATTTGACATTGCTGTCATATATGTGAAACAAGGCACCTGCTGGATGCTCTGAGCAGCTGAGTTGCTGAATTGTGAATGTCACGTCTGCAGACTCAAAACAGCTTATAGGAACTTCCAGTTGGGTCTGTTAAAAAACAACAACAAATATTAAAAGTGGCTGGGCACATTAACTTCCTGGGAATTTGTTGCTCATGTAATAAGTATGTTTACACCATGACCACTTATTTATTCTGCATTCATTCATATAATATTTTGAAATTCTGTATTGCTTATGCTACAGGTTGGATGACAGAGGAATTAGGGGCTGATTCTAGGGAAGAGATTTTTCTTTCCCCTGTAGCACCCAGACCATCTCTGGGGCCCATCTTGTGTCCAGAGTGTCACCTGTGCGCATTATGTTGTTTGACTTGCTTATTTGTTGTAATTGTGCCTTCCTGTTTATTTCTTGGTCTCGATCCTTGGCAGTGCAGTGGCCAAGGCATGAAGCTCACTACTGACCTGCAAGTAGTGCCACAGTTACAAATGCGTACCTGTACCTCCACTACGTCATATCCATGCAGTAGGCCCATTTCTGTCGTGTTGCGTAGGTTTGCAGCAATGGAATTACGTCAATATTGGAGACTTAGAAGTACCCAGAAATTGTAGATGATGAGGTCTGGAATGGAGGGTGGGTGTGTGATATGTGGCCGTGCATTTTGTTGAACCACGAACCTCTCATGAAAGACTCCTGTCTTGTTAAAGTCTTTGCATGGTACCTGCTGTTCACAGTTTACTTGTGAGGGACCCACAGTTGAATAATGCACGTGAAGGCACCGTGCAAAATTTCTGCATTGGATGCAAACACTGGTGTGCTGAAACACGTGATTGCTGTTTTGATTGCAGATCGTGATATCCGATCCAGAACCCATCTGAGGTGATTATGGCAGTAAGAAATTAGGGTTTTCCCAAAAAAAGAGTTACATTTTGCAGGCAGGCTTGCATGTGCGCTTGTGGTTGTTGTGGAGGTCACATGGAGTGACACTCGGTACATGCCTGATTTCACTGATACAGTATGATAAACCGGTTCCAGTGAGACATTTAGACTGGCAGCCCATTTCCATAATGTTAAGTCCTGTGTCCTGCATCACCAGTGTATTTGGTTCTTGATATTGACACCTGTGACAGCAGTGCTTTGTCTCCCACTTCAAGCATTATGAACCACCATTTTCTTCCCTTTAGAACCTGTCCACCATTTGAAACATGCCAGTTTGCTGATTACTTCTGGTCCATAGTCTTGTAACATCTATAATGTTTGTTTACAGCTTTTTCCAAGCTTTATACAAAAGTCTGTCACACACTTCTGCGTTAAAACATAGGGAATACCATTTTCTGTCACATTTGAAACACGGATCTTGTCGAAGTAACTTATATAAACTTGCCCTTCATGGCATAACAATACTCTTGGGAGCAAGAGATGCAAACACATGTCAGGCAGCAATGTGACTTGCGTTTTCTCAGTGTAGACTTGCAAGCACGTAGCAATGCCAGTCTAATTAGTTTTCGAACATTTGTCATATAGCAGACTTAATGAGCAGTTCAAATTTATAAGTAGAAGAGAAGCCTCATGTCTTTCTCTGCATATTGTTCTGACAGGCGAGAATTTTGTGAAACTGAAGCCCTTGACTGAATTTTACGGACTGATTTAATTTTAGTTCATTTTGGAAAATTTGAATAGCTAGTTACGAACCTCAAACTTGATCTCGGAAGGACGTTTATTTTTTGTATACAAATCATGAAGTTTATTATTGGACATAATTGACAAACTGTGAACCTCACTGATATTGGAACATACTGGACAAATCACTTTGTGGAACCATGTAATTATGGAACAATTTGATGTTAGTTTATTTTAGTGATTTGAACAACCACTTACAAACCAGAAACTTTATCTCAGAAAGGACTGTTCATTTAAACACAATACTTTTCCAACTAATGCACAGTGCATTAGTTGGAAAAGTATTGTTTTTGAATCGTGATCATGCACGGGATGAGCAATATAAAAAAAGGACTATTCATGTTACATGTACAGATTTTGAAATTAATTGTTGGTCATAAATGACAAACTCTAAACTTGATTGATACTTTGGACTGCATTGGCTGGCTTACTTTGAGACCAGTTTGAATTTATTCTGGTATTTCACTTAATTTTCTCTGGATTGTAACATGTTTTTTATAATACTGAGTGTTGTGACAAGAGTGTGCTGTATATATTTCATCACAGTGAAGAGGTAACTTGAGAAATGGTTGCCTGAAATGCACATCCTGGTAACTTCCCTGCTTTGCATAGTCACTGGTATGGTTTGCCCATTGATTTGCGTTACGTGCGGAGAGTATAGTTTCTAAGACATAGTGCTTAAAACCACTGAGATCACAGTACTGCGTATGCTGTAATTAAACTTCCAGGTGTGATAAGACAGGAGGTTTCTGAACTAGCTGGAGTCAGTTTTGAGGGGTGACTGTTCTGTGGACTTTGTTTATTTACAGTAAATCCTCACTGTTTGCGGGGTTTGTGTTCTTGAAAAATGAGGCAAATTGTGAAACCAAGATGTGCAAAATTAAGGCCTTATGAGTAAAATGGGGTTAGGGTAACCAAAGACATGTGGAACATGATCATATTTAAATTAATGGTCATTGAACATGGAAACATTTGTGTTATTTATTGGAGTGATATTGGTGATCCTGCCTAAAAGTTGTCAGGATGATTGAGCAACATAGAGGACACAGCAGATGCGAAGACAGCTTGGTGAAGAAAGAGGTGATCTTCAATTGCTTTGCCACTCTCTGTATGTCCTTAGCACCTCCTACATGGTGCCACAACACCCTCCATTTTATCTTCAAACCTTACACACAAGGCCCTTTCCAACTTTTCAAGGAATGGTTCATGACAACTTCAACAAGAAATCTTTTTGCATGGAGGAACACAGGTGGTTACTTTTCCTCTGATGTTATTTTAATTTTTTTGATGAAATTGGTCGGTGATTTGTTGTACACCTTAATCACATCCAACCATAGCAATGATCATTTCCCCTGTCCATCAGCATGTGCATCAAACTTCCCAAATATAGTTAAAACATGAGGGCAACAGTTAGTTGTAAAAACTGCGAGAAGTACAGTTGGAAGTGTGTTCCATATCACACCATGTGTATGGAGTGAGTTGGGCATATGAGGTCATTTGTGCTTGCACAGGTGTGACCATAAGTTTGTGACAGACTGATTGTACAATGCATGAGGGTTTCCACTGTAATTCTGTGGCACGTAAGTGAAACCACAAAGCATGGACCTGTGAACAAGGAAGGTATGGTATATACAATGTTTTCCACATACATTCTGTCGTGTGCAATTAACCCCGTCTGAAACTGAGTTAGACATATCTGTATTCATTCACTTTGGAAAAGGGTAGCTCTGCATCTGTCAGTGTGACATGTATAACACATTCAAAAAGTGTTCTCCTTCCATATTCTCGGTCTCAGCCAGCAATCCTGACTGTGATATGTTGTAATTTTCCTTGCTCCCTCCAGGCGGCTGTTGGAATAGTTCTTCAAACTAGGCTGCAACTACTTCCTTTCCAACTCATTATTTACTAATCATCCTATATGTTCAGTACTTTATACATAATGTGAGGTGTTGAAAATATCATAATAACCCAGAAATGGTCACACAGACTCTCTTCATGGCCCATACAGTGAATTGATAAAACAGAGTGCCCACTCTTGTTTTCTAAGAGTTTTATTAAGCCAGTATTTTTTCTGAAATGGCTACAGTACTGTATGTTGTGACAGAAAAGATTTTTTCTGTAAATCCAGTTTTCTTCTAGTAGAAAAATTGACAGATTCCATTAATTTGTTTAAAATGTCAGATCTGTTATAGTATCTAGCATCAGTGTTAAGATGCACAACTCACAAATTTGTTGTGAGTTTGTCCGTAATGAACAACTGTTGCCAAGTGAGACATTTATGTCATTGCTGCATTGTTATTTATGTTGGTGCTTTCACCAAGAGCAAGACTTATAATTTCCCTTTCACTTATTTCTGTGTCTTTGAACACATCTTCAACTTAACCTGGAACAGTCTTGGTAGACAAAGGCATTTATTTAATTCTGTTCAGTATGTTCTTTTTGTTTTTAAAATCATTAAAAAGTGCCTCAGCACAATCTGAAAACGTTTTCTTCAGAAGCTCTCCATGTGTATATGGCTTCACTAATTTGTTTATACAAAGTGTACTACGTGTTTTGGCCCATTTCCAGACATTATCAGGTACCACATTTAAAACATATTGAGGAAGAATACCATTGTACAATCAGTACGTCAGAATTAAAAGGAGATCTCATTTTTTGCAAGTAGAATTGAGATAAAAACATGGGTTTCACCAATTCGTGCTGTAAGTAAACTAAACTTGTATAAAATATTTTGTTAAAAGCTATATGTAGTTAAGAATATGGTTTGTGCTCCTGCATGATTTTGTAGGCCGAATCCTCCATTTTTACATGATACTTTTTAATATATATGGCCATTCCCTTAAGTGAATTCTTATGCTTCCCTTTGTATATGATTGTCATTATCTTCTATATTTACTTGTCTTGATACAGTATTTTATTAAAAGTACAAAATCTGAAAAAAATGTGTGTTCAGAGAAATGTAAATACAGAAGGTGTGTTTCTACTATGCACATGCCAGTGGAGAGTTCTCAAGATATATCCCATTGTGCCACTGGTGGGTAACTTTTTTTTTAGTGAATTCAAATAAATCAATTGTGGGTTACCCAAATCTTGATTCTGGTGTACCTTCTGAGGTGCATGCCAAATGTTGACAACCACTGTGTTGAAGAACGCATACAAATTATGATGTTCCTCATTACTATGCAGTTTTAATCCACTCTTACATATTTTGTCTGCCCCAGGTCTAAATATTTTTCATAACTGTCATACTGCTAGGAGATATTTCTCTGACTCTTTAACCTTTTAAAGACTAGCGGTAACTTTACGTACCACCAGGTTTAACATTAAAAAATTGTACGTGGTGCCCACATTGCGTTTATATGTTTTGTATGGATCTCAGAACAAACAGTAATTGTGCCTTATGAAACATTAAGAGACTGGTTTTTATAACCGAAGTGGAGAGTGTTTACGGCGCGGCACACACTGAGTCCTTATATAAAACAGATACGCTTCGTCTTTAAAGGGTTAATGTGGTTCCTTAACAAGATTTTCCAGACATGTTTACAACTATTGTACAAGTGTACACCAGCAAATAAACCGCAGCACCTCCACCAAATCGAAGAAGGGGCAAGTGTCTGGTGGAGCACAGCTTGTAGGCCTCGAATTATATAAGAGGCTGCGAGATTTCCTGCGCAACTATCTCATCAGTTTACTGAAGGTTAGTGTGATTGTCATTCCCGATAGTAGTTCTGGGTGGCCATCTGTGGATCTTAATGCCATCTCCATGGACTAGAATCCTGAAAGTTGCACAGGTGGCTACGAAATTCTTTGACTTGTATGGAACCCAAACATATTTTTCTACTATGAGCTTGTCAGTGGATATTGTCCCAAGCGAATTGTTGTTATTTCACACAATGCACACCTTGTTGGTTTTATTTTCCATTTTCATTTGCTTTTCCATCTGTGCCAAGATTTGCCTATCTGTGTCTTCCATGGAAATTTTGTACTAATATTTTACTAATGCTCCTCCCGCCGTACATACTGTATGTATTTTGCATCTCATAATTGTTTTGATAACCATAATAATATTTGGAGAAACATGCAAATTATGAAGATTCTCACTGCATAATTTTTTGTACCTTGTTCTTTTTTGAGTTTTACATTATTTCTAGTATGAATTTCCATGCTAAGTGGCTTGTATTTGAGAAAGTGTAAAAATAAACCAAAAAAAGTATTTTAACCAAACATGGACTTCTGGTTGTGTACAGAAAGGTTGAGTTAATACAGTTGAATGTGAGGCTTTTTTTTTTTTTTTCAATGGTGAAGATTCATGTTATGATTTTGAGAGTTATGACCTTGTATTGTAGTCTGGTGGGTGAGTACCCATGCATCAGACTACAGCACAGCGATGTAATCTAGTAGGCCAAGAACAAATGCAGTTGAATGTTGTGGTGGTGCAGAAATTAGCATGTATTTCCTCTCATTTATTTTGTGTGGTCTGGTCAACAGGTATTTTTTTTATATAACAGTTACGTTTTCTAGGTGCATTTACAAACAGTTGCAAAAGCAAATATTAGCTTTTTCAGGTGTCAGTGCTCAGCCGTCCATGAATCCATCCATCCACGTGGAACAACTTGACTCCCACTGGACAGATTTTCATGAATTCTTATGTGGGGGTTTTTACTAAAATTGTCAATAAACTTCAGGTTTGGTTGAAATCTGACAAAAATAATGAGCACTTTCCATGGAGACCTAGATATGTGTGTGACTACATCAGTTACTAACATTACCATGGTGGCCTTTATTACCAAGGTTACCATGGTTACCATTCTTCATTGGTATGGTTAGGCAAATGTGCCAAAAGGGTTTTGCACTATTAACAGTTCCTATGTTGTTTTTCTTGATTTATGTATTACTGTATATTTTTTATGGAATAATTACCCTTTTTTCTAGATTTATGTCTTACAGTGTCTTGCCTAATATGCTGTGTTGCATAATTACCCTCCATGAATGTTTAGCCATGATTATTGTATTAGAGCCTGGACACAATGTTATGGCACTGTGCAAATGATGGATTTTAGTCTCTCCACTTGGTATTGTCTGCAGGCAGTACTAGAGGGGTGTCGGGTTAGTTGGTTAGAAGCCGTTGCAGAGTGATCATTCCATGTTGCCAGCTATTAGCTGAACAAAAACATTGCCTTTCTTAGAATACTGGTACTACATTGTGGCCCTCTCTAAAATAGGAAACCATGCAGATGGTTGTGGAATACTTCTGTTATCGTCTGACTTCGACTGAAGAAATGATACGAGAATGCAAGAACGCAAACGTATGTTTTTAGAAAGAGAAGTGACACGCTGCATTCACATTTTTTGCCCCTCATCTGCCTGCCCAACCACTCACACTACTCTTGTATGATAGGCTGCTCGTGCATCAGAGTGCCATAACTTTGTGATTTGCTATAGAATGTTTTATTTTTTTGAATCATGTGATTATGTTTTCTTGTTCCTTAAGTTGGAAAACTAGTTGTGTTACCATGCTCTTTCTGATAATGATCTTGATATTGCAGCATGTGTAAATACTCAGTAGAATTTAAAGTTTTTTATATATCTTTGATGGTTGTAAAATGGATTGGCTGAGGCAGGAGAAGAATGTTGTGAAGATTGGAAAAGACTCAGAACAGTGTGATATTTGAGGTTTCTTCTAGTACTTCTTAATTCTTCAAGATGAACATACTGCATTCCTTTAACCTGTAAAATCTGTTAGCTTCACTACACGATGTAAAATCCCAAAAGACCATATTTTTTGTCTTGTTAATTTCTGATTAGTCATGTGTCAAAACATGTTCAACTAGGGTTATTGCAGGTATGTGGGTTTATCACAAAAATCCTCATCCAGAAGCTGTAATGAATATTTTTGCACATTCACAAGGGTGTAAGCATTAATTACATGGTTATTTCAGTTAAAGATTAGAACATAAAGATGAGGACTGTTGAAACATGTTCAGGGACTGTTCTAGGCTATTGAGAAGAGGCCATACAAAATTGTCCCCATGAGCACTGAAGCACACATCTCTTTGATACACCAGCTGATGGGTCCCCTCTCCAAAGAACTCCCAAGGCTACTGCTTGAACTCTTGCACCATTGCAGCCTTGATACCTTCATCCAACCTGAATCTGTGGCTCAACAGTGCTTTCTTGAGTTAGCCAAATGTGTAGAAATCACATGATGTGAGGTCTGTGCTGTATGGAGGATGGTCCAGCACATGGAGCACAGTGGGGCCGCATCAGTATGGATTTTGTGCAACATCATGCCCTGCATGAGCATGCCAGGATGGTTTCTCATGATGGCAGTTTGAAGATCTCAGAAGGTTCCACAGTAGCACGGTGCTTTGATAGTGATGTCAGGTGCTTGGATGCCAAAGCACCAGAGGGCAGTAAAGTCAGCTGGGATGGTAATAAGGATCTGGTGATTCAGTGGTTGTGGCTGTATCCCAGGGAGTTTCTTGCAGGCAGGATTCATCAACATGTGTGTCAATAGGCTGTCTGTATCAGTGCCCATAGGGACTATTTTTAACAGCTTTTACTTCTTTGCCCAGAGCAGTCCCAGAGTGGATTTGGTTTAAATGATATTTGTAGTGTCACACTACATATTTATTCTTCTTGTCTGTGTGTGTCTCATGTTGCATGTAGTGTACTTTGTAACATTTTTGGTTATACACAGTCTAAATCCCCTTAGAATGTTACGAACAATTAAGGGTTTGTGGTTATAATTCTTCCACGGTATTTCAAATGGTGAACAGCAGATTTGTATGAGGACAGGATGTGTTGTGGTCTGCAGTAAACTGTGTGACTTCTCACAGCAAATCTGTAGCCTAGTTAGTTCCTAATGTTCTTGTAAATATGCTGAGTAGAGTACACAAGCATGTTGTGAGAGTTGCATTCCACTGGATGGACCAGAAGGAACTGAT
Source organism: Coptotermes formosanus (assembly GCA_013340265.1). NCBI lineage: Eukaryota > Metazoa > Arthropoda > Insecta > Blattodea > Rhinotermitidae > Coptotermes > Coptotermes formosanus. The sequence goes on from BLKM01000702.1 coordinate 308,578, forward strand.
TAGAGGGGTTCTGCAAAGAAACTATGTATGCTTGCTTTTACCATGCAGACGCATAAAGACAAGTGTGATGAAAGTAGTGAAATTATGTAGATGACGAGACACTGTAACTGATATGCAAAAATAAGTACTGTGCCATCCTCTGGTCTCAGTAAGAACCTCAGATTTCACATTCTGTTAAAGTCAGTGTAGTTGTGCAAAAAGGCTTGCTGTAGTGTAAATTATAATTTTGTATGCAAGAATTCTCATAATAAGAACAGTTGGTGTTTCACGAAAACTAAGCCAGTTCCTCAATTGTGTGGCTGCTGTGTGGGTTGGTGACCAGCGTTATGTGACATGCAAGTCAGTGTGGCACTTTGGTGGAGCGGGTTCGGTATTTTAATTTTAGCCTGTGCTGTGTCATAATGTGTTTTCATCTGTCCATCGCTGTCAAATTTTGAGAGAAGGGGCTACCTCTGTTCTTTTCAGTTTCCAGTAATGTGAATGTGGGGGCAGTGCAGACCATCGTGGGGTGTGCACCTCATGGACTGATGTAGGGTGTTGAAATTTTGAATTGTAATAGTAATCTTTAAAATATCTGCAGTTGGTAATTTTGCTGTAAAATGTAATATAACATAATGGCAGCTGTATGTATGTAGCTTTTGGTGTGGTGGAGATAACTAATGGCAGCCTGAAACCAGACATGAAATTTTGAGGTTAGATACATTATATGTTAACAGTGAGAAACGTCATAATGATGCAGATCTTTTTGCTTATTCCTGGCATATGCAAATCAGAGTATGCATCTGCGAAAGTCATATGTAGGAATGCATAATTAAGTTACTGATTTATAGTTATTTGCTGGTGTCATCACATAGGCCATTGCAAGTTCTCCCCAGGATGATTTCTTTTAATGATCACGTAAAGAACTTTGTATTCTATTGAAACTTACAAAGCAGTGATCGTTTGTTATGTTTGCAGGATGGTATTGATCTGATGGATGAGGATGTCCTCCAGTTCTACACACGACAGTGGGAGGAGTACCAGTTCAGTTCAAAGGTGCTTAATGGAGTCTGTGCTTATCTTAACAGGTGAGGAATAGCCATATCTTCACACATTCCAATCCATTGATGATTATTCCTAATCAAGTGAGTGTGCTGTTCCAGTTTGTAGTGTCCAGTAAGCGTCATAATCATCTCCAACAGATATCATGTTGCGCCATACATTTATTGGGCCCTACACAAAATCATAAGTGGAAGCTCTGATAGGAGCAGTTACACAAACACAACTCTATAACAAAACATAATATAATAATTTACTATAAACAGAAGAAAATGCATACTAAAAGATGACTAAACAAAAGTAGCCATACTTACAACTTCCAGTACGGACAACAATGTATGCCCATACAGAAATACTTGAACAGATGAAAATACCTTTCTGACATCGTGGGACTAGACCCAAAACGAAATACAAACTGATGGCCCCATGGCGCGAGGTGAGGAACGCTGACCAAGTCTGCCCCCACCAAAAGGGAATTTCCAAAACCACGCCATGAATCTGAATTTGGAACCACACAGGTCCCAAGATGTAATCAGAGTGTCACAAGTGTTTAGTCCAACATATTGGGTAGGCAAGGGTAGGTTAGGAGGGGAAGGAAGTAGGAAGTTCTGCGTGTTTTGCTGGGGATATGTATTGGGTCAGTGACCTGGCACAATGTATTTGCCACAAAGCAGAATATTTGAAGAAGAAACTTACGAGGAACTCATCTTCAAAAATGTAAAAGACAGACGTTTCCTAAGTTTGTTTCTTTCATTTTAGTTGAATTTTAATGTGCACTTCTCTCTTCATCTAATGGAAACCATGTATTGTTTTTCACAAAATAGTGTATTCATTAACAGTGGTATCCATTTTTCATCCTCTTTCTTTTGTTTCTGGGGAAGCTGAGTTTTTTTTAGGGCTGTGCCTTATTCACCACCTTACCCCAAAGGCTGAGGTTCAAACCCAGGTTAGAGGGCAGGATTTGTGGTGAAGAGAGTGGCACTGGAACAGGTTTTTGACTGAGTACTTTGGTTTTTGCCTGTCACTATTTGTCCACCATGAAGGGCTGGTACAGTAAGTCTGTTTGTGGCTACAGTTGTGTTGAGCTTTTTGTTTCTGAATTTCTTTTATTGCTAAGCTGAAGCACATAGAATGTTTCTGGTGTTTCCCACAGAAGTTTCTAGGATAAACACAAGTGGATCTTAATGAAACAGTATGGGAATGAGCATATTACTGCACCTGCAGTTTTCATAAAATGTGGGAGACTTGTGACTGTTTGAAGTATTATCAGCCTCTCCAAAAGGACCCTCCTGCATGGAGTTAGTTCTGTGGTGAATAATAACTCCACTCTTCAGAATTGTGCCATACTTGATAATGACGCAGGTAGTTGTATGTTGTACCATGAATGAGCACTAAACACTATTTTTGACACCAGACAAATGTTTTCGTTCAGGAATAGGCTCATGATTTTCTAGAACTTAACTTGTCCCTTATCAGAACGCTGCAGGTCTGCTCTTGTGACTTACTTATGCAGCATCGGCCCTTGATGTTTTGCTGCGTCTTTGGTGCATATCCCTCCTGTTACTTTTTATCTTTTGTATAGTCCAAAATTATTTAAAACTGGTTTTTATTCGTACCCTCTATTGGTGATTGTACAGCTATATTTTCACATTTTATTCAGATGTTTGTAAGTTGTAGCTCTGAAGGTAAGTTTTATGAGTTAGCATCTTGAGTAATTTCTTAAGGAACTTAACATATATGCAGTGCCAGAGGTTTCATTCCCTTACTGTATTTCAGGCACTGGGTGCGAAGAGAGTGTGAAGAGGGCCGCAAAGGAATCTACGAGATATACCAGCTTGCCCTGGTGACGTGGCGTGATAACTTATTTAAGCAGCTCAATAAACAGGTTTGTATAATTTTCACATGTGATACACCTGTTTGACATTCCACATCTATATGTAACATTTTATTTGCCATGAGATTTGAGGTTCTCGCAGCACTGTTGATGAAGGTTTGAGTCTTGTGGGATGTTACACTGCGTCAACTGGTAAATAGTTGCTGATGTTTTGGAGGAGTCTAATGCTGCCATTTTTGGAGTTGGGCTGTCTGGGTCATGAAGTATACCAGGTGATACAGCTATATCCTAGAAGACCCGAATCTTCATTTTATTTGACCTTAACACTTGACATCAGTCTCATTTTTAGTGTGCATTTATATGTACCCTATCAATACAGCATTCATTTTGATCATGGTTTGTACATAGGTAATTCAAAAAGTAAAGGCAATTCTTGACTAACCACAAACAAAGTCAAATGGACACAACCGTAACAGGCAGAATCAGAGCTGACGGCTAGCGTATCAGCAACTTCAGACACAGTAATTCGTCGGTCTTCTTAAATGAGAGTGTTAGTTAGCACTATTGATGTTGCCTTGGGAGCACAACATTGACAGGTGCCCCGATTGAGTTTCGTCACAGTTGTTGTTCCAGATTTAAACCTTGCTGCCCATTCATAAACTTTTGTCTGATTCATGCAGTTAACACTACCGTACTATGCTAAAATTCTTTGTTGAGTGTCAGCAGGTTTGACCCTTCTGCCCAAAGAAATCTTATCACAGCCTGTTGTTCAGTGACAGTGCAATTGGAACACGGAGCATCCATGTTTGCACAGTCACTGCTTCAGCCAGACTGTCAATGGAGCGCTGCATGATGCATGTTAAAACCTGTCAGAATCGAGTTACGCTCCGCTACAGTCTGTTGGCTGCTATGGGTGGTGGTACTTGCTTAATTCACAGATTGCCCATACTTTTTGAATTACCCTTGTATATGGTATGGCCAGTGACTGTTGGTTTATAAACACTAATGCTGACATTGTACCTTCTAAGTTAACTCCATGATGTAGAGTTGTATTTGCTCAGATTGCCCCACAACTGCGCCGTACCAGAGCCACATCAATCCACTCCACATCATTACACCCTATTTCTTTAAGACTTATTGTAACAGTTCCCTCCCATGTATGGTAGGTCTTCAGCATGCTCCACTTTTCAGGTAGTATGACTAATTTTGTAATTGTTTCTCATTTCTTGCATACTACATGGCTGATCCATCTCACCCTTGATTTGATCACCCTAAAATGTTACAAAATGAATATAACTCATGAATCTTCTTACTGTGCAGTTTCCTGTATCCAGACTGTTTGTCTGAGGTAAAATATTAATGCATTCTAAACCCAGATCATCTCCTTTCTTATTTGTGATCTGTATTGTGATGAAAGCTATTCTTACTACAACTGAAATTTGTTATCATAAACAGCTGATTTTGCTGCATACTTTGATAGTGCTGCAACATCATTAAGTGAGAAAAAAGTAGGGGTAGCAACACAGGGGTAGGAGATGGCCTGATGCTGTAGAATCATAGGCGTTACAGTGTTATTAAGTAACACACTTGAAAAATTAGAAGATGACACAGAGGTCAAATATTCATTGAATAATACTGAATTCCTAATAAAAAAAGGGAGTGAACTGGACTGAAATGGCCTGAAATGATGTTGAATGATGTTGTCTGGTAGATGTGGTATAGCACCAAGCGTATGTGTCCCAGTACCATTGTGAGCAGAACAAATTAAGTTTTCTGATGCTTGTATATAGTGGCAGTAATGTGAATTTTCTGCGTATTTTCATGTTCTTAGGCTTGGTGAATAAATTTCAAAACTTGAAAACCACATTAAAGCAGGGGTGTACAAACTTTCCAAAAATCCATGAGTTATCTCACCATTCTAGGCACCAGAAGGATGGCATGAATCAAGTGCCATACTTGGGATTTGTGCTTCCCTGCATTAAAGCTGTATTTATGTTGACATTTAATGGGTTTATACATTTTGCATTTTATGTTTTAAGTTTTAAGTAATGTATACAAGTAAACCATTCTCTTCATTACTTTACATTTTCATGTGTTTGTGGCTTTTCCTTAGTTCTAGCTGACAGTTCAGTGTAGTGGTAACCTGGAAAAGTAAGTCTGCATGAGTAAATTGCAATTTTAATATTTGTGAAATGACGTTTATTCCAGATCTGAACAAATCCCAGGCACCAGGCACCTTGTATTTTTAACCTTTTAAAGCCTAGCAGTAACTTTATGTACCACCAGGTTTAACATTAAAAAATTCTGCGTGGTGCCCACATTGCGTTCATGTGTTTTCTGTGGGTCTCAGCACAAACAACAACTTTTGCCTTATAAAACATTAAGAGATTGGTTTTTATAACTGAAGTGGAGAGAGTTTACAGCACGGTACACACTGAGTCCTTATATAAAACAGATACGCTTCATCTTTAAAGGGTTAAAGTGATGGTGTTCAGTTTCTTTAAGTTTTTGCTTTCTCTGAAATCTTAGCTCAGTGATTTCATTGCAGAACTGTTCGTCTGTAGCAGTGAGTTGTCTGCATGCCAAAATATTTATTTAGTTAAAATTTTTGCTCATGTGTGTGATGGCAAATACAGTCAAACTTGGTTATAACATCATGGAAGGGACTGAATATTTTGTGTCACTATAAATAAGTGTTTTTATAACCGAGGAGTGTAATGTTATGGTTAACCGTGAGGAATTAATTGGTACTGTAGAATTTCTGACGCTATAGGCATGGTATCGTATAAACCAGTGTCATTATAAACGGGTTCGAATGTACTTGTTGAGTATGTTGTCTGTAATGGTATTGGGTGGTGCAAAGTTTAGCTTGAGTTCTGATTAGAGGGTGCACATCAGTCCACACTGATCCCCGTCATCCACTTTCTTTCCTGTAGTGCAACAACCGAACTCAGGCCTAGGCTGCTTGGTAAAGGTTTCTAGGTCACACACAATTAGACACACACACACACAACCAGTAGGGCTCCTCTGAACGAGTGATCAGCTCATCGCAGAGACCTCTACCTGACAGCACACAACATTCACAAGAGACAGACTTCCATATCCCTGGCCTGATTTGAACCCACAATCCTAGCATGTGAGTAGCCACAGACCCACACCTTAGTCCGTGTGGCCACTGGGATTGGCCATCATCCACTTATGGCAAGAAATTATGTAGCTGCTGCATTTTTAGGCTGGCTGCTAATCCGAAAGACACATCAGTAATACCTTGCCCATGTCACTTGGAGAGTTTTATACATGTTCTGTGTCTTAGTGCAGCATGTATGGATATCAGCTTGACGGTTGCCGTGTTGCAGGTGACAAATGCGGTACTGAAGCTTATAGAACGTGAAAGGAATGGTGAGACTATAAACACAAGGCTTGTGAGTGGAGTGATCAACTGTTACGTGGAACTTGGTATGTTTGCACACACACATGATGTAAAGGTTCAGGTTTTTGCAGTGGTGATTATTCAGACTGTGCTCCTCTTGGCTATGATATCATGCAGCCTTGTAGGTGCATACTGGCATGTTCTGCTGAATCCGTGATTTCAGGCTTCCACCGCAATGCTGATGAGATCTGCGCTCTTCTGGGATACTGCACAGTGTTAAAGGATTACCACTCCACGCTCCGTAATATCCCAGAAGAGCGCAGATCTCATCTTCCACTGATTGATCAGTACAATACTACGTTACCTCAACATGGAAGCCCACAGTCTGAAAATATACATGACACCTGTGAGGATATGGGGTACAGTGAAATATATTGATACAGTTGTTCTGTAAAATCTTAGGGTTAGAAAGGAACAAGTGTTTCAGAATGTATACAGTATTAATTATAGAATTTAGTGTTGCACAAAATACCTGACAATAATGGTATCAGTACCAGAAGGTAATTACGAAGAACTTAAATGATTCATGCTGTCTGCATTTTTGTAATTATCAGAATACAAAAATTGCTTAATACAGAATTTTACATGATCTTCTAGTATTGCATATTTGCATATAGTTATAGTTTATCCTTTAACAAATGAACCAAGAAAATAAATTTTTTGTGGTTGATTTATTAAAGGCAGAGTTTTGTTTACTTTTATGAACTGTGATCAAACAGAACAGTGGGTATGTCTTTCCTTTCTCAGAGGAAGGAACATAAATGGAGGTTGGGAAGAGAGAGAGTGTAGAGCATAATTCCCAAAACGTGTTTCATCTGGAACACTTTTGGCATCAAAACGTGTGGGTGGAACTGCAAACGGTAGTGGAAGTAGCAGATATTTTCTGTGTTGCATTAAAGTGGATAAGGAAAATCAAAATGGAAATTGATCTTTTAATTGTACGATAGTCATACCTTTCCACAATTCTGTGATGTCAAGAACACACGAGTTAACTGAAAGTTGCACAGAGAGTAGTTGAAGAGAGATGATAAATGCAGTGCAAAGATGTGTGAGAAAAATTTTGTAACAGTAAAACATATCTATATTTGTTTGCATCTCGAGCTTTTTGGTATGTTAAAGTGATGTGCAGTACGTAATCTTTGTTGTGGTAAGTGCCACACAAGTTAACATTTGAGATTCACTGCATTTTTAGAAGTGCAACGTATTGTGTCATTTTTATAATCCGTAGTCTGTAAACTGGGCAGTTCCATCGCACAGATGGCTAGTTGCTGGTTGCTCATCACAGAGGCCCAGGTTTAATTCTGGGCGGTTTCATGGGGGATTTGGATACAGTGGCAGTGGGACAAGTTTTTCTCCAAATCCTTCAGTTTTTCCCTGTCAGTATTGTAACGCTAATGCACGGTACATACATTGCATTCATCTCAGAGTAAAAAGAAATACATTTGAAATTTGGAAAGTGCCGTACACTTTTAAGAGAGTTTTTTAGCCACGAATATGTGAAATAGATTTTACCATGTAATATTGGATGTGAATGGAAGAACACATACTCTTTATCAAGATCGTATTTATTGAATACCGGAATACTTTTTGTAATTTTTTTTATGTAAAAATTGGTCACGCAGTGTAGTTATAAGTATGGTACCTATCATCTTTAATGAAAATAGCTTACAGGTGGCCAAATTTTAATGTGGCAGTAGTGCAGTCTTTGCTGAAGTACAAGCTTCCTCACAACTTCAGTCAGTATTAGTGTCAGTATGGTGCCTAAAACCAATAGCATGAAAGAAAGCAAAATAGGGTTCACGTGGTAGGATCTTGTTGCGTTTATTTGATGTAACTGTGTTGATGCCTGTAGTACCAACACATGTTCACTGCTTCTTATATACCACGTTATGATATGGTAGCACATACATAGAACCCATAATTGCAAGAGATATCCAAAAATGAATAACTTAATGCCCCCAAAAAAGAGGTTAAAAATCGTCTTGCCAGTAGACTGGCTGTGATGAGCAACAGTGTGTATCTTACAGATTTAATGTATGTGTTTTCAGTAAATTGTGTTTTGTGTTCTGTATTGTAACACATTAGTGGTTGTTCACATTACAGTTCATACACCAGAAGTTAGTGCATGTGATATTCAGCCTCACCAAATTCACTATAATAATAACATAATTAAATTTTTACCTTCCAAAAGGGGAATGTGTATGGCATTTAAATAAGCAGAGGATTTAGATTTTCCCCTTGTGTTTCAGCTGTGGGGAAGGAATTGCAAATATATGCATGTTTCTTCCATGTTGTGGTGTGTGCTGTTTTCAGATGGTCTGTTTGTGCACACAGGACTTCTTCCAGTTTTTATCGTGTAGCTTGTTTTCCATCTTGTTGGTTGTGGATGCCTGGGGACCACACGGTTATTCCACTGGTCCTGTGAATTTGCATAGCAGCCACTGTTTGGTTTCTTCGCTTATTGTTTGTTATTGTTTTTGTGATGAATTGAGATGTGAATTTGTTTACAGTGGTTACTGAGTTCATATTTGCTTTTGTCATTACATATTTCCTCAGGTAACAGAGTCTAAGGGTACAACTGTTAGCATGTGAGGGTTTGTGAAATCTTCTGTAGTTGGGAAGGGGTCAACATACTCAAAGAGGTTTGGAACCATTGGTGCAGCTCATGAGAAGTCTGTTTTTGATAGGCCTGAATGAAGAGGATCCTAGTGCAAAGGGACAGAACCTATCAGTTTACAAGGAATCATTCGAGAATCAGTTCCTGGAGGATACAGAGAGATTCTACACACGAGAGAGCACGGAGTTCCTTCGACAGAATCCTGTCACAGAATACATGAAGAAGGTAATACTGTGACCAAGTTTAAAAGATGACACCAACAGAGTGAATCTGTAAGGATCATTAAAATCCTGAAGTGCATGCAGAAGTTTGAGTTTGTAGTCTACACAAAAGCTCTTTGAGCTGCTACAAAGAAGTTTGTTCTGGAAATAAATGTGGAGGAAACTCTATGCTAATGCCAAGTAACCAGTATTCAGGGCATAATTGTAAAGTCACGTTAAACCAATGCTTTGAGAACGTGTTAAAATTTAAGTATTTGGGAGCCACAATAACAAATTAAAATAACATTCTAGAATAATATAAGGGACTCAGAATGCCAAACTCAAAAGGAAATACAAATATTGTATGAGCATCATATTGTTAATTTACAGTTTCCAAAGAAATGTAATTTTATAGAAGTTGTATATTCCTTGAAAACCTGTTCCTTCACAAAACTTTGAGGGATATATTAAAAGGTGCGAGTATTCTTCTGTTCTTAGAAGTTTGCACAACAGAACACTGGAATTATCTGTAGCAGGAAATAAAAAGATTATGAAGGTGGAGTATCCCACAGTGACATGATACATATTGCTAGTTTCAAGAAAATCCTCCTGTTGATTCAGAAGTTACTAGAGTGGTGAAGTATATGCACATGCTGTTACAAACACATCATTATAAAACTGTAAACTTCTTTTGCTTATGAAGTATGGTCATATAATTTGTTTAGTTACACATACTGTAATGGTACTTCCTACAGATGTTGAAATTAGACAAGCATATGAAAATAAGATGCTCCTGGGTGGGCCATTCAATGATTGTACGAACTGGTGCACTGTTATGATGCATCTTTGAAGATTATTGCAAAGAGCTTTATGTTGCAGGCAGAGCAACGTTTGCTTGAAGAACACAAGCGAGTTCAAGTGTACCTGCATGAGACAACACTGGAAAGATTGGCTAAAACATGCGAGAAGGTGTTAATTGAAAAGCATCTGGAAATTTTCCATGCGGAGTTCCAAAACCTGCTCGATGCAGACAAGGATGAAGACCTTGGACGCATGTACCAACTGGTTGCTCGTATTCCGGATGGTCTTGGTGAGCTGAGGAACTTGCTAGAGACCCACATTGCCTCACAGGGACTTACTGCCATTGACAAGTGTGGTGATTCTGCTAATAATGTAAGTTTAGTTTTGATATCATTCTGCTGCCAATCCTTCATTTTTTTTTTTAAGGCACAATGCGACTGTAAGTGTAAATCATTTGAAACTCTTACAAAGTGTGTAACTGAACAACAGTAACAGATGTATATGGAGTTTATGATGAAATTAAAAGGTGAATTAGTACAGGAAATGCATTTTGTCATTCAGTTCAGAACTTATTATTATCCCATATATATATATATATATATCTTTACACTTTTGGAATTTAAATGGGATACTACTAATTTATGAATTGAATAAGAAAATACATTTCTGGTCTTTTGTCCTTAGTAATTTGATTACACATGCGGACACACACACACGTGCCCGCGCACGCACGCCCGCACACGAGATGTCCCTGCTTAAGACATTTTCTCATCTAAGAAGCCAGAACAGTTAAGTGCCAATTTTTCCCGTGTGATAAACATACACAATGCTGTTTAATATGTTGCCTGCTTAAAAGGACTTCTGTCTAAGAAGCAGGGAAATGTTGCCACCCAATGAATTTTTCACCCATTTAGTATGTTTTCACATCACAATGTTAAATAATTTCCCATTCAATCCATTTGTTTCCAACATATAATGACAAAATAACGCTCTTGGTTTGTAAGATTGATCTCCAGGGTCATTTCCACCACAGATCAGGTTAGGAGACATAAACAATGGTAAAACACTTCAAGGATATAGGTTATTCAGGTTTTTTAGATGAACAAAGGTATTGATTTATTCTGTTTGTTAGTTTTTCCATTTCTCTAAGTTAGCTATTTTAATTGTTTTCTTTTCTTTCTCTTTTTCCAAATAATCTACACTGTGCTATACTGAATGGCTTCAGTAGAGGAGAAAGTGAAGTGTGTACTCTGGTTAGCCGAGTTAAGGTCCATAGCAGCAGTTAGACTAATGTGTAGGGCACGCTACAGTAAGGAAGTCTTGCACAGAAATTTAGTTTCAAACTGGGTGCAGAAGTCAAGGAACAGGTTCCTTTAATGTTAAGTCATGGACTGTAAGACTGGGTGCAAGTGAGGAGACTGTGGTGTCTGTAGACCAAGCTTTTCTGAGAAGTCCACAAAAATCAATGTAATGGGTTTCTAGGGAGCTAGATGTTCCAAAGCAACACTGTGCAAAATTCTGGGAGTGAAATTGCATAAGCAGCCTTACAAGATTCAAGTTCTCCAGATGTTGAAAGAGGAGCACCATAGAATGTTGGCTTCCTGTCACCATTTTAATGATGAAGCTGAAAATAAGGTCTCATTTTTTGACAGTTTAATGTTGTGATGAATCAACATTTCACATTACTGGTGAAGTCAGCAGACATAATTGCCATATTTGAGATGTTGAGAACCCACGAGAGGTTCAGGAACAAGAGAGGGATTCCCCTGAAATCAACACCTGGTGTGTGTTAGGAAAAACACATACAGTTGGCCCCACCTTTTTTAAAGGAACAGTTCTTAATGGCACGAGTTATTTGGAAATGCTAGAGAATTTCTTTATTCGTGGCCTAATATGTTTAAAACATACACACAGTACAGATTTTAAGCAAGGTGGTGCACTGGCCACTTTGATCATAGCGTTTGACATTTTGTGAATGAAGTTTACCCACAGAGATTGATTTGTATAGGCTGTGGGTGACAGCTAGAGATCAGTAAACATATTTTTTAGTAATTTCTGTTGATGGACAAATGTCAGTAACAGTTGTGACAGGATTATATTCATTAATGAATTTGTTTCTCTGTTACTAGGACCCCAAAATTTACGTGAACACAATATTAGAAGTTCATAAGAAATACAATGCATTAGTACTAACGGCATTTAACAATGACTCTGGATTTGTGGCGGCTTTGGACAAGGCATGTGGACGATTCATCAATAGCAATGCAGTGACACGACAGGCTAACAGTTCATCAAAATCACCAGAGTTATTGGCAAAGTATTGTGACCTTTTGCTGAAAAAGAGCAGTAAGAATCCAGAGGAAGCTGAACTGGAAGATACCCTTAATCAAGTTGTGAGTATAAACACTGAACCTCATACTTTCCTGATAGTCTTTTAATATAGATGCTGCACATCTACAATTGAGACGTCTTTTTGCGGTTCAGAAACCAACATGAGAGATGAGGTTCTAACAGCAGTGTTGCTGTAGAGTCATGTGTTCTAGCTTGTTATGCCTTGTCCTGCAAAGTCATGCATAATCATCAGAGTGAAACAAACATTAAATACAGCGAATATTTTACATAAAAATTCAGTCAACAGCCAACTATTTTTTCTCCTTTCTTTATTAGGAAGTGAGCGACTAGTCTCAGCTGAAACTAGTCACTCACTTCCTAATAAAGAAAGGAGAAAAAATAGTTGGCTGTTGACTGTATTTTTATGTAAAATATTGATAGCATACGCCAACGGGGATGAAAAACGTCAAAATTTAAATACACTTAGTTACATTAAATGCAGGTACAGCAGTGTAGCTTCATCCTTATGCCCTACTGTTGAATTTCTCATCCTTGGATCTTCCTCAGCCTATAAATGCTTAGACCATCTGTACACCACAGCCAACTGATGGCTTTGTGCCAGTATCTTTCCATCATCACATGTGTTAAAACATCCTGCTCAAGAGTCAAGCCTTTGGTGGTTCAATGATGTGTCAGGCAAGTAGCTCCCAACATTTTCAAGGCACTGAAATCCTTTGTAACATCGGGACCTACTCATCAGATGACACAGCGTCACATTCCGGAAGATGCGAATCTTCAGCAACACTGCTATAAGGAAATCAAATCTTGCAGATCTTGCTCAGTCATACCAAGAACTTGATGTTCTCTTGTTCTTCAGATTGCAGCATCCTAGTGTGGTGAGTTGTAAGAATAACAAAATTCGCTGAAACATTCTGGTGCATTTCACACTATCTGTACCCTTGACTATGGCCATCTACATCTGTGTATGGATGGAAGCATTTAAGTAAAAGTAGGTGTCATAAATTCTTTCCAGAAGTACTTTTTTTAAACCACTGTGCAGCACATGAACCCTTTGGTGCCGGAATTAAAATGCCCAGTGTGATGTGTAGACAAGCAGAATTTAAACAAAAGCTATATGAGGAAGCCATTAAATGGCTGTCCACTATACCTGACATTCAACATTTTGAGCATCACACTGTAGGATGCATGTACCTGATGTTAGGCACAAAAGGGTTAAAGTTGAAAACCATGACATACTGTTAAAGCTTAATTACTTAGATAAACATGTGAACAGTACCTATCTGAACACGTGAAGGTCCTTGGAAAATAATATCTAATCATATGCCATATTTGTGAAAGTTCATATTATTTTGTATGTAAAGCTGTCGATGTGTTGTGTTGCAGATGGTTGTTTTCAAGTACATTGAAGACAAAGATGTGTTCCAGAAGTTTTATAGCAAAATGCTGGCAAAGAGGTTAGTCCAGCATATGTCAGCCAGTGATGATGCAGAAGCATCTATGATCTCAAAGCTGAAGCAGGCTTGTGGCTTTGAGTACACGTCTAAACTTCAGCGAATGTTTCAGGTATGCTTTGCAGTATGCATTGCATGCATGTATAAAGGTAAAGATATCCCACTAGAGGCCTGGTCAGGCCCCTAGCATTCCAGGAGGTTGAGGCTCCCAGATTTCAAGACAGTCGGCAAATGAAGGTGGTACGGTCGTCATACACAGCGGCTGCCTTCACCTCCCAGGAAATGTTCTTGGTACTCATTTCTGTTAGAGACTGAGTCAACCCCAGAGCCATTGTGCAGCTGGAAGGATTAAGTCAATGGAAAATTCCAGTGACTCCATTGGGAATCAAACCCACAACCTTTCAGCTTGTAGCACAGTGCCTCAACCAACTGCGCCATTGTGTGCATGTGTGCCTTGATTAATATAAGGCCTCAGTGTATAATAGGTGTAGTAATATGTAATGTGGAAAAGATACAGTGTTCCATAAACAGTCCGTATCAATTTTTCCATGTGATAAATTTTGTTTGCAGAGGCTAAGATGAGAGTCAGTTTTATTATTATTTATATTTGCTTAGAATTATTGACCAGTAAATGCATGTAGCCTTGCTTGCTGTGAAAGTGCTTCTGTCTCATTTTGCAGTAACTTTTTCTTCCATTAAGTTATTTATGTGTAGTGTACTATAGAATGTGTGCCTTGTGACTTTTTAACTTGACCCTGTAATGGGTTTTGTAAATAATACCAACTTGATGAGTGATGTTCTATAAATGATTTGTATCTGGAAGCTGATTCTGTACCAAATGAGTATTTTTCGCTTGAACTTAAGCCAGAGGGAATGTAAAGCGAGAATTGGTGTGCTGTGTGAGTATGAGTTGTGATTTAGCGTTCCTGTAACGTCTGTTCTGTAATGTGGATTGTATATCAGGGTGCCAGATCCATTCTCTTTTCTGCACTTCTGTATGTAGTAGAGGTCTTGTCATCACGTAATTGAGCGCAGCAGCTGTCACAGGAACTTTACAGTATACAAGTCCTGCATCTGCCAGTAATTTAGAAGCCATTTTTCCCCTGTAGTTCAGCTTACCTTATTTCATAACAGAATTTTGAAGTGCCAAGCTCCAACTTGGAAGCTGGCCTTGTGTGCTCTGATAATATTTCTCAAAGTACATAAAAACTCTTCGCTTCATATATTAACATTTTATAGAAACATGCCCCCCCCCTCAAATGACATAAAAGTGTAGAAACAAAAAATTGTGTAGATTTAACCCGTCTTTGAAAACACAAACAAGTCTTCTGTAGAATTAATAAATCAAATGGATCTTCAGTTGCAATAAGTTTTATAGTGGTCAATTTAATTGCGAACAACTGGAAACCTTTTGCAGAATGACAGTTTTATTCCCTAGTGTTTGTTTCAGACAGCTGAAATCATCTTGTTTTAAAAATTACAGCATTTTAAAAATGTAAGCCTTGGTAGAAACATGGTAGCTGAACACATAATCCACACAGCAGGTTTGAGGGATATTATTAAAACGGAGCAGTAAAATTTTTTAACCCTACTTCATAGCGGTGGATGAAAGCACTGGTGCTAAAGAACTACTCACCATCCAGTGTTTTTCATAGTTGTAACTCATATTTTCTTATAATTTAAGAACTTTCTGGACTAGTTCCTGTACATGGAACTATTGCTGGAGAAGAAGTTTTCACCAAGGTAATTCAGCAAAAATACATTAACTTTCACGTAACAGACTTATGTGGATTATGACTGATGGCGCTTGTGCTGTTGTGAGTGTTAAGTACTTCTGTTTGGGAAAAACCAATGGAGAACTCCAAAGTAAATTTCGTAGTTTTTATTGGTAGGATCACCAAGTAGTCTTGTGTGGAAAAATAATAAGACTATTGTGCATTTCAAAAGAGTTTTGTCAGTTTTTTTGTTATTTTCTGTCAGTTCTTAACTTCATATGTGCCTTTTGATTGTATCACAGACAGTCTGCTTCTCTTCTTGGTATTGACAATGAATGGGAAGGTTTGCCATATTGCACTGAAATTCAGTGGCTATCCTGTCACAAGATGTCGAATACAGTTTATGTTTTGGCTAGTGAAATCACTATTGTTTGAAGTGAAACAACAGTGTTAGTGAAAGAAAATTATGAAATGGCAATAAGTAGTTCACACTACAAAGCACCTAAATGAGTTAAATATGAAACAACAAGGAAAGGAATAACACCATTGCATGACAATGGAAAAGGTTTTCAGATAGCACTTTGGCTCTGAGAAACGCAAATGTAAAATGAAAATTTAGTAAACTTTGTAACGTGCAAATATTTAAAAAGAATACTTTAGTAACACTGTAGTGCCAGGTTTTTGTAACTATTTACCTGTGTATTGATTTCCAAAATGATTCTGTTTGCTTGCCAGACATGTGCAGTGTTTGGCATCACACCAGTGTGAAAAAGTGTTTTCATTCAAGAAACAAAACAAAAGCTCTGGAAGATCACATTTAACAGATACACATCTGTCACAAATAATGAAAGTAGCATCAATGCAAAATGTTAAGACCTGACATTAATAAACTGAATGTAAATAAAAGGTTCAGTTTTCTCATGGGTCATAATTTTATAGTATTATATCAGGCTGTGTACTCTTAAAATTTTGTGGCCCAGCTCTAAGACTTATAGCTTCCTGCAGCCTTCATGCACCAAGTTTGACACGTTTGCTGTGTATATAATACCCTCATGTGAATGAGTGGCTGATTCACACCCCAGTTGCTATAATTATGGTTTGAGTGACATCACCATCAGGGTGTTCATGGTTATAGGTTTTTTATTGTTATATGACACCACAGTTCCCATGATTAGAGTTTATGGGTGACATCACAGCTGGGTGTTCTGTGATTTCAGTGGTTGCAGGGTTTCCGTGGTTGTGATAGGGCTTGGTTTTTGTGTAATTTTCCGTGTTCACCCAACCATAAGGCAGGGTCAAGGCTACTTAACATTTGAAACTGGAAGTTTTTCTTAGGTTCAAGAGGGCATACAGGTTTGAAGGAACATTGAAACGTGGCTTAACTTCTACTTATGATGGAGACGTAATGGACATTGTTTTCATATGCATGGGTATATGTCATACGATGACTTCTGTCCAGTATAATCAGTTACTCTCACAAACCTTGTCATTTGTGAAGAACCGTATGAAATTTAAATAAATTTGGAAAGGGTTCATTTTGAAGTGACATGTTGTGACGCAGTGAGAAATTTTTCTAGGACGCAAAGAAAAACGAAGAGGGGCTGCCTGAGAAAATGTTACAAGTTTATCACTTTACAGGTTTTGAGAACACCGTTATGATGACGTTTATGAAAAACATGATACAGCCATCAATTTTGTAATGATATTAGGTCTCCAAAAATGTGAATTTTATTAAACAACTAATACATCATAATTCATGTGAAGGATTTTAGTAAGGCATCAGTATTAGCTGTCACAACATGGATATAAAATAATTTTTTGTTCTCCGTTTTTATATATGTGCATTTTTTACGTCAGAGAAGGGCACTTCTTGCGTGTAGTTTCTCAGCTACACTGAAAATCCATTGCATCCAACCTGTGCCAAAATGTTGACTGTAAAGTAACTTATATGCCAAACACAGAAGCATAGTGTAAACTTTTGAGGCATATGTATAGTCATCGGGCAGTTCAGTGGGAATTCCACATAGATTGGGAAGTGTTGTTGCATGATAAATTTATATGGTCTTTGTTTTCAGATTTTCCAACTCGGCTGATCTGTTTATTAAATTCACATAATGCATGCCCAGTTATTTTTACGTTACTGGCAAGCAGAATTACCCATTGAGATGGAGTGCATGTCAAAAAAAACTTTGCTGTCTTTATAGATGAATTATTATGTGTCATTACACTTTGTGCCAGTACTTCTGACTTGTATTTGGAACGGAAATGTGCAGCCTCATCAACTGTCACTTCTGCCAACTACAGTCGAACTTGGTTACATCATTAAAGGGACTGAATATTTTGTGTCATTGTAAATGAGTGCATTTATGACCGACAAGTCTAATGTTACAGTTAACGGTGAGGAATTAATTGGTGCCGCAGAATATCTGATGCTATAGACTAGGTGTCACATTAACTGCTGTCATTATAACCGGTTTCGACAGTATTTCCAGTCTTTTCTATCCCGTCACAATCTTTCTCTTTATATTCGTCTCCATTTGGCCCCTGTTCTCTTTATACCCTTCTTAGCAACTTTCCATCCTCTTCTTTCCCCTCCAATTAATTATCATCACATCATGTCCATGAGAACAACTTATTTCACTTAATATGCTGTAGGAATCCCAGTCTGGGAGGGCAGGCTGTAAACTGTTGAAGGTTGCTGCTGATGCTTATTTTATTGAATTATACAGTGAGACTGAAACTTATTGCACCCCTGCGTGTATTCTACGTGATATGCTTCACTCATTTTTACCTTTTTGAACAGGCTTTAGTAACTAGTGGCATATAATGTATCATGGCATTATGGGTCATTGCAGATCAGTCTTATGTCAGCTGCAGTTATCCTGCAAATAACACTCAGGGATTCAGACATGCTGTTGTATCCATTCTTTGTTCTGTAGTGATGCTTCCAGTAGCTCAGATTGTATAGCATCAAATGATGGGGTGATTAGTGAATAATAACTTACAAAGCATCTTGGAGCGAGTCGTAGCCTAATTTAAGGTATTGTACTGTCATTTTCCAGTAGGGGCCGAGGAAAGTTGTGAGAAGCCTTAAGCAGCACCTGAATATTGAAGCAGCAGTGTCACCCACTCGACCATGACCTTTAGTGACATCATCCTTTCTTTCTTTCTTTAACCATTATCAGCCTATCAAAATGCCTGTGCGCTGTTAACTGTAACTCTTCTCAGATGAAAGGGAAAATGTTGTTCCACGCAAATGTAGGCACAGGCATGTAAGAACAAAAAGTAACACATTCATCAGCAGCTACATTGGGATTTAAAGGCTGGAGGATAAAGGTTAAGCACACCATAGCATTTCATCAAATGTTGTTGCAGTACTCACGTTTTATCCAGGGGCTGTCTGAGCTGTATAAGGATGTGGAATGCCTCAGTAATGTGTTTCATTGTCTGTTGCAGGATATTGGTGTATCTAAGGACTTGAATGAACAGTTCCGGAAACACCTCACAAACTCAAATGAACCACTCGACATAGATTTCAGCATACAGGTTCTTTCTTCAGGGTCTTGGCCATTCCAGCAGTCTTTCACATTCTCTCTGCCCACAGAGGTGTGTCTTTATGTGTGGTCCATTTGTGTGTAGCAGTGCTCCCAGTCCTATTGTAACATTGCATGTTATCTGGTCAGTTAGTCATGACAAGTCAGTCTTTGTTAGCTAAGCCACAGAATTCTTATAATACAATATACTGTGTGTGTGCATACACATGCCTCTGTGTGTGTGTGTGTGTGTGTGTGTGTGTGTGTGTGTGTGTGTTTGAGAGAGAGAGAGAGAGATTATCACTGTAGAAATGTGCTTGGAAATCCATTTCAGATGTCTGCAGTTTTCTCACAAATAGCTCTTTAGATTAACAAATGTTCATCTGAGTTAACTTAAATGTCTTCATGTATTCTTGCACATTGCCCACTGTTCTTGTGTTTAATCTGCGAAACTATTTAATCGATCTTAACCTTTAAACGACCTACATTTGCATATGTGAACCATGCAAAGAACACCCCTATAAATTTATTTTATATACTTAGGCAACAAGGACATATATTGCATTTTGAAGACATGATGTATATAATATATGTTTTATTTTCCACAAAATTATGTTTATTTCATTATTTTACCTCTTTCTGTTCAAATAGTACTCACGTTTTCATAAACTATGTGCTGAATTTAAATACCAAACCAATTTTGAAGGTTAATAAAATTTTATACTGAAGGGCATGTTGTGCAGTAAATTTCATTTTGATTCATATTGGCCGGGTACAAATCTTGCTTTACATTAGTCACGTGAAGCTCTATTTATTTTCTCTGCATGTAACATAAAACAGGATATTTCTTTATATGATACATGTTTACCCTTTAAAGCCCAATGATGACTTAAGTCATTACTGAATGTGATGTCTAGTGGCTGCAGTTAGTCAAAAACGTGCACTGGGAGCACTGGTCTTGAGCCACTGTGGTGTACGGGCAATTTTAAATCTTGGCCCTTAAATGTATGGAATACAAGCACACATGGTTACTGACTCCAGGTGGTGTGCATAGCTATGCAACAGTATTTTTTATCTGTGAGTGGCTGCTATACGTGTGCGTGTGCGTGTGTGTGTGTGCGCGCGCACGCGCGCGTGCGTGTGTGTGTGTGTTTGTATATGTGTGTGTAATAGTACCAGTGTAATAAATTCAGTAGTTTTATTGAAAAGTAATGGAAGTTAATGGAATGCAATTCATATGTAATATACCATATTTAATTCTTATGTTGTATGAACGGCAGGGGAATGTAGCAGCCAGACAGTAGAGGATAGGAGCATATTGCAGAAAGATCTCCTGTACTTGATTTAAATTAGTGACATTAAATATTTGTTGATATGAATAGTGACAAGACAAGCCACTACATATAATATAACATTGAGGCACATTGGCACAATTATTGTTGCTGTGGAAAAGCAGTAAGTATTGCGTATACTGAGTGTGTCTGTATCCTTAGTTATCCAGCATGCAAATGGCGTGTACCGTATTGTATTATCGTCTGTGGGCTGTCTGCCTCTACTGTGTTTTTCTACATTATCTCATAAATGGCAGGATTTTTGGGAAAAAAAATTACTAATGTAAAATGTGTGTTTTGATTTTTCTCCAAATTTTGTCTAAAAATTTCTCATTCTAGGAGGAACTCGGAAAGATATTGTCATAAGTGTACGTAGGTCTTCATGTAAAGTAGCCGTTATTCTTGTCAGATTGTAGCGAGACTCAACTTTTCTCAACAAATTTTCGAGCAATAATCAAATATCAAATTTTATGGAATTCTGCGCAGTGGGAGCTGAGTTGTTCCATGCAGACAGATGGACAAACAGACACGATGAAGCTGATAGCTGTTTTTTGAAATGTTGCAAACATGCCTAAACACATGCATTCATAGTATATTGGAAGTGAAATGACATGTTCTTAAAATTTAATTTCAGCCTTGAAGTGAAGAGGCTCAGGACTAACATCATCTATTCTGGGGAAAAATTTCAGTATTGTATCCCGTGAAGGTCTATAAATAGAATAAAACCTTTCACAGTCCTGGTTCATGGTTTTATGTAAACTGGTAGTTTTGTTTATTCAATGGGGATAAAAATATAATTTTATTCTCGTAGTCACCATTGTTTATTTTATAAAATTCTGTAACAGTAGGGTCGGGCTTTTTGCCTAAAAATGGCCATAAATATTGGTGTAACACAACACACTGTTTTTAAAATCTGAATACATGGGATCGTATAAATGTTGCAGTCATAGGGAGGAACCCAGAAATTGAGCTGAATTGATCCAACTATGTAGGGTATCATTCTTAGTCATGAAGCATGCTCCATTCATTTACTTCTCTATGCACTACCACTCTGTATTAACTCATCCATGGCAAATGAGCAGGTGTATTTGTGGACCCTCCCCACTCATTGGTGAATTGACTGAAGAGAGAAATTAATCTGCATTAGATATACATTTTTAGTTCATACGTCACAGAGAACACTGTGTTCCTATTAGACCAGTCAGTGAACAGTCACAAGTGACATAATTGTTATTTATTGTGTTCTCATACAGAACACATAAATACACTGTGGCCAAATATAGTTTTAAACCTGGCAGTACGTGTACTAACCACTAGGCTTTAAATGGCTAAGGTACTTCTGTAGTTAATGAATTGTCTGTTCAAGAATATTTGTGATTTTAAGGGTTTCAAGTGCATTCTTAGTGTTCTAAACACAGTGTGAAGTAGAAGTTTTGTAACCTCACCTGTTACTACGTTTTCATAATTCCCGGTGTAAGTTTAATGTTTTTAAGAAAATTATTTGTGAACTTTCATTTAAAAATGTTTTGAGGGGCATAAACATAATACGTGTTTTTTTATTGACAGTTGGAGCGAAGCGTTCATAGGTTTACAACTTTCTACAGTGGGCAGCACAGTGGGCGCAAACTCAACTGGTTGTACAACATGTCAAAAGGGGAGCTTCTCACAAATTGCTTCAAGAATAGGTAAACTGACGGTTCTCCAGTTGTTATTACAGACTCTTAACCATTTGGTGCCAGAGTTACATTCACGGTGCAGTCTGCACAACCCCGGATTTAAATTACACATTTTTTTCTTGCAAATTCCTACAAAAAGAAAGTGACAAAGGAAAAACCGCCCACAGGGCGTATGTGGTGTTGTTAGGCAGTTGTACCCAACACCCTGAGATGCAGCATATGCGTTGTTTGGCACCAGAGGGTTAATCTAGGGTATATCAAATATTGTTTAGAGTCAAGGTCCTAGGTCAAAGCCTTGCCTGAAATAGATACTGCTCTCAGAAACCAATTCAAGAGCCGTTCGTGAGTGGGATGCACAACTGAAATCTGGACACTGTTGAAGTTCAGACGAACTTGAATGAGAAATCAGACTGGATCTGACCTCAAAAAGACAAGTAACGGTTATCAGTTTTGACAACTGTGGACTCTAAATACAGAAATGTCAAGGGTTTTACCCATGCAAAAATGATTGTATAAGAGTTTGTAGAACATGTTTTTTGTCATGTCAGAATTTATATTCCTTACATACCTTTATGAATTTAAATCCTAGTTAACAAAATCTTGCACTTCACATTCTTTGAGACATTTTTCAAATTTCATGACAGTGATTATGAATTTTGACATGTTGCTAATTAAGTGTTTTATCAAATTTTAAGAAATTTGAGCATGTGAAATATAAAATGACATGGGGGAATGTTACCTAACAGGGATTTTCGAAGTATGTGTTAAATCCCAGAATGTTTAAATACCCTACAGTGAGGTGATTGGAGCACAGCAATTACAGGGAGAGAGATGAAATGAAAAGAAAATTTTGTTGCAGACACTGTGGGACACATGTTTCAAGATTTTTTAGTTTATGTGTGTGTGCATGCGTGTGCAATGCCTGCTGATGTTGAACATGCTGTATAACATGATTGAAAGGTTGCCTCACATGAATACTGTGATCAGTAAATCTTTGTGCACGTTCGTTTATCTCTGGCCTTCGTTTGTCTATATTAAGTGCTAAAGAATTGGTAGTTTTCACAAAATAATCATGCACTATTGACGTCACAGGTACACGTTGCAAGCCTCAACGTTCCAGATGGCAGTGCTGCTTCAGTACAATGCATCAGAGAACTGGACAGTTCAGCAGCTGCACGAATCAACACAGATCAAACTGGACTTCCTTGTGCAAGTGCTTCAGATCCTGCTGAAGGCCAAATTGCTGCAGAGCGATGATGATGAGAATGAACTGCATTCCAATTCATCTGTTGCACTGTTCACAGGCTACAAGAAGTATGTACACAACGTTAAGTGTTAGGTTTGTTAACTAGTGCACTCTGTGTGTTTTCTAGTTACACTGTTGGCATATCCTAAAGTGTGACCATAGGATAAATTCAAAATCTCAAGTTAAGTATAACTTAAACATGATACTGACACTGTCTCAGGTAATCTTACCAGGGATTTGCAAATATGGAGTACTCTGAATGTTGTTTCCATTTGACATCATTTGCCTCAGGTGTTGACTTGAAGTTCGTTCGCAAGCATTCCTTTGTCTTTAATTCTTCTGCCACTGTCATGTACCATCTCTTTCATTTTTGTTGTCTTTTCCATTCTCTGTTGAATCTGAGGTAGCATAATTGATATAGTGACTAGCATGACTCTGGGATTCGCCCATGCTCCTATTCAGTGGGTACTGGCGGCACTTTCATCAGAGGTCAAGCAGTTGGGACATAACATGGACCACTTCCAAGTAGTGCTGAGATTATGAATGAGTGGGACTGTATCTCCACTCCTTCATATGCTTTCATGGCGTAGCCTCTACCTTTTCTTTTGTCCATTGTGGAGCTCCTATGCTGGTTTCCATCAAGTCAAACTAGTCACTTTATGTATCATGTATTTTTATATATGAGAGCTCTGTTCCCCCTGTCAGTTTAGTATTAATATTAGTATCAAGGTGTTCTGAGATTGTTACCACCACCCACCAGCAGAGATTTTCTCTGTCACCACAGTGCTCTGCAGTTGTTGGCATAAAGTCCAGCTTGCATGTTTTCAAGCGTAAGATATATTCATAAGTTACATGATTACATGTCCTGTCTGTTACATCGCAGCAAGAAGTTGCGTGTCAATATCAACATCCCGATGAAAACAGAACTGAAAGTGGAGCAGGAGGCAACTCATAAACACATAGAGGAAGACCGAAAGTTGCTGATCCAGGCAGCAATAGTACGCATCATGAAGATGAGGAAGGTGCTCAAACACCAGCAGCTGGTCGCAGAGGTGCTGAACCAGCTGTCTTCCCGCTTCAAGCCTCGTGTTCACATCATTAAGGTATTTGTCTTCGCAGCAGCTGTCTGGTTGCTTTCACAGTGACATGGCCTGGTCTCAGTGATGGAAGCTGCATAGGGTCACATTTAAGTTGTGTCTGGCATGAGTTCCAACATATAATTATTTTATTGTGGTATATTTTAATAACTCTGGTTGCAGAGTATGATGATTAGCCAGAATTTTCAAACACATGAAACCAAGACTTTCCAAAGTCTGGAATGATTTCAGACAGCTCAGCTGTACAAGGTTTGTCTGTAAAATTGAGATGATGTGCCCAATTTGGAAACTCACTCCTATGAAGTTTTATAAACATGACGTTTTTCTCTGGTCAGATCAGTTGTTCAGCCCATTATGTTGCCCTGCACAATATGTATGTAGGTTTCAATTGTATGTCCTCTGCTTCATATGGCACCTTCATCATTTGGCAAAGATGGACAGCTGTTGACTAGGATATGTCAGCTTACAAATAGTGAACAGTAGTTACTATTAAAAATTAACAAAACATAAAAATGAAATGTTATTACAGAACTTGTGCCCATTTATTGATTTATAAATACAGTGAAACTCACTTAAGAAAACCCCGGTTAAGAAAATTTCCTGCCTAAGAAGTCAGGATAAAAAAGCACCAAAATTCTCCCATTTCATTAAAATTACCCTTTTAAGAAATTTCCCACTTAAGAAGTAGGATTTTCTTGGAATTTTCAAAATTTTCTTAACAGGGTTTCACTGTAGAAGAAACAAAATTCTGTATTTCATGTGGATGTGTAACACAACACACAGAGTCTGGTATAGTTATTCATCAGCAGCCACTGTTTTTTTAGTATGTGACTGGGTGTTGGTATTAAACCTGCCACTATTACAATTATATATGGGTCACCATATACAGTCTGATATAGTAAATCAATCAACAGAAGAAAGCTGTGTTGACAGGGAACTGTGATTGTAATAATTTTTGAGTAGTTCCATTATCCAGATTTTTTATTTTGAAATCTTTCACATTTCATTCATGTGAAATGTGGTAAAATTGGGTTATTTTTGATCACTTCATGGAACATCTGAGAAGTGTAGAGATGAATTGTAATTCCCTTGGTTAAGAACAGAAATGTGTTCAAAGAACAGCAATTTTGTCCAGAAACATCCTGTAGTTTTTTTAACTTCAGAATTGGATTAACTGGAGGCACAGATTATTTTAGAAGAGTTGTACTTCACACACAAGATCCATGTATGTTCTCATTGATCTGTAAGAAGCAAATGATAAGTTCTTTTTATTTTGTTGTTGCACAAAGGAGGTGTGGACTGCACATGATAACCGGTCCAGATTTTGTGTATAAATGTTATGCATGGGCAGACATACAGAAGTTTGTCCAGTATTTCACTGTGAAAGTTCCAAATTAACTGTTGACTCCTGATAATATGCATCACACACCAACTCGTGCACAAAAATTAAAAAATATATAAAAAGGTAACCTTTTTAGAAAGTGTTAATCACATCCCAACATGTTTTGGTGCATCATGGTGTGTGATACATGTTACTGTGATATTATGCATACGGAATGGACAATATAAAGTTTATTGGCTCCTGCTACTTACCTGGTTCTGACTGTAACGTTAATTTCTTACGTTTCAGAAATGCATTGACATCCTAATTGAAAAGGAGTACCTGGAAAGGACTGAGGGTCAGAAGGACACATACAGCTACTTAGCATGATTACGTAGCAGCAAGAACAAACACTGAGGAGTGAGGGGAGGTGGCAGCGCTATCCAAACAGAAATTCTACTTAGAATTTTAAAAAATTGTAACTGTTAAAATAAAAGTAATTTAAAAAGGGAGAAAAATAGAATGTTAATTTATTGTTGAAAATTAAAACTCCCTATTCATTATGAAAAAAAAAAGTAATAGAATAATCACCTAAGAATGGATCATCCCTGTCAGGTGATTTTTGGTTATTTTTCTTTATATATCTGTTTGGCTGTTATTAACTTTTCATAATAATTGGATGGTGGAAGGAAGATCATTTTGTATTCCCCAAACAATTCCTGATTTTTAATGGTGCCAACAAGATGAAACTGAAGGCAGCCATGTGTTGGTCTCCTCTCTGCTGTTTGGCAAGTGTGGGGAGTTTACAAAGGTGCAGACTACAGCAGTGAAGTGTAATATAATTTTTTTGTCTCTTGGTTATTTGTTGTTGTTACTGCTTGTATCACTTTCCTGTGTTCTTGTTCCCTGGAGTGGCACAGTGGGTGTTAGTGATGCTGAGTGCAAGACTGGACATGTGTGAGTCCTCTAGTGTCTGTCGTTCAGTTCTGCCCTAATTTGTTTGTCTTTCTTTGCAGAATAATAAGAATGTTTTTTTTTAACACGTAACACACTTTACTTACCAAAGGATGTTTTGACAGGACAGAAAACAGTGTGTATCAAGCATGGAGAACTTAATACATAAATATGTGAAATAAAACTGGCAGAGATACGGAACAATTGATGGATGTTCTGTGGTATGATTGTATTAAGGGTCTGTTTTTCTGTTGAATATTTCAAAGCTTTTTATCAACAACTTGTGATCATGTCATTTTCCTGTTCCTTCTAAAGCTTTTATCAATGTTCCTTTATCCATTTCCAACCCTTTGCAAAATGGTATTACTTTTTATATCGCAGGTGAGTATCACTTTAATTCTCCATAAGCTGTTTCTAAAGCTTATTATTAGTAGCAGACCATATGCTAGTGATACCAGTAAATTTAAAATGAAATGTACACCACATCAGGGAATGGACATGTACCTAACTCCATAACTGTGTGTACCCAGTGCATCTGTTTCACAGCCAGCAGTCACACAACTTTTAACATCTGTTTTTTTTAATTACTGATACGGAAGAAAATTATCATAACTAACTTTGTCACTAGGATGAATAAGTGTATGTAATAACCTTAAGTAATTGTCAACGTGTGTAACCCCTCGCTGATGATGGTCATACAACTGAACATGTAAGGGTAGTTTAGAATAAGTGGCCGAATGTATGTGTAATTTGATGGCTTAATATGGTACGTTATACAGGATGATACATGAGTTATTGAAATAATTGTAGGAGATGATTTCCCGTGCCTTAGTGACCAAGAAAGTTCCTATCCAGATGGGTTCTGCTGTCAATTGTTATCATGCCATGGGTGTTTTTTAATTCCTGTAAACACTCCTGTGAACTGTATGTTCAACCCATGGAGTCTGTTGCGACATTCAGGAACAGTCAGTGGAAGATGCAAGAGGTAACACATGCTATTCACAAGCAAGCAGCGAGGTGTATTGTGGCTGAGGGTGGCATTTTCAAAAACCAGCATTAAGCTAAGGCCAGTGTAAATTAAATAGAGGAAATTCCATGAAGTGAAATTTAGTTGTTAAATTTATCAGGTAATGTATTTGTTTCTTCTTTTATTCCACATCTTTTTGATGATCCATATCATAAGTTCCAAGTGGTCATAACTATTCAGGATTGGACGCGTTTATGTGAACTTTTCTGATGACAAAGCCGTAGGAATCGTCTCCTACAGTTATGTCCACAACTCATGAATCATCCTATGAAATTAAGTGCAGGGTAAGGGTAAAACAGAAGAAGCAAATGTTGGTGGACTGGAGGGGTCATGTGTATGCTGCCATCAGACATCTCAACTTTGAAGGAAAGGAAATAAAATTCACACTTTTTTGTAGAAATGAAATTTGCTTTGTTTTGAATCATAGGTGCCACATACAGTTATCATGTGTGATTTTCTGACTGCTTCTTGGATGGGGTCATGTGTATGCTGCCATCAAACATCTCAACTTTGAAGGAAAGGAAATAAAATTTACACTTCTTTGTAGAAATGAAATTTGCTTTGTTTTGAATCATAGGTGCCACATACAGTTATCATGTGTGATTTTCTGACTGCTTCTTGGATGGGTTCCAGTCAAGAAGTTTTAGGAACTCCTGCTCACAGAACTGCATCATGCATGCTGCCTGTAGGTGATCCTGCAGGAAAATAACATCATTAGCAATGCTGCCAGCATTGTCAGAGTATCAAACACCACTTCAATATGAAAATCAACTTCATCAACTACTGTTTTCAATGACAGCCTGAAAGTCTTACACCCTGGGATGTAAGTATGGGAAAAGTTGGTTTCTGGGCATACTCAGAATCCTACAAATGTCAATTTATGTGAATTTTTTATTATTGGCATAGATAAACTACTGACATAACAAACCACATCTTTCATAAAACATGTGTGGCAAACTGTGCTTATTTTCATTTCTGTAAATATAATTGCAGAGCACTAGGATAAAGCTTAATTGTTTGACAGTTTCGGGTATTATGAGTCGTCCAAAAGGAGCAGTTCTTGTCCTACCATAGAGATTTCACTCACCCTCTGCTTTTTAAGGTTGTCAATGAGTTGCATCTGTTTTTTGAACCCGAGCAGCAACTCTGACTTCTGTTTCTCAAGCCGCTTCATGTCCTCGGCCACTTTGTCATGCTGCTTTCTTGTGAGCTCTCGTAGCTCTTTGTCATCACGCTCATGGTTGTGCACAGCAGACCGCAATTTTTCAAGCTCCTCCAGCGAACGGTTTAGTCGCACCTCAGTTGCTTTACATGTCTGCACTGCTGTCCGTAATTCTTTCTTGACAGTTTCCAGTTCCTGCAGGCATTAGGCATAATTTTGTTATGTTTAACTTCAGATTGTCCATTATGTAACTAAACTTATGGTATGGGTATTCTCAGACCAGTCAATTGTTCATTCTTCTAACTTACTCATTACATGGTACAGAGTCACTGTTGAGAAGCTAATAGGTGTTTCACTAATCAAGAAATTTCCCATGCTTTATGGAACCTTGAAGGTTTATTAATGTATCAGTATTCAGCCATTCCAAAAATTGTCCTAATGTAACGGAACCCAAGGGTTTGGCAGTGTCACTAAAAAAATCATTCACATATTCTCAGCCTATTTCCATAACAGCAACTTCGGTACTGCCATCCCTTTTATTACCTATTTATAATGTAAATGTAGAGAGGGAACACAGTTCAGGTATGTTCATAAGGCAAACAAGTTGTTCACAGAATGCTGTTGCTTCCTGATGTGAAATGAAAATTGTTACTGAATTTATGCTTTCTTTTTGAAAATGAAATAATGGTTCAGTTCATACTTGCTGAGGCTCATACAAGAAGCTGTGTTGGGTAAGGGACAGTGGTAGTTGTGTGGCTGATGGCAGTTGTAGCATCTTTTGAGGTCAGATTCAAAATAACATCATGTGAAAAATTTGTTTAAAATTATATATCTAGGCAAACCGAACAAACTGGTTTCATAGTGCAAAGATGCGCAGCTGAGGCTTGTTTCGTTAGAAGTGAACCATGGTGAAGGTGCAGACACTTATAATTGCAGAAGTGTGGAAATTGTGCAGTGAAGACATGGGCATAACTTGGCTAATAACATGGGGGGGGGGGACATTGCAACCTCAATCATAGGTATAAGGAAATTTAATTTATGAAGGACTCAAGTTACAAAGAAAGACAAAATACTAGGCAGGGGCATATGCCTCCCTTACACCCCCCGAAGTTACACTGGTGAGTGAAGAGATTGATAGGTGACAAGAAAGTTCTGTGCCTTGTGCAGAATATCTCTAGGAACAGAATTACTGAAAAAAAATTTGACAAAATATGGGTCCATAATTTTCAGGTGGAAATTGCACTGATGAACCATTGCTATATACTTCTGGATTAAAAGGCACACCAGTAGCATAGTACAAGTTATCAATGTCTTCTAGGTGCATATATTAAGTTCATCTATTATGGGCCTGCTCAAACATTCATGTGGTGTGGGGCAACTTCAGCAAAATTTGTTCTGCATACAAGCACAATGAAATTCAATACACAAAATGAATAGTAAATTGGGATACATATAATTGTGTCCATATGTTTACCTGTGTGTTTGTTTATACATCACATGCAGTAAACATGTCCTGATGATAATCCGAAAATGGTATTTAAAAAGTGTAATTCACAATTTAGGCTAGGGTGTCGCTATTTGTAACATATTTTTTACAAAATGAATTTTTAACATAATACGTGTCTGCACAAATCAGCTGCTCTTAAATCCTCAAAATTGCTTCAGTGTGCTGTCTCGGTTTTACCAGGGCTGGGTTAAACATTTCTTCTCATTTCAAATGTCTCCACGGGCAACATAATGCTGCGTCACAGGCAACATGTTGCTCACAAGCTGCAGGTTGAAAAGCCCTGATGTATTAGGATAAAGACACAGCTGCTAGTACGTTGAGCCTATGAATGCTGGGAACACCTGTATGTTACCATTGGCAGTCATCACACATCAGGAGATTAGCATACTTAGGGTCTTCCAACTGAAATTTGTACACATTTTTCTGTTGCCCATGCTGCTACATATCCTGCCCAACCCATCATAATAATATGTCTTTACATTACTCATCCTGTTGTGTTTTGTACATTTGAGCAATGACAAAATTCAGTTGAGTGTAACCAACATTTGTTTTATTATTTGTGAAAACACAGCTATATGTTTTGGCTATGTCCAAGCCATCATCAGGCTGTACAGCAAACCGAGAGACAGTATACAACATGTACTCGTATATAATTACAACATGTGCTAAAAATAAAATGGCAAAATAAGAGATAATGTTATCCCTTAGTTTGCTGTACAATGTGTTGATGGGTTGGACATGGCTGAAACATATAGCCATGTGTTTTCATAAATAGTAGAACAAATGGTAGTTGCACTCAACTGAATATTTTGCCACTCTTGAAGTTTCAGTAGTAAGTGTTTAGTTACACATACAAACATGAATTTCCTCATCACGCAATTTGCTGCAATCTTCTGTTACTACCTCCATCTAGGGTTACATAACATAAAACAGTACAGTAACTGACCAGAGAACAAATTCAGTATATGAAGATGACATATGTTATAATTCCTAAACTTTCTGGGAATATGAATGACTGAAAGAGGAGGCACTGGTAGCTCATGAAATATATGGCCTGATCAGATAAATTAACCTTGAAACTGACTAAAAGTGTGGGTTAATTTGTCGTATATCGCCTGCCACTATTACTCCTGTTTCTGTAATGCGTATTTCTTAGAGGTTTGTCCATCATGATGCTCATCACAAATATACAAGAGTCAGGCAGAATTTTGTTAGTATTTAATTAGTGCACACCTTCTTGAGGGCTGTATTCTCAGACTCCTGCTGGGTGAGTTTTGCTGCAGTGCTGGAAGCAAGTATTTCTTGCTTCTTTAGGGAGTCTCTGAACATCCCTGCCTGTTTCTGCCACTTGTTGCGGTCTTCCTCCAGAGTCTTCATCTCCACCTGCAGCTTGTGCCAAGACTCTGTCTGTGTATAAACATAACAACACAGAGACATACATCTCTTGTGCCCAGGAAACAACCAGCGAAATATTGTCTAAAACAATATTATACCAATTCAATTTTAAGGGGCTCTGATGTTGGTATCACTGACACTTTGCACATTGTCCACTGCTGCAGGCTAAAAACGACATGTACGAGGCTAGAGCTGTCTCCATCTTCATCTGGGATGTGATGCTGTATTAGTGGGTAATCAGATCGCAATGTTTTGTGGCAATGTAGTGTCTGTCATCTTTGTTAGTTGAGATGTCTGAAGAGACAATGGAAATTTTGACTCTCCAAGGTGAGGGCAATATATTGCCTTGAAACATGAGGATCCGAATACCCACCTGCCCAGTGTCAAAACTCAGAAGAACAGAAACCTTAGCTTAAGCCCCGCTGTTGACGGAATGTTTAAAATGCTGTAATGGACTACTGGGAAAAGGGAACATTTTTCATCACCCCGTCAACATTGTAAGAAATAAGTAGCCTGTAGCATTGTTTGTATACTAAATAGAATAGTTGAAATGCACAATTTATTTAAGGTAGTCTGTCTTCCAAAACACTCGGCAGTGAGCAGTGTTTACTAACTCTTTCGGCCTTCCGAGCGGTCATTCAAACCCAAATTCATTGCTGCAGATTTATATTTGGTAGAAAACTGTCAGTGTCTGGCTGTTCATGGCAAGAGTAATTGATGGGCAAGCTTACCCTTCCCTCTTCTTAACCACGCAAGCCTCTATTAAGTTGCGCCAAAGTGTAATGGACAAGTGAATAGGTCTTCTAATTTATGTTGTTTATTAGTGTGAACATTAATTAGCATAGACAGAAGACATCCTTGAAATGATAACAAAATATGATTTTTTGCAGTTGTTGTGCTGTACTGCATTTTAAAATCTGATGTTGAATTTTCAATGTTCAACACTGGTTTATATACAGTATAAATATACAGATAACTAAATTAACAATTAATTATGTTATTAGAAACTCTTACTGACATGTGCTGCTTTTGATATGACTAATCAGCTGCCTTATGAGTTTCTTCAGACATGGAGTAGATGTATAGGCATTAAACTTTTATTTTGGCAAATTTCCCAAGCAACTCATTCGAAATTTGTGACATACCCGTTCATTATAGTCGACCTGCAGGGCTTCCATCTCCTTCTTTAGGCCATTTAGCTTGGCTCTGAGGACTCGAGTGATGCTGTCTGCACTCATTCCATAGCCAACCTCAAAAAGGGTTTCATCTTCAGTTTGTCTATGAAAGGGAAAATCAGAATTCCAGAAGTAAAACATCAGAGGTTCAGCACCACAGAAATGAAAATAAATGCTGTCACATTACAATTTTACAGCTATTTCTGTGGGAAATTGAATGGTCCTTTCTGTTTTTGGCAAAAACGTGAATACTGTAAAAATTCAGACAGTATGTTACACATGAGAAAGGAGTTATTGTCTAAAAGTGTCCAAAAATATGCACCAGATATTTAATGATTTTAAAAAGGTATTGTAAAATCACTCTATATTCTAACATGTTTCGGTGGCAGCCACCACCGCCATCATCAGGGAGAGTTGAACATGTAGCATGTATGGTATGGCAGAGAAATGTATGCAGAATTTTGTCAGACAACCAAAAGGAAAGAAACACGTGGAAGACAGATCAGGAAATGAATGTTAACAAATTTATGCCTGGAGGGCAAGGACTGGGTTCGTCTGGTTCAGGATAGGGACCAGTGACAGGCTGTCCTGAATATGGTAATGAGCCTTCAGGTTCCATCAAATATGGGAAATTGAAGAGCTGAGAGAATATTAGCTTCTTAAAAAGAGATTTGCTTCATGCTGTCATTTATTTATTTTATATTAATGTGAGCAGTATGAACTGATTATGACCGCATGTACTTCCTCTAACAGATGAAACAGAATTTTATAATACATGATGTACTGACCCTAAAACAAACCAATATATCAATCAGACTGAGTTCCTGGATTGGCAAAGTTGTAGAATAATTTCATCAAATTTCTATCTGAAGAATCTGCTTATTTACCTGTTCTGTGAGGCCACCTCCACATTTAAGCACGAGAGTTCAGTTCTGACACATTTGGCACTGCCATCCTTTCCATATATTGCTGGTTGGTTTCGTGAGGTAGAGTTGTTTGTGCATGAGGTAACATTTGGTCCTCGCCAAGACTCACTTAGTGACATGGTGTGAATCTCTGATAAACTGTCAGAAACACCAACAAAAATATTACGGTTTATTATAAGTTTGTCCTCATAAGTTCAAATCAATATATACAGCAAGAGAAGAATCATGCCTGGAACCTCCTGGACTCCTGTGTCTGGTGCATATGGAGTTCTCATTCTTTGATAATTTATCCTGAATTTTCTGAAATTAAAAGAAAAATACTAATGTTAAATATTCTTACAAATAGTGAATGTCTCATGAAAAGAAAACTTAAGATGAAGCATACCTACCATCATGTCTTCTACCTCTTTTAGTACTTTTTTTGTTTTCAGTTCTAGTTCTGCATTTTGTTTGTGGAAATCTTCTTCCTTTTGCAACAGATTCATGTCCATAGTGAGCTGCTCCTGAAATATGAAGTTTGTTTTGAAAAGCAAAGAATACAAAGTTACAACATACAGTGCGTAACATCGGCAAATCAGCCATATGGGTTGTAAAGCTTCCCCACCCCCGTTTGTTTACGGTTCGCTTGTTTCTGCTGAACACCTGCCAATTTTCAATTCTCCCTCTTACACGATGACAATAATTACGCATATTCCACACATGATGGCAGCACAAGTTACGTTCCCACATGTTGCCGCGTGTGTTTTGTTTTGCAGTGCGCATGCTCTGCAGTCGATTCCTCGGACCAATAGCTTGTCGATAATCTCGGAAACTATCGATACTTTTCTGACGGCTGCAGGTGCAGTAGTTTTTATGTGTGCACAGTTCATTAGTAATCTGTGGTGCACGTTAATCTAAGTTGTAGTCAGGTGATGGATGGTTGAGGTTTTTCCTGTTTGTCATCCGTAATCTGGATTGGTGCCTGACGTTTCGAGACAGGTAGTAGTCTCATCTCCAAGGGTCGGATGTCCAATCACACAAGAACGAAATCCTCAATTCACCGCGTTGGAAGCCAAAAAACTACTTTATCGGTTCTCACAATTTGCGTTTGCTGGTAGTAATCTGTGATGTGGCCTACAAATGTGACGTATCGATATATTTTATACTGCTGCCAGTCATGCTAGTAGGGTTGTGAGTGGCTGACGACTTGTGTTGGTGCTGGTTATCTTTAATATAGTAGTTACCGTTATAATTTCCATTATGGGCAGTGTTCGTGTTATGAATAATGATAACCATTTCGAGGCAGAAATGGCGTCTTCGGGCACGAAGTTAGTAGTGGTGGATTTCACCGCTACTTGGTGAGTTATGTTGTTAATTATTTAATTTTGAGGTTAAAAGCCGCCTATAAGTTCATTCTGCATTTGACTTCCTTTTTCTTAAGGTGCGGCCATTGCCAGAGGATCGCCCCCGTTTTTGAACAGTTGGCAAGAAAGTATCCACGTGCCATTTTCCTGAAAGTTGATGTTGATAAGTGTCAAGAGACAGCAGCCAGTCACGATGTATCTGCCATGCCGACGTTTATATTCTACAGAAATAAAGTACAGTTAATGAGTTAACATAATCGTTCTATAAAATTGAATTCCAGTCTATACAATGAGCATTTCAGCATGATAAGAACTTACCTGTCTCATTTCAGACAAAAGTGGATCGGCTGAAAGGGGCAGATCCCACCTCGCTGGAGAACAAAATTCAGCAATACTATGGTAGCGAGGATTCAGAAGATGGTGATAGTTCAGTCCGGGGACATGTGAGTTGTGAATGTATTCTATTATTTATATGTTACTGAACTGTTACTATTTAATATGGTTCTATTTTTTTCTTTTACAGATGGATCTATCAACATTTATCCATAAGCAGCAGTGTGAGTGTTTGAATGAATCAGATGATCATCCATTTGTCCACTGCTTGACGAGCAGTGGTGGCTACCTGGAATCAGACTGTGATGAACAGGTATAGTTTATCTCTCAAGTCATGTAGGACTGCCCCAAAATTATTGTAGAACTCCTGTATAGATATATTTCCTGTACAGTAAGGCAACTGTTTTAAATTTATGCAGTGACATTTCGTAATTCGCAAAGTATGTTGGTAGGTTAATCTGTCAGGAAGACTATCATGGTGTCAGACTTATCTACACACATTGAATAATTTTAAACAAAATTAAACATTACAAATTATAAATATTCATGTGAATTTACTTCCAGTTAAGTTGTAAAGTACAATAAGTCTTACACACAGCATCTTCATTCACTGGTAAGTCATGTCACTTGTATTTCAGAGATAACCACGCTTCATTGCCACCTGTGACAGTGAAGCAAGGTTCTGACTGCTGTGTTTATTTTGTTCCCCAGTCCACCCAATCACATGACAGGATGTTATCTTGAAGTATCATACAGTTGCTTCTGTAATCGTAGCAATTCACTCTATGATTTTTTTAGAGTTACATGACGTCAGAAGTTAATGTGGAATAATTATATGACTAGAATTTTTATTGACACAAAACATAAACTAGGAATAATCAAGTAACTCAACCTTCTGTGTGGCTTCTTGTTTAATACACAAATTGTATATTCACAAACTTCAGCTCTTAATCACATTTTTCACACATCTAAGACACACATTTTGGTTGTCTTGAGACCACCATCAGTGTCATTGTGTAATATTTTTCATGAATTATTGGCCATTATTTTCATGTATTATTAATTTGAAAAGCTAGACTTACATAATAAATTATTAAAAATAGGTAAAATATGTGTGTGTGTGTGTGTGTGTGTGTGTGTGTGTGTGTATATATGCCAACTTGGATCCAGATGCAGTCGACCTTGGTTATAACGGACTTCGGTTATAACAGATACTTTTTGGACGCCCCAGAATATCTGTTATAACAGAGATTGACTGTACTTGCTTTGTATTATTGTATTGTGTATTATTGTATTTTGTTGTCACTTATTGGTCCTCGTGCCATAAAATTATTAAAACTACCAATTATGATTAGGGCTATTTTCTGACTCTTGTCTGGCTATTTAACGGAACTATCAAACAAGAACAAAATAACTGTAAAATTAAGACATTTAGAGAAAATAAACAATGCATGGTGCACACAAACTTGTAGTACACTACACCAACACACAGCAGTTAAATAACCAGACAAGTGTCAAAAAAGCCCAAATAATAAATAACTGGTGACTGTAATAATCTGATGCTACAGTGACTAAAAAGTGAAAATGTAATGCAAATGAAAAGTGAAAATATACTTTGATAATGTAAGACATGTACTGAATGAGCCAGACATCACTCTGCACCTGTACTACAAATGATAGAACTGTCTCATTCTTAGTGTTCATGTTACACCCTTCTCCTCATTAGTATTATGGCCTACTTGACTTGTGGCACATACAGTGACCAGCCCTCATTTCGTCAAGCACTATCATTTCATTGTTTCTTTGAACCAAAGCGTGTACAGGGACTCTGCATGTACTCATCATCTATGGTAGGTAGCGTATACAGTGACTTCTGGCTCACTCTGTATGTGGATCATGTAAGCATACAACCATATTCCATACTTTGCAGTACTGCATATGTTTTAACTAGTGCACATGGTGGCGCAGTTGGTTGAGGCACTGTGCTACAAACCAGAAGGTCGTGGGTTCAATTCCTGATGGTGTCATTGGAATTTTTCATTTACATAATCCTTTCAGCTGCACTGTAGCCCTGGAGTCAACTCAGCCTCTAACAGAAATGAGTACCAGGAATATTTCCTTGGGAGGTAAAGGCGGCCGGTGCATAGGGCTGACAACCTTACCACCTTCAAGTGCCGATTGTCTAGAAATTCTGGGACCCTCAACTTCCTGGAACCCTAAGGGCCTGTCCAGGGATTGCTTTACTTTATAGCTTTTAACCATTAATAATACATTAATAATATTGGCAGGTAATTCATATAAAATATTATGTGATGACACTGATAGTGGTGGCATGAGAACCAAAGTGGACACATAGGTGTATGAAAATGTAATAAAGGGCTTACGTTAGTGAATGTACAGTTGGTTTATTAAGGAAGTTCCGACTGTTTGTAACACAAGCTGTGTATTGTTCCAGTTGATCATATCCATCACATTCACGCAGGCGGTGAAGGTGCACTCACTGAAGATCAAGGCTCCACAGGATAAGGGTCCAAAAACAATAAAATTGTTTATAAACCAGCCACGAACACTTGACTTTGACATGGCTGACTCATACCAAGCCATTCAGGAGCTGCAGTATGTATTTCACAACTGTTGTTATTTTTTGAAAGTGTTTTTATTTGACAGGGCAGTCAGTTGCTAAGATTGTATGCTGTTGGTGTTGATGAAAATGTGGAGCATCGGTAGAATCGTGCTGACTGGAAAAAACACAAAGTACTCTGAGAAAAACCTGTTCTAGTGCCATTTTGTGTACCACAAATCTCATGTGCACTGGCCTGGGATTGAACACCACTAACTGCCTGAGCCATGGCACAGCCCACAGTATTTAGTGTGTGACAATAATGTTATTGTAGAATTCTGAAATCTGTTTTGTACGTTGTAACAAACACTGAAGAAGGAAGTGTGTTATGCATGATTTCAGGCTTCCACCGCAATGTAAGTGAGGTCTGCACTCTTTTGGGATTTTACACCATGTGAAATCCCAAAAGAGGGCAGATGTCACTGAAGAAGGAACTTTCTAAATCATAATACATAGTTGCCAGTGGTGAATAAAATTTGAGTTATTTTCACCCATATGTATATGATGAAAGTGTAATATTAATGCTATTTAAATGACAACTTCCCAACATTTTTCATATTGTGTCATTCACTGACATGCTAAGTCAGTGTGTTGCATAAACTGTATAAAGAGAGACTGGAGCTAAAAAAGTAACCACTTCATGCTTAGTTTCAGTGAAAAGAAAAGACAGGTGTCTGATACATTTTATTCTGTGGATAAAATATCAAATGCTCTTTTCTGTTACAGTGTATCTGTGCCATGTCTGATATCCCTTTGGCATAATGTTATCCACGTGTAATTGTTTTGTGACTTGAAGAGTCCATTATGCTGCTTTGTCACTCAAAGAAATTGTGTTCTATGATCTCTCTAACCCTGTGACAGATTTTTTTTCCTTTTCTCTTTGAACTTTTAAGGCTGCTGATAGATATTATATACCATGTGCTGTAACATTTAAAAAGTCTGCCATTTGCTCACACACTATATTTGTTTCTTTTAGTTTTCACAATCAGCACCTATTATTTCTCAAAACATATGCCACTTGATCTTTGCAATGTACACAGACTGTCCTCTGTGAAGTATGAAGTGAAGCTTCCTGTGTGTGTGTTGAATGAATTTCTGTCTTGGAAGTGTTATAAAAATAACATTAATTACTGACATAAGAATCTCCTGTGATAGATCATTCAGTAAGTTATTATTCATATCTGGAGTCTGATGGGAAGGGGTATTTTACTTATTTATGGCATTCAGGTGACATTGCCTCTGTGGAGTCTGTGAAGGCATTTGGGTGGAGCAGAGGTGCAGCATCATTCATGCTTAACTTTGGCACCAGGTGGGAGTGAGTGGTCAGCTTTATGCCTCCAGACACCTCACCAATGGGTTAAGAAAACCTGGTACCCAGTGAACTGAGGGGTGATTGAGCCCCAGAGGCAGTCTGTATACCTTGGAGAAGAGAAAGTCTCTTGCTTCTGTTGGGAATCGCACCACAGTTTCGTGGTCTTCTATTTTCTAGCTTAGTCACTGTACCAACTACACTTCACAAACTTCCCTAATTTGAAGTTTTCAGTCAGAAATTTGGCAGAGAGAATGTAGCCTAATTTTCAGAAAAATTTGACAATTAAAAACCAACTAAATGCACGATTATAGTATATAATCTATCAGTCTGTTTTACATCTCGGATATGTTTCAGTATTATCACCATCATCAGAGAAGAACACATCATATCATAAAACATTAAAATGTGGTATTAGTACTAGTCATTAAAAATCTTGCCATACATCTGTTATCTTGTGTGGATAATTATGTGGTAATTTGTTGGAGATGTATTATAATTGTGCATTTAGTTGGTTTTTAATTATAAATTATTGTCAGTGCATGGATGTGAATAATATAAAGCTTTCAGAGAAAACTTTACATTACTCAAACCGTGCATTGTCATGAATCGTACAATGTTAAAAACTAACTACATACACCATTTACTTATATCAAAACATTTTACGTATATTTTAACAGTTTAACAGCTGTATTTTAAGCATATTCAAAAGTTGTGTCTGTATGGCTGGATTGTATGTGTAATTATAATTTGTGACATCCCTGAAGATGAACCAGTTACTGGTTTGAAACATGTAGGATTATAACTAAATATTTTGATGTAAGTAAATGGTGCTTGTAGTTGGTTTTTAACATTGTACTTTCAGAGGAAAGTTGAAATAAAAAATGCAAGCTATACTGAGGCAGTTACAGTTATTTTGTTTTTAACAAGATACCAAGGCAGTTACAGTTTAAATTCAAGTTCTGTCTTTTTCAAAGTGATTCAGCTTAATAAAGTAGTACTGCTGCAGACTAGCACTGTTTGAGCATATCTGTTACTGTGTTTCGCAGGGTTACTCCAGAAGACCTGGAAGGCACTCCCGTAAATCTGCGCTATGTCAAGTTTCAGAATGTCCAAAACATCCAGTTGTTCATTAAGGACAACCAGAACAACACTGACACAACACAGATTGATCACCTTGCTATTATTGGCTCACCAATCTCAACCACCAACATGGGTGACTTCAAGCGTGTTGCTGGGAAAAAGGGAGAAAGCCACTAGATGTGTTCTTGCAGTGAGATTCTTTGTCACAGTTGCTAAATTCTGTGGATTGCTTCTATATCTTGTTCTAAAGCAAAATGAAATGAAAGTTGAAAATGGTACAGCTTGTTTAAAATAATTTATCTGTTACAAAAGTTGTAGGACCTAATTCACACACAGACCATGTAATATAGAACGTAGTAAAGCAGTTCTTACACACACACACACACACACACACACACACACACACACAGACACACAAACAAAAGTTTGGAAATAGCAGTTTCTTAATGTGAATGTAGTTTTCTTTAATACAGAAATAGAATAATTCAGTGTATGAAACTGTTGATGTCCATAGTAAGATTTTGCAGTGAGACTGCACTGCTTAAGATTTCTCAGTTTTGGAGTTAATTTTGACTTAACTTAGCAGGTGGGCCGGGAAAACATAGTATAGTGACTCACTACTGGCTGGACGGTTCGGGGATTGAATTCCAGTGGGGCGAGATTTTTTATGCCCATCCAGACTGATCCTGGGGCACACCCAGCCTCCAGTACAGTAGATATTGGTTTTCTTCCCCAAGTGTAAAGCAGCCAGGACATGGAAATGACCACCGTCTACTCCCCATCTGGGCCTTTGTGGCCTGTTCTAGGGTGAACTTTACCTTAGCAGTTGCTGCTATATATCAAATTTGTTAGTAGCCACAGACAAAGACCCTTTTGCACCAGTTTAAAATTTTAAACTTACATATGCTAGAGACTGGTCATGATCCCAGCGGAATATTTCTGTGGTGAAGGTGTTAAAACACATCTTTCATTGGTATTGTGTAAGAATGGCCTGGAGTCACTTGTCCCATTGGATGTAATTTTTATACCCGTGACTCTATAACTGTATGTTATTTATGAAGCTGTTGGTTCAATGACATAGCAGTGTTGTTAAGGTAAAATGTTCTCCTGTGTTCTGCAGTTTTGTGGTTGCTGCAGTAAATTACAGTAGAGTGCTGATTAGCCGAGACTCGTTTAACGGAGGTTGCACATTATCCGAGGTGAACTGTCAAAAA
Source organism: Coptotermes formosanus (assembly GCA_013340265.1). Lineage (NCBI taxonomy): Eukaryota > Metazoa > Arthropoda > Insecta > Blattodea > Rhinotermitidae > Coptotermes > Coptotermes formosanus. The sequence continues at coordinate 350,268 of BLKM01000702.1, forward strand.
CTTTGCCATCAAAGACAAGAGTACATAGTTCAGTACAAAGCAGGAACTCGGTGATGACTTACGTCCGCTACGTACCTAGAATGCTGTGTTGCCAATAGACTCTTACTCCTGCACTACTCACAGACATCAAGCATTCACCCAGCAGTTCACTGTTGAGCTGTGCTGATCTTTTACAGTTGTTGATTTCGTGACTTTAGCGTGAGCACTGTGAGTGGAAGGCAGAATTGTGTTATCGTTAGATATGTTCAATGGTAGGTCTGACCAGAAAATACAGTGTACATCAACTTGTTAATGTATTCAAATCCAGTTTATTTAATATTTACTAATTTACCAAACCTTCCATTTTACCTGAGTTGTTCGTTATCTGAGGTTCCCTCAGTCCACATTACCTCAGATAATCAGGACTCTGCTGTACCTTGTTTAAAGGGCAGACATCTAAACCAAGACTTGTGGTCAGGATGGAAGTGTAGCATTAGGCTTATCAGAAATTTTTCAAATTAAATACGAATGTTTTCAATACACCAAATAAGTGTCAGGAATAAATTTTTGAACTATAGTTATTGGATATTATCCCTGAAAAATGCATTGATGATTTGGTGACAAAATGTTTTTGTAGTCACCCTGTAGTCTGTGTGTGTGAAAATTGAAGTAAGTTTACTGAACATGCAGTTACATTGTTTTGGAATTATGAATAAAATATATATCATTTCTGGTACTGGTTATGTAATTCTGCTTTATTGGCTGCCAAGTTTATGTAGCATAAATGATGAATTAAAAACCAAGACAGTGATGAATTCCTCCTTCAATGAATTTAACTTTTGGTGTGCATCCCATGGAAGTCATAAAATGGCTGATTGTTGAGTTTGGGGTATTATCATTTTTTGCGTTTAATTCAGCAATTTAGTTTGTGTTGAATATTAGTGCATATCTTGTGCTCTTGCTGGGTAAACCCATTAAAATTGTTCATGCTGTCATCACATTCAAACATTTCCACTAGCTGACATCTTCTGTATGCCATCACACATAGTGACAGCTCAATGACGCTGATTAGAGTTACTTCAATTGTAATACCACTTACAGTGAAACTGCTATTTTACATTCCCACTTTCTGCATTTTACACGATTGTATGCACATTTTGTAAGGTCCCGACCAAACGCCCACAAGAACTATGTTAACATTTGAATGGAGTTTATGTTTTCTTATCTTTAAATTTTCCTGGAATTTGCATGTTGTTTCCCTAGTACAGATTACAAAAGTTTACCTGATTTTATATTTCATATTCATATTCTCACAGTTTTATTCTAGTCAAGTTATGCTGCTAAATGTTAGGTTACTGTAACAAGTATAAGTGTGGGAGCTGTGTACAAATTCATACCAACTAATGCCCTGTTATTATTCATTATTTTCTTACGTTACAATACTTTATTCCAACATGTTTCAGTCCCTGTTGGGATCATCCTCAGGGATACGTTTAAAGGCTAAAATTACACAATCAGAATGACTATATTTTGTTATACAATGTGTATAAAACAGTTGATATGCAGTTCACGTGTAGAACTTTGTTTTTACTGTGCTGTGGGAGTCTGATGTTTTTGTGTGGACAGTAGGCACATCCAACTCATAAAACACAGTAAAAACAAAGATCTACAAGTGAACTGCCTATCAAGTAACATTTTTATATGCATTGTATAACAAAATATTGTCATTCTGCTTGTGTAATTTTAGCTTTTAAATGTATCCCTGAGGATGATCCCAACAGGGATCGAAACATGTTGGAACAAAGTATTGTAGTATAAGGACGTATTGAATAATAACAGTGCATTAATTGGTATGAATTTGTACGTAATTAATAACTATGCACGGTATGAATAATATAAAGTAGGTGCTGTGCTCGTACGGTTGGGCGAAAATGGTGTCCGGAAATCTGTGCTAATATTACCAAAAGAAGGTGCATAGCTAACAATGTCTCACAGTGGTTCCACCCTGTAGGTAAATGTTGAAGTAGTTAGGACATCATCTTCTGCATAGATGGCAGTACACTTAGGGGGGTGGACATCTGTTTTGAATTCATTGACTATTATTGACTGTGGTTGATTGTGTATTCCAGTACTTTTCCTTGTATTGCTTGTTGATGTCTCAGCTGGTGTCATGATTCTCATTTTGCACAGTAGTCCTAGCCAGGGAATATGTAATTAGTTTCATGAACCAGAGCATATGGAGGACTAAACTAAGGGTGAAATGTGGGTGCATGAAAGGTGAAATCATTAATGATATGTGATAAACTAAATATTTTAGCACATGTTGATGCACCTGGCATCACAGGACTTCCACTGTCCACATTAAACACAATTGTCAAAAACCATAAAGCAGTTGAAAGAATTTACATCCTGTGTGGACATTTCTCCTAGCAACAGGAATTATTGAAACATACACTGCTGAAGGAACTGCAATCTGCTCTTGTTACGTGCTAAGTACACATGTGCAAATAGTGCTCATGTATGGGGTTCTCCTTATATTACCCTAAAGATGGAAGCACTACACTCCTTCCAGACATTGGTCCCTAGATGCCAATCTGTGTGATATATTCCAGAAGACAGAAATCTTTATCAGCACTGCTGTGAGAACCTCACATTTCATGGAGGGTAATACATCTTTCATATAGATATGGCTTTAGCTGGGACTAGAAAAACATTCACCAAGTATGGAATTTTACTAAATTGCATTAGACTGTATTTGTAGCATACAGTATCATCAGCCAGACAGGAGGACCATTCCTTGGAAACCCACTGTTTTACTGATTTGGGGTTCAGAACCATTGATTATCACCCAATCCTGAACAGCCCTGCATGTCAGGTACTTAAATGCTCATGCTGTTGTAAAGTCAATAGAACCTCTTTTCAGTGCTGCCAAAATTATTTGACTGATGACATGCCACTCTTTACTGCCATTCCAGTTATCTGCAATACAGCAAAATTTTATCTCAAACTATAATGGGGCTCACACTGACATATTTTAATCAGCTGCTGCCACAAACAGTGCACAAGTTGAAAATACCTCACTGATTGAGGAAACCTGAACAACAATTTGCATGGCAACAGGACAGATTTGTATGCATTAATAGTACAAAACAAGAGGCGTTCTTATTTCCTGTTGCAACAGTCTCTGGGGGCTCTGACATTGGATGCCACAACATACGATGCCTATACAATACAACTGTACCATTTGTTTCAAACGGTATCTCGCACACTGAATTTGACACGATAATGACCTGTAATCTGTAATCCCATATAAGAGTGGCCGCTATGTTTTCTTCTGTTGACAGTTACGCAGCTGATATGGTAAGATGTTCGTTAGAAAAACATTTGTAACGTCTTGAAAAAGTGTGTTGCCGTTGAAATGCTATACATTCAACAGCAGCTGAAAATCTGTATGTAAGTAGACATTTTTAATAGAGCACTTCCGCTCACATCTGATCACATTTTGACGTGGGTCTCAAAACAAACACGTTTGCAGTTGCCCCCAAATGTACAGGAGGTGCATAGAATCTCGAAAAGCTTCCAGGCTTTTGAGAAAAGTAAAATGAAAGTAAAGTTTGATAAAAAATGCGTTTAATGAAATATGTTACTGCTTTCAGTACTAAGGAAGGCACATGTTTTACTGATGCTCCATGCATAGCAGGAAATTTGTGTAAGTCTACTGTTGGCTAAATCTGTAAACAAAAGAGATTTGATGCAAGCCCCAAAGAAGACCAGGCACATGGATATTAATTAATAAAATGTTGACTTTCATTGCATGCTTGGCATTACAGTGCATGCCAAGTTTGAATGACAAAAAAATTCACATTATAATTGTACAGCTCTGCTTATCTCTGCAAGCAAACTCATTCACTAGCTAGAACATCTCCCTGAATAATTGAACTCCATGGTTGACAAAATAATTTATTTCAGTATCTCCATACACTAAAGTTCCATAAAACGTAAAGATGAATTTCAGTACTGGAAAATTTTATTATAATACAGTATTGTAATATGTAAATCAGTTGATACAAGAAGCCACAGAATTAAGTTACTGAGTGTACTGTCAGTTAAGTCAATCTTTTGTTGCACCTTAGTCACATGTTACAAAATTATCCAACATGACATGTGCTATAAGTGAACTTAAAATGAGATCTGATTCAATATTAATTATTAAGTGGTCATTAAACTTTCAGCTTCTTGAGTCACAACAAAATGGTTTCACTTCACCCTGGTTACATTTGATGAAATATTAAAAATAATTGTACCTTAGTCAATAATGTTAATATAAAACACTGTAAAATTGAAAAGTAAGCCTACATAGCCGATCATTGTAATCAGCAACAGTGAAACTGACATATTTGAAACTGAACAACGACTGTTGAAGAAAAATATTCTTAATGCACAAAAATGTAAATCTGATGCACATACAAGGGGAAAAAATTGCTTATGAAACGTAACAATGAGATAAAAATTAAATATACTTCTCACAATCACTTATCAGAAACATATATATTTCTTTTATCTGTGATGATTAATACTTTAAACCCCAAACATTTAATGTACTGAAATGTTTGGTAGAATGATGAAATAAGTGTTCTGAGTTGGTAAAGTTCAACCACCCACCAAGCAATTGAAATGTAACTGTTCGTCCCATTCAGACTTCCAGTTGTGAATTTAATATACTTGGAATGTAGTTCACTTTAAAAACCTGCAGCACCCATCCTCATGCACTGTGAAGAACATTCATAAAAATGAAGGCCTGAAACTTATGCTCTGCATACTTTAGGTAGGATTCTCCTGCCTTTGTCAGATGATGTGGTAACTGATTAGAGTTCGCAGTAACTTGCAGTCATTGATTTCACACAAAAGGAACATTCTAGTGGTGAACTGGTTTGCAACTCTGAAAAGAACTAGAAAGGAATTAAAGAACTGATGGCTAATGTATAAAGGAAGAGCTTTGTGTGACATGTGGCTATGTTAGTTTGGGCGTGAATTCTTGGCTTTAGACTTGCGCAGCTTACCATTGGCTTGCCTTGGAGTGGACTTGAGGGCAAGTGCAGTAGACACTATCTTACCTTCCTGCATGCAGATGCGAGGACAATATGAGCGGGTGTGTGCAAAATCACCTGTAGCATTGCATGCCTCACAGCGATGTGCACGCAAGATGGGGCACTGTATGTGGTTGGTCTCTGAATTGTACAGTTTATGACTTTTCACCGTCCCTTCTGTCTCCCCATTCTTGGCACAAAAGGTACACCACTGTTCTCCTCCTGCAGACATCAGCACAAACTTACTGCTTGTGGCAAACCTCACATTCTAAGGCATGTCTACTGCAGGAAGTAATTTGCACTCCATGATATGTGTCATATCTAGAATCAATGATATTTTTATGAGTCTGTTCTAAGAATAAAATTCCATTAATTGCATCACTGAACTGTAATAAGTAATTACATGGAACAGCGTTATGCTTCAGAAGATGACAAGACTCAGCTGATCAAGAAATCTGCCACCATTTATAGAACAGTATGGTTCATTACTCTGTTCATGAAAGTTGCATACAAACTGTGGACTTGTGCTTACCTTCTCTGCTGAGAGAAAGCAGCGAAAATTTCTGTAACTGTCCTGAAGCTGAAGTCCCAGATACAATGTTTGTCTTTTTGGACCTGCCACCATGAACATTGCCATTCTTGCCACTTGTTCCAGAAACATTTGAATCAATAAGGGACTGTTTTTCTTCCTGTCTTGTGTTACTCAAATGTTTCATCAGCTTCCACCCATTTCTTATGTTATCTGTGCTTGAAGTGTTGCTTGTAGCAGATACTTGACTATATGCAGTAGGAGGAGTTGTCTCAGAAGTCTTCATACTTGAAGACATTTCTTTTGCGCCAAACTTTGTGTGTGGTAGTTCCTTATGGGATGAAGTTTTGGGAGTTGTCTGACTTTTGTACAACTTTTCTGTGTTACTGGGAAGGGTCTCCTCAGGTAAAACAGTGTTTCTGTATGGCTGCACAGAAGTAGTGGTGTTCTGATCAGGAAGCAGTTGCGTGTGCTGCAGAGGGGCACAGTTATCCCTTGCCATGATTGAAGCTGCTTCCAGTTGTAAGGATAGTGGGGCCAATCCAGGAGGCTGCTGCTGGCTGAAACACATCCCGTAATAATGCTGACAACATATGTTGACCATGTCAGCATTTAACATTTCCCCAGTCAGCCATGGAGCCACATTGTTAATAAATATAGTTGCAATCAGTTTTAAATCAGAACAGACTGTTTCAGCTGCAGGAAATAAGAAAATGTATCCAGTGAAAGGTAATAGGAAAATAAACCTTTTAACTGATGGTTAAGACTGACCAATGCAAGATATCTGAAGAAAGGACTGAGAATACGGATAAAGCACAAGACACTGCTTGAAACATGAACGATGAGATGGGAGACAAAGTGTAACTGTTAAACATACTTTCAGATTAATTTTTTATTTGACAGAGAAAGAGAGAATTGTGTGAATGTCTTGACCACCTAAATCTGCCACTTGTTCACTGCATAAATGTACAATTATATTCTACAAGTTAACCTTGTCTCTTATGAGTCATAACATTCGTGATGACAGTGTGTTATTAAACTGACACATGTACTGGACAGTTTCCATCAACTCATTTTCTTTAAGAAGCATGTTCTGAAACTGGCTTGGCCTCCATCAGGTCAAAGCAAGAAACCTACTTGACTGGGTCCATTAAATGGACCTGAATCCAGCAACAGAGATTATCTCATTCTAGTAGATTGGCTATGGAAAGCAGAGAACAACAGCTTTATCACATAGAAAGCTTGCACTGTTGGGACATCCTGTAACAGATGCTATGCTATGCAATGTCTGTACTCTGAAGCCAAAACACAGAAGCCGTATCAGTTGCTAGTAATGAGGCTGGTATAGAAGTAAAGCTAAGACAAGTTAAGTGCACATTCATGTCTCATCAATAAGTTGCAGCACAAAGGACAACACATAAACAAATAATACATCTTTGAAAATGTGGGAGTGTTCAAATACTTGGAAACAATACCAGAAAATCAAAGTTGCATTCATGAAGAATACCTGTTACCATTCAGTCTAGAATGTTTTGTCTTCATGTTTGCTGCCTGGGAACATAAAGATGAATAATACACACAGAACTATAATTTTGTTTTTCTTTTATATGGACACGAAACTTGACCTTCGATGTTAAGCCTGTGGGTGTTTGAGAATAGGGCGCTGGGGAATGTACTGGTATTTGGACCCACAATGAAGTAAGTAATAGGAGGCAGAAAAATTTGCATGATGGGGAATGTCACAGTTTTTTACTCGTCATGAAGTGTTATTAGGGTGATAAAATCACAGAAGATGAAATGAGAATATGGACTACATTCATTTAGTTCAGGACACAGTCCAGGGTCTATCACATATGAACACTAATGATTCTTTGGTTTCCACAACTGGGAATGTCTTGATTAGTTGACTGAATATTTCCTCCCTGAGAAGGAATCTGCTCACATGAAGCAAGGTAGCTTGCCAATGATATATTCCATTTGGGACTTGGATCCTCAAGAAACCACTATGCATTTTTTTAGCCATGCTTTTTATGTTTTGTTAGGTGCAGGACATGTAGAAGAATTTAGAATTTCTATTTATTGTATTAGTCCAACAGTCTTACTACAATGTAAAGTTATCTTCTTTTCTTGAAGTTAAAATGTTCTATCATCTGGTCGAAATTACTATGAAAACCTGTGTATTTTGCTACACCTGTTTACAGTAGAAGGAACTTCTTAGCCATTGCAACACCCATACCAGATACTCTGCATTTAAATTTACCATTAAAACCATCCATAAATACATATACGATGAAAGCCGTATTTATTGTACTCACAATGGCATGCATACTGTAAAGAAAACCATTCACTTTTTACGGTTATGAGGCTTTTCAATATGCAAGTAAGAACATGGCTGGTTTAAAGATTTGTTAGTGGGAACCTTACTAATCAAAATGAATTCAGTATTCCTTTAAAATATTACATACCGGTATGTTTTGAAGTTTTTGTCTGTGACAAGGCAGTCTGCGCAAAGTTAGCACCTCAGACATTACTAAGATATGGTGAAGATGAGCTGTCATCATGGTACAGCAGTCCTGTTGTTTGTTTATTTATTTATTTATTTATTTATTTATTTATTTATTTATTCTCACAATTCCATAAATCCAATCAGGTTAAGACATCCTGTTAGGATATAGAACTAGTCAAATTAGGCATCATGCAAAAATATACAGTGTGAAGATACTTATGGAAAGCATCAGTCAATAATATAAGGACAATAAACATACAAAAAATACCTATTATAATAAGATAACAATAAAAATAACAATATATAGGATCCCACAGTATTAAACTAGCCAATTAAGACGGTATAACAGGTAAAATCTGATCCTTGCAATGTCTTAGGGAAGGAAGGCTGACAGTGTATTTGAGAGTATTTTGAATAGGAAGACTCAAAATTAGTCACTGAAGTACAAATTCAACATGTGACAATAATGTGGACTGCAACTGCAAATTCTGTAATTACGGAATCCCATTACAGCAATTGCAGTTGATTCTGTCGTATAAAGCACTTTAACACGTGACAGAATCTCAGTTGGTTAGACAATTCCCATCTTCTTTTGAACCCAAATTTTCATTACTTTAGTCACAAAGAGCAGTGCAACCCCCAGAAACAGCTGTAATCCAGTTCCCACCTCATTTGTCTAAGGCACATTGTAATATTGTGTTCTCATTAAGTCACCAAAGTAGCCTCTTCCACTTTCCACTTAAATGTATGCATTTCTCATCTTCTGCATGTGTGTTGGATATCCCACACAAATAAGACCTGACGTTTTTTTGGGACATAAAGACAGCCCGAAAGTTAGGAACCAGATTATTTGTATAGCAGTGTGTATGTGATCCATGTGGACTGGTTACCTACACCTAATCAGCAAAAAAGCCAATGTCACATCCCTTAATGGCATCCCAAACAAAATGTCCACCAACCATAAAGCATAAAATGACAAATGATCAATAAACAAAGATTTTGGTGCTCATATTGTTTGTTGCTGGAAATGAACAGCTATGTGGCACAATAATTTTTGTGCTGGAATTTTTAGAAAATCAGAAACAAATCTAAGCTAAAATGAATTATTGTGCAAAATATTGGGTGTCATGGCAACTTGGCACCTGGGATTTGTTGAACTCTGTCGTACCCAATGACCTTAATGATACAACCCTTAAATCACATTCGCATTATCTGCATGACTTACCTGAGGGGATGGTTCGGGTCAGACTTGTCAGCATCCTTATAACAGTTAGGCAGCAAGTGTCTGAAATCTAGCAGTGTGGGTGAATCACTGGGTGAACTTGAAGCACAGCCTGTTGAAAAGTACTGAGTGTTACATAAATAGGGATGGCAGGACAAACCCTTTTGTGAATACATTATAAACATAAAGACAGCAGCACAACCAGGAAAATTGCACAACAAACCTAAGCTGTCTCTGTGCCTGATGTAAGGACCATCATATGAAGGCACCTTGGCATTAGATGCGACTGTTCAGCTTCATGCTTTTTCTGCTTTACTGTTGTAATAATGTTGAGTGAACACTGAAGCCAGAATGGACATTATAGTAAAGGGAAAATATGCCTTGATGCAGGGGATTGAGCCCAGTCACTTTGCCTGTAGTCAGCCTCAACTGAACATCGACACATGAGCTACATTAGCAAAGTTAATACTGACTGAAGGTGCTGCTCTGTTTGTTTCCTGTAAAGTTCTTTTTAGTCTGTTTCATTATCAAAATTTTGTAGCTACACTTGTGACCTCTGTCAGGGCAAAAGCAATCAATATTTATCTGAGGATTACTGCAGTAAGAAGACTGCTCTTTATATGGCAGTTGCAGTTACCATTTTTGTTGCAGTAAAAAAGATGACTTTTCCAACAACTGCTTATTTTCTTTAAAATTCACATGATTCACAGCAAAAACTCTTCACATAACATATGACATTTTCCAAAACTGGTGACGGGGGCCGTGCCATGGCTCAGGCGGTTTGCCGCCGGCCTCCCAACGCGGAGGCCCGGGTTCGATCCGGGGGTCAGTCCATGTGGGATTTATGGTGGACAAAGTGGAACTGGGACAGGTTTTTCCCCGAGTACTTCGGTTTTCCCCCGTCAGTTTCATTCCACCGGTGCTCCATTAGTAGGAAAAGGACAAAAATAATAATCATCATCGTCATCTTCATCACAGGGTTGCACAGAAGCCTTAAGGCTGCGGTGCGTCTGCTGCGGGGCCCTTCACCGCTAAAAAAAGCTGGTTTTTTCACGCTACATTTGTCACGCGGATGCAGAGCCGACTGCATGTCCAAAGGCTAGCGTGTGACTAGCGCCGCAGGACGTGGCCACGCCGCCCCTCGCCAAGGTCAAACATTTAAAACTTGCGTATCAATATTACATTTTTTATAATAACTGTATATTTAATAATTTTTGTCGCGATATTTATTATTATAGTAAAAGTTTGATTTAAAACACGAATCCAAGTAATTCCTTGTTTCTTACTTACGTCATTGCACCTAATTGTCTTTAGAACTGATTGAGAAACATGTTTGTTTTGGAGTACCGGTATCTCAGTTTCATAAATTAAAAATACCGAAATACCGATATGAAGATTTTGACCGTTATTGTGAGCCGTACTCGAAACCTGTAAGAATACGGAGAAGTTGAATTGAGCCTAGAACGTATATTTAATCTTTATCCACAAATCTAATATACGGGTAGTAAACATTTTTCATTCTGACGAATACTGCATTTAGACGGTAGCCCCCCCCCCCCCCCGCCCCATCCCGAGAAGCGCACAGAAAAGCGAATAGATCATCACGAGGTACCCAGTATTTTCGTCTGAATAAATTACCGTAACGCTGGAATGGGTCGACAGTTCCCTCGTACCAAAATTCATGAAAACCCTCTTTCATTGTTCTGAATTTATTTCGTGCTGTGTTTTTGTCCATAACATCGTCTGTTTCAACTGCCTCCGAACAGCTGCTATAGCTAGGGCTCACAGTACCGGTCAAAACCTTAATACCGGTATTTCGGTATTTTTAATTTATGAAACCGTGAATACCAGTATTAATACCGGTATTCGCGGACAGAGTCATCAACACCCGTCGCCGTGAAGGCTGCCGGGTCTGCGCATTACGTAGCTACAATAGGCTGCAATTCCAGGAAAGGGAGTCGGTTGGTTGTTAGTCTTATCTTGGCGACACTTACGTAATGACGCGCCGTCACACATTGTTGTTGCAAAACTACATCGCTAACAGAAAAATATTTTGGGATTTTTATAATACAAAGATCTCTTAAATTATTCATTAACATGCAATGTTTACTGTTTATTTTGTGTGCAACAAAGTGCCCAGTAAACCAGATCTGCTTTTCATGAAGTTTTCAGGTTCCCGTTACGTTTGTACTGTGTATAACAGTCCCTCGGTTGCAAATTCAGTAATATTAATAATTTGTTGTTGTCGATTTTATAATCTCTACGTGAATAAATCATAAACAATTACTTTTTAAATTAGTACCGAAAAACCTGTATTTTTTATCAGTACCGGTATTTGAATACCGGAAAGAAATGGGATCACGGTAGTGTGGGCCCTAGCTGTAGCCAGCAAGCTGAGTTTACGCGTGTGGATGGTATGTCTCATTGTTGAGCTCAGAGAGTCGTATTGAATTGCAGTAGCCTTACTTCAACACTGAATTATTCTGATGACGTTGGATTGTTAATGACGCGACTGATTCCTTGGACATTATTGTCTCTGGCTATATATAAAACCAAATCATTTCGGATGGGACGGGTGTCTACGTCTCCTCGTTCCATCCGAAGCGTTGCTGAGTTCATTCTTCGAAACGTAGTGGTTTTTTGCGACCTGAGACGGTGGACAATGTTCAAAATACATTGTCATATACCCAAACCCGATGGACTCCTGAAATGCAGGGTGGTACCCGGGGGGGGGGGGGCTGTGAGGCTGCAGTCCCCAAACCCCCCAAAACTGAAATTTTAAAAGAGATTTTTAAGATATTACGATATCGAAAGTTTTACGTGATTTCCTCTTCAGCCGAAATCAGCCACTGAAATCGGCTGATGACCAGTACATTAGAATTTTTAAAAATAAATGAATTAAATTTTAAGAAACAAGAAGACAGGACACTGTGATTGATTCACGGAACATGTAGCTATATCCGTATGTGTATAAATGCAGTTGCAGACAGTGTTATGTTGTACTTATGACGTGGTTTTTATAATATAACTTTTGAAATGAAAGGTAAATTATACATAGCCTCAGGGTTTGGGGCCCCCCCCCCCCCCAAGGAAAAATTCTGGGTGCGCACCTGTGTGCAGCTCCAGTCATTCTTAACCTCGGCACTAGATTGTATAAGTACAGTGTTAGGTAATGTAGACTGACAGACACTGTTTTACGAAAAATATAAATTCAGCTTCCTCCTCAACTCTTAACGTTGTTCAACCCTTCTTCCCGTCCAACATAAATTCCCAGTAATCCTACATACCGTATCCACCAATGAAACTTACCTGGGTCGTTCAATTTATACGGCGGAGCTGGATTCCTTGCTTCAGGGAACAGTCGCACCAGTTCTTCTCCCAACCAATCTGGTCTCACTTCTTCTGTGTTAAATGAAGAGCAGGCATGATTTTCATATCTTCTCGGTTCCTGTTGGCGCAAGGTCGGATAAAACGTATCCAGGCTCGATCTACCGCTACCATTGCCTTCCGCAGTGCCTCGTGATTCGCGTCGCCGGTAGTTCCTATACAAATCTTCATCAGCTTCAAAATCTGGCTTCATAAACCCACAAATCTCACAACCGTCTTCTGTTGGTTCACGTTGATTATAATTTCGGGCTGGATTCATTATATCATATTAATAATATTGTTCGAATAAACAGATAAATTTGTTTCTTAAGGTATAACAAATAAACTACTGCATGAAAGAGGTTGCTAAACAGAAGCACGCAACACAGCGTCCAACGCGCCGCGGCGGCACTACCCGCTATCACGTTACAGACTGAACGGCATTGTCTTGCAATGTCTTTCAATCACAGTAAGTTACCGCCACAATCAAAATCCGATCTCTGATTGGCGTGTTCTTTGCCACCTCCATAGGTCTGCTGTTGCTGGATAGGATTTCCCGACAGGGTCCATTTGCGAATGTTATTAAGGCGTAAGCTGTTTATGATATTTTGCGCCCAATCACTACGTAACACAACTTCCCTAAAAAACATTAGTGATCATAAACGGCCCTTCGTTCCTGGAACATTCGCAGCATTGATGATGAAGCGGTGGAAGACAATGGAGCTCAGCCCCAAACGCGACCCTCTAATTTTGACGTTTTCTCTGCTGTATGAAATGGGAACACGGAAACGAAGTGCCTTGATCGGAACCCCGAACTAAGGACGGTCGTTTTATTTTCATTTGATTTATCCTGAACTAGCAGAGTACCCGGTCTTCGCCCAGGCAGACATCGACTCTTCAGCGGTTCCGAGCCTTTTATATGGGCAACCCTAAAACAGCAAATGGTATGTGACCCGCAACTCTACTATGGAAACGGCAATAGTCGGTGATATTTACTATAAACGAACTAATACTAATGCCTTTTCTTGAACATTACGTAACATTGCCACTTATTGAAAAATATTAAATTTTTAATGTTACTTGTCAAATCCAATATTTTTTTGGATAATATTAACCCTTTAAAGACGAAGCATATCTGTTTTATATAGGACTCAGTGCGTACCGCGCTGTAAACATTCTCCACTTCGGTTATAAAAACCAGTCTCTTAATGTTTTATAAAGCAAAAGTTGCTGTTTGTTCTGAGATCCGTACAAAACACATAAACGCAATGTGGGCACCACGTAGAATTTTTTAATGTTAAACCTGGTGGTATGTAAAGTTACCGCTAGGCTTTAAAAGGTTAAATACACAAAACATACAAGAAACAAATATTTACTTAAATATTTATTACCGTACATCTTCCGTGCAGTTGTTTATGACACAGATTTATTAATCAAGCAACTGCTGCACAACTATTTTATAATCACCATGTTTCGGCTTCAACTATTCAACCATTATCAGGGAGAATGCTTTTCTTAGACAACAAGCAGCGTATGATACATTGGTATTTATTTAAATAACTCATACATGTGCTGGTTAGACAAATCATTTGCTTCTAAATAAATTGTTTGAATTTAGATACAAATTTTTATTTTTTTCGTAATTATCGAGTTCTCCATAAAACCCTCTCGCGACACACCAGAACCCCCCCCCCCTCCCCCCGCGGCCCAGATTTTGGTCGCGACCTGCGTTTGGGAACCACTGGCCTGCAACAATAACTCGTACCAATTCTTCCACTGATTATCAATATCGACAGCATTTTAATAGCGCTCTGTTGCAGGTACGTGCATCCTGCTTAAACCTTCTCGTCTAACCAGACAGCCTAACACCACCCTCGCTCGAACACGTAGAAAGTAGGGTTCATCCTATACCAGGCTATAAAGGCCCAGACGGGGCGTACAGGTATAGCTCCACTCCTTCTTTAACCTCGACGCAAGACGGCGGTGGGTGGTCAAGGCCACGTCCTGGCCGCTGTACCACTGGGAATGATACCCGGTACCCATTGTACAGGAAGCTGGGTGGGCCCCAGGGCCGTTCTGGGCGCTTCGCTCGAACACACCGACGTTGTTATGCCCGGCGTTCGAGTGCTGATGGTAAATGTGTTTCCAGCCAAATCTGAAAGAGGAAGCATTAGACCGCACTCTGTGGAGAACTCGCCGTGGATGAGGCTATGAACCTGTCACAAGACAGACTACGTTATTATTATTACTATTATTATTATGACGACGAAGATGGAGCTCGTACCTCACAGAGAACGCAGGAACAATGGTAACCCTGGCAATGAAGTGTGACTCACTCAAACTGAGGGTTGTCAGCTGTCGGCTGTCCGTGGCCCGAAGTTTTCCTGTGGACCGATTTTGATTATTTTCGGCACGGCACATCCTGTGATCATCCTAAAACTACTGCCAGAATTTTCAAGCTCCTATACCTGTTTGCTGAAGGATTATAGCTGTCACAGAAGACAGAGAGACAGACAGACAGACAGACAGACAGCAGACGGAAGACAGACAGACAGCAGAGGACGGACAGACAGACAGCAGACAGACAGACAGACAGACAGACAGACAGACAGACAGCAGACGGACAGACAGACAGACAGCAGACGGACGGACAGACAGACAGCAGACAGACAGACAGCAGACGGACAGACGGACGGACGGACGGACAGACAGCAGACGGACAGACAGTAGACGGACAGACAGTAGACGGACAGCAGACGGACGGACAGACAGCAGACAGACAGACAGACAGACAGTAGACGGACAGACGGACGGACGGACGGACGGACAAACAGACAGCAGACAGACAGACAGCAGACAGACAGCAGACGGACGGACAGACAGACAGACAGCAGACAGACAGACAGACAGATACCTTTTTTTATGTAGACTGGCGGTTTTCGATTTCGGCAGGAGGTTATGGCGCGTCTGTTCTCCCAATGCTTCACTTCAGTGTTGAAGCTTAGAAGTACTGTAACTAGCAGCTGTACAGTTTAATGATCCATTTGCACGTGTGTTCTTCACCTGGACAGATGCCGACATTAGCCCTTGAATTTCCACACACGTAATACAACGTTCCGAAAAATCGTTACTTTTGTAATCGTTAACATAAAATAATTATTCGCACGCGGTTTCCAGCTGTGTTTATGAATTGTCTCCATAGAAAATTTCATGTGCCGTTTCAGTGATTCACTAATTAGAACTATCTAACCCAAAGTTAAATATCAGTACAGTTCGCTGGGGTACCGTGTTGTTGTTTCACGTTCTAAAACAATTGGCTTACAATCTGTAATTTTTTCTTCCAGATATCTTACTATGCAGCATTCAACTTTCGCACCGTTGCCGTGGTTGTGATTTATAATTACTTGTGCGTGGAAGTAAAGTTTATGATCATGTTCACAAGAGCCCGCCACTGGTCGCTCTCCTAGGCTAGATGAATCAAATCTCCTCAAAGTGCTATTTCATAAATATATATTTTAATATTATCCTCTCATCGATTTTTATGTCTCCCTGGTTACCTCTTTTCTTTAGGTTTTCTAATTAGAATCGCAGACCTATTATATTTCTCATCCATCCCATGCGTTCTACATTCCCCCCTCTCATCCGGTATGGTCTGATCAACGTAATTATTTTAGTGAAGAATTGAAATTATGAAGTTCTTTTTGTAGCTTTCTCTATTCTTCTGTTACTTCCTTTCTATTTGGTTTACATATCCTTTTCAGGACTCTATTTTCAGACACATCCAGTCTGTGTTGTGCCCTTATTGTGTAACAGGCTAAGCCAGTGCGAGCACCGGGGAGATGCGACACCTCTTCATGTTTATGTGCGCCATATACGCCCACCTCAAGTGACCTCAACCCGTCCTCACGTCAGTTAAGAAAATGCTTTGTTAGTTGACTTACTTTATTTTACGAAAGTCGCGGCTGCTTGGCGGTGTAAAGGAGTTTACTAAATCGCCTTTATTTTGTAACAGGACAGCCAGTCTATGTAACTTAACCTTGAGGTGCGTTCGCGTAACCATTGGTGCTGTGGAAAAGCAATATGTATTACATACTCTGAATGTGTCTGTATTCTCGCGTCTTTTCTGCGGCGTACTATGTTGTCATCTGTGGCCTGTCTGGCTGTACGATATTCTTCCACATTATCTCATAAACGGCACGATCTTCGGAAAAAAAGTTATTGAATATAAATTGTGTGTGTTTTTTTTTATTTTCGCTACAAATTTTGTCTGAAACATTTCTCATTATGAGAAGAATTCATCGAGATATGATCATAAATGTACATGGGTCTTCATGTGAAGTACCCGTTATTCCTGTCAGATTTTAATAAAAATTGCATTTTCATGACAGATCTTCGAAAAATACTCAAATATCAATTTTATGGAAGTCCGTCCAGTGAGAGCCCGAGTTGTTCCGTGCGGTCGGGCAGACAGACAGACAGACATGGCGAATCTAGTACTCACTTTTCGCAATTTTGCAAACTCGCCTAAAAAAGACAGACATGAAAAACTTTTAAGATGCATGATAAAAGTAATAACAACAACAAAAATGAAATTCGGGCTGCCCGATGGCACATCGGGATGGGAGAATTAACCCTTTAAAGGCGGCGCGTATCTGTTTTATATAAGGACTCAGTGCGTACCGCGCTGTAAACACTCTCCACTTCGGTTATAAAAACCAGTCTCTTAATGTTTTATAAGGCAAAAGTTGCTGTTTGTTCTGAGATCCGTACAAAACATATAAACGCAATGTGGGTACCACGTAGAATTTTTTAATGTTAAACCCGGTGGTACGTAAAGTTACCGCTAGGCTTTAAAAGGTTAAGCTTCATGTTGATACTTAATGTATACGAATTGTACACAAACAACTGAAGGTATAAAATCTTCGCAGCACGCTGGCTATGTCAGTTCCGTGCAGAAGTCCGAAAGCTGCGATAAGCTGATAACGTGGGACGCATGCAACTTCCTGATCCGTAAGCGTGAAGGAAAAGTCTTCTGCTGGAGGACCTATGTGAAGGTGGGAGGACACAAAGAAGCTGGGGAAGTGTCGCCTGGATTAATTGTGGCTCATCCTGTGGATCAGTCGGTCCAGGAATCGAATCCCGGTAGGGGCGAGATTTTCCGCGTCCGTCCAGACCGGCCCTGGGGCCCACACAGCCCCCTGTACAATGGGTACCGGGTCTTTCCCTGGGGTAAAGCGGCCGGAGCGTGTTGCCAACCACCCACCCCCTTCTCGTTCTCATGCGGAGACTAACGAAAGGGTAGAGCTGTACATTTGCTTCCTCTTGGGGCTGCATAGGGATCCCTTTATCCTTTTTACCTTGTGGATCAGCGGCCAGAGTTGTTGCAAGTGTAGTGAACCGTCGGGTGCCATAGAGATGGGAACTTTACTGACTAGCTGAGAAATTTTAAGTCTCAGGAACGACCGTTTGCGTAATATTCCCACACCTCGTCGTTGCTTATCGCTGCTACATGACCATTCTGACTCTGATTAGATCACCAGTCTCTATCCTCGTCTGCAGTGTCCGCCTACGTACACGCCGCACACATTGCCCTAAGATCGCTGAAGGGTTATCACACCTTTTGCAAGTGACGGCACGCGGATGGTTTAGTTAGGCGTGTAACAAATCTGTGTGAATAAATTAACTTTCCATACTGGCCAGTTATAAAATCGCTGAACACCTTCAGCAGTTTTTATGAAAACCACACGCGAGTGCAACGTGTCCCAATTTTAGGCGCGTTCCTGGACAGCCGCTAATAAATCAACTCGTCCGTTCGTCTGTACACATGCGAGAACCGGTGACGGATTTTTATAAAATCTGACATGAACTAATGCCTTGACCGAGAATCCTTCTTGAGAAGCTAACAGTTCCTCAGCTGTTAAAGAACTCCCTCCATTTTATGGAACCCGAATAGTCATTACAGTGTTCACGAAAACCGCCACTTGTCCCAATCCTGAGGCATATAAACCCAGTCCACGCCCTACCATCCTCTTTATTTAAGATCTATTTTAATATCACCCTTCCACCTGCGCCTAGGTCTTTCAAGCGGTCTCTTTCCTTCAGGTTTCCCCAACAAAATCCGGTATGCATTTCTGTTCACCTCTGTATGTGCCACGTGCCCTGCCCATCTCATTCTTCATGTTATCACCTGCACAGTATTGCCGAGGCCATGTAAAACATTCCGTAAGATGTTAATTTTTTACGGTGATGAGTTGTCAGGCCATCAGCCAACCCGCAGGCTGGATGGCCACCCCATGTCAGCTGTTCGCGATTGCGTATTCGATATATTTGCGGCTACCCTGCATACCTGGAGTCCGTCTTCTCCACCCGCAACCTGAGGACATCATGTCGTGATAACAAGAATTAAACTAGACCCATCTTTACCCATTCCAATTCTGGTTAAAATCAGTCACGCGTTTCTGTACGCATCTGGGGCTTAAGCCATTAAACATTCAAGAACGAAAAATTCTTGGAAGAAAAGACGCACAGACACGGCGTGGTACACATTGTACTGAACGTCCAATAGGCTACATTTTCTTTGCGTGAAGTTCAAAAATTTCCCAGACACCATTCTACTTCTAAGACGGGAACTGAAACAGATTACGAAGAGTTTTGCGTCTTATGTTGTTGTGTTCCTGAAACTGAGATATTTCCCAAACATTCCTCTGGCTTCTCACAAATAACACACAGCGAATGGCGTGCCTTTTTCTTAGCAAATTTCACAATTATTTACATCCAAACGTCACGATTTAAGATCCAGCACAGGTCGGAAGTTTGGTTTATAGAGCAGAAATCACCAAGTACACTAACACCAGCGAACAACTTTGAAATTATTGTAACGTAAAATTTTTGGCGAACTGCCCAGAAACCATTCCGAGAGTACCACTGTGTCTGCAGGCTTAGGGTTTGTGCTCTCTGGTGTATTCTGTCATTTGCTACAAACTTCACAGTTTGATTACCATGATTTGGCTTGAAAATTGAAATATTTCTAAACCGTAATTATATTTTGTCTGCTACGGGCCGATCACTCGTCCAGAGGAGTACTGTTCCTGTGTGTGATCGTGAAGCCTGAACAGTTAGGAGGCCTTTGCCCGCCAGGGCTGTCGAACCATAAAAAATCGTATTTTGTGCGCATATTAGCTACCTTTAACTAATTAATAAACTGTTCACTTGAATATTTGCTGTTGCTACAAATTAAGTCCCTGTACACCGTAGTCAGTTGGCAGCACAATTCATTATGAAAACAACCGCATTCAACAATCGACAAAACAAAGTAATACAGATCCATATGGTAGACTATTGTTGGGCGGCATAGAATATCTGTCGCCTGCAATACGAACTGCTTTCACGTTATCAAAGCTCTGCGCTTTAACCTGAAGCCGGGATAGCCGAGTCATTATGGTGACTCAACAACGGCCTGGAGGAGAGAGAAACAGTAGTCAGATACCAGGAGGTGCACCGAATTTTTATTTCCGCTGCTGTGAGGCCAACTACGCCTCCTATCTGATGGATAACTGGCGTTATTCCTCGAAGGTAAAGTGGCTTGCCACTCATCTCTTTTCATGCTTAGGCCACGGAAAAATGAAAGGCAAAGGATGGTGAGATGACAGTATTCCAGGCTACTTCCTGTCTGCATGATGTTACATGCGTCTCCCCAGCCCCCCCCCCCCCCGTGTCTTATACCAACCAGCCCAAAACGCCTGTCATTAGCAAAGGCTAGACTCGTGAGTCGAAGCCACAACAACTTGGTAGAAAGTAGAAGAATCCTCCAGCAGCTAAACAGAATTGTTAGAATTATGACTGGATCAAGTCTCAGGACAACATGCAAGATCTGCCTGAGTGTGCATTTAGTTGGTTCAGTACAGTGACTAACTTCATGACAATGCACGGAATAGACAGGGTTAAAATAATGTGTAGGTATCTTTATGAAGATCTGCACACAAAATTTCACAGTTGTTCTTTAACTGTGCCACAAAGCAGAAAGAAAATACAGATGTCAGCATAGGCGCACCCAGAATTTTTCTTTGCGGGGTGGGGAATATTAAGAAAATCATGTCAAAATCTCCAAGCCAACATCTACTTAGGTTACAGGGAAAATTGAAACTAACTGAAGAAGAAAAGCATCCAGATATTTGTGAGTTTTATTTATATTTTCCTGTATTCCAATGTACTAGTCATCAGCTGATGTAGGCTGAAGGTTAAATCATATAAAACCTTTGATATCATTGTGTTTACAAAATCTGTTTCCTTTTTTTAAATTTTGTTTTGGGGGTGGGGTGGGCTGCCAGGCTGCAGCCCCCCCCCCCCCCCCCCAGGTGTGCCAATGGCTATGAGGTCAGTGAGCTGCCTTGTTTTACAGTCTACAAAAGTACTGCCTTTACAAGAGTTGCATATCTTTCAAACATTTATTAACCTTTTAAAGCCTAGCGGTAACTTTACATACGACCAGGTTTAACATTAAAAAATTCTACGTGGTGCCCACATGGCGTTTATGTGTTTTGTACAGATCTCAGAACAAACAGCAACTTTTGCCTTATAAAACATTAAGAGACTGGTTTTTATAACTGAAGTGGAGAGTGTTTACAGCGCGGTATGCACTGAGTCCTTATATAAAACAGATATACTTCGTCTTTAAAGGGTTAACATACAAGACCTGACGATCCTCTGCTACCACCTGACCAGTTCACATGGCCAGCATGCAAGCAGCAGAGTACTCTTTTCTAGTTCAAATCTTGTGTATGACTTTCCGTTTGCTGTAAGCTAGTTTATGGCTGTAACATTGCTACCACAAGCTAATGAGTCAACTGGGGTCAAGAAGGGAATATGTCACACATTTATGACAGGTGGTAACAAACTGTGTCACGTTTAAACTGGTAACAATATAGGTGTCCATGTCCATTCCATGAAAATTCACAGAAGGATGGGGATAAAGCTCTACGAGTCCTAGATGGAGGCAAATGGAGGTCAGTGGTTAGTGTATTTCAAAACACTGTCACTATTTCAGACTATATGGCACTGAAAAGGATGATCAGTGACTAATAAATTGGAAAGAATGTGGAACTTTGCTCATTGCAGGTACTAACCTGGCATTTGTTTGGAGGGACTGATGAAAACCACATGTAATGTGTTGACATTCAAGCAGCTTTACCCTTGTGGACAGAGCCGGTGGTACTGTACCAACCGAATATGAAGTTGGATGGGTCTGACATCGGTCTCAATATGATGGCAGGAAGAAAAATTCATGTTCCTGCTGGGCATTGAACGTCACTCATGGGGTTCATAGCCAATAACTTCACTGACAGAGCTATCAGGGAGTGTAGTTTATGGATGAAAAATGTGACCAATACACAGGTGAACAGGTGACAAAGAAGTTTTGTATTAAAACAGTACAGATGAGAAATGCTCAGAACTTAAACAACATAACTGCCAAGTTCTGAACACTGTCACAAATACTGATTTTATAAAACCATAATAGTCAAAAACAGTATAATTTTAACATACCTTTCTGGAGAAAAAGAATTACACTTAATCACTGAAGCCTTCTAAGTGATACAGTAGCATAAGATGAATACAAAATACATAACAGAGATTCCAATGCAAGTGACACCAGACACTTCTAATCGGCATTCTTTTTTTCCTACAAACGTGTCTTCCAGTACTCTTAATGAAAACAGCTGATCACTGGAACACACGTTGCACTGGCAGATGTTCACCTTTGACAGTGCGAGATCTAAAGCTCTCAAAGCAGTGTTGATAAGGTTTCAAATCTTCTGGGATGTAATGCCATGTTAACTGGTAAACTGGTAATGACTACTCTTCATGGATTACCCGACACTGAATATGGAGGCAGTGTGACCTTCTGAAATGTTGGTAACTATTTACCAGCAGACAGGGCATAATATCCAAGAAGATCTGAATCTTCAACTTTTGACAAGTTTGCCACTATGCAAACCAGACTAAAAAAAGCACTGCTCATAATACATTTTTAAAAGCAACAATCCTACAATTTTATTACAATATTCTAGACTTAAACCCTTGCACTGTTTGCAGCATATTTAGTGTTAAATAATTAACTGATTTAGAATTGAAACCTACTTTCAGTGTTGACTAGATGGTGCACTACCATTTGAGCTACCACATAAAACAGCAATACCATATTCCCTGTGAGCATTATCATCTGCAGCATACAGTGGCATAACATACACACACTCTTAAAAGGTACAGTCACAATTCATTATGCATAACTGAATACTCCTAAGGAAAAGGTCTGTTGAACTTCAGCATGAAAAAAGTATTTTTGTTTCTTCAGCCTTACGATCACCAAACCAACTTTGCTGCACAGACGTTAAAAGTGACAAGTATTTCCTACAAGTGGGAAAGTCTGGTGAAACTCTTACTCCTTCTGCCTTTAGAACAATTAATTAAGTTCCATTTTTACCCTTCAGATAGCATTTGGGCATACTGCTGTCACATGTGTTAGTATGTGAAAAGTACTATGGCAAGAGAATGACTTTACATGCATAGACAACACATATAAATAGTTATAATGAGTCTGCTATGAATTGGAGACCTTCAGCAGCAATGTGTCAAAAATAGTGCTGCAACTGAAAGACACTCAGCAAATTAACATGAACATATACATGCTGCTTAGTGATGCTAAGCACTCTTCATGCTCCAATTGCCATGTGCTTGAGTTTCAGCTGGTAGAAATTACTTTGAAACGAAAAAGAAATCTGTATTGCAAATACCATGTTAAACACTACGACCTAAAAAGAATGATGGTTCCTTATGTCTGAGCACATTTGTCTGATACAGGTTACTCTATTTAACAGTGATGGGTGAGGTAAGAATTTGACTTGTTAGTCCACTCCTGGTACCAGCAGCCTAACAGGGATACTAACTTAGTTTACAGGAACACAAAGATTGATAAAACCTGAATGGCCTACACATACTGGATAAACCTGGAGAATTTATGGACTGCTGCACAAGAGGGCACTACATTAAGAAAGATGGTATACATACTACACAGTTCTTAAAGGCTTTCAGAGTTTTTAAACACGAATAATGAGATTGTGCTTAATGCGTGCCCATGTATGGGTTAGGAGTGCAGCAAAGAAAGCGTGGAATTACTGTTGGCTTGAATAAGGGGCTGATATCTCACTAGTAGCATTGGAACAAAGTCACATTGTGAGCCAGTCAAATTTACGACAGTATTCTGGATGTCTGCATGGACACTACTGTCCATCCCTCATAAGGACAGGCCAACTGATGACGACGTCACACTATGCCTGCACTTTAAGAAGAAGAACAGAAAAATATTCATAAACAAAATTCATTTCACGATGTTCCTGTCCCTGTGTACTGTGATGTGTATTTTACTGTTGTCTGTTGTAATGATGAGGTGGCAGCGTTGGGAAACAAGGTTGGATAGAGTAATTGTTTGTTCAAGTGGCAGAAAATGGACGGAATTCATATCACATTGTTTAAGTCATGCATCTAGCATTTTGTGGAAATTATTGCACAGAAACTGGTTTTTGATCAGAGTGACTTCTAACCCAGCTTATAGGTCTCAAATGAAAACTGCAGAAAGTTAAACAGCATTATAAAATCTGATGTAAGTGATACTGAAAATTACAGTTTCCTTTAGGAAATGTAGAGTTAAAAACAGTCAGAAATTATCTGCAAAGGCATAAATGTGTTTAAATATAAGACACAAGACATAGCAATGAGAATATTTGGAGGTTAATACAAATTACATACATTCCTTTGAGACTTACGTGAGAAAAATTTAAGGACTTGGTCTTACAATGCTCAGGAATACCACTTGAAAATTACAGATAAAGTAAAATGTAGGACTAGAAATACATAAGTCAATAAAAAGTTAATCAAATGGCTGTAACAGAGTGAAGTAAGTACACAATAAGAAATTAATGAATGAAAACAAACATCTTCTAAAATTAAGTGTAAAATGTAGTGTGAGAAGGCTATCCATATCAGAAAATGAGAATAATGCAACCTACAGCAATCATAATGTTACATCCACAGAAGGAAGTTAAAAATCTGTAATGCTATACTTCAAGATATGCCAAAGATCAAGATTAATTTAAGAACTGGTCAGTGCACAAGTACTTGGAGGACTAAGAAGGTCCATCAGGGTCCTGATAGAACTTAGGATAGAAGACTAAAATGGCGAGGAATGTAGGTGGAGTGAAGGAAACTGAGTAAAAAGCCAGGCTGTGCAAAAACAGTTCAAATTCAAAATGTATGTTTTATCGCTCATTTGCCTCAGGTATCACAGTGTTATTCACAATGAGACTATGAATGATGCCCTCACGACGTTTTCCACTTGTCACTGCCTTGATGTATGCAGGCATGTCCCCCAGTGTGAAGTGCGTCTCAGTGCCATCCTCCACAAATTCTCCCTGCAGACATAACAAATTTTACCTACATATACCTATATACTGTATAAAGGTAGGCATTCTAATGGTAGACTGACAACTTCTGCCTGCTACTTTCTTATTGTGTTGCAGGGTACATATAAAGCATATGTGTGCTGAAAAATATATACAGGAACTTGTTATTTTGATCAGAATGATTATCTCCTAGGATACTGAACAATAATCACTTCATTTAATTCTGATGATGTTTGACTTGTACACTCACCATTGCTTCAAGCTTCTTCCCATTGGCCCACACATCTAATGTATCTTTCTCTGAAAACAGAACAAAAAGCAGATAACAAGTGGAACTCATCAAGGAGACAAAAATCAGATTACATTTGGGGAATGTTTCCTACCACTGAGTCCAGAATCTTCTAACCTTCAGACACCCTGTAAACAACATAAAGACTCTGATTTTATCTTGTTTTATGGATGTGAAACTTTGTCTCTCATGCAAAGAGAAGAAAAATGGGCATAGTGCTATAAAGGACTTGAAGATCAGAGAAAGAATTGACGAAAGGATGAAGAAAACTGCACAAAGATGATATGCATTATTTGTACCCATCACCAAATATTAATCAGATGATGAAATGAAGGCACACATGCGAAATAATATTAAAACATGTTAAAAACAGGTGTATGTGTATGCAAGGTAATCAGGTGGTTCATAATAGGGACCAGTGGTAGTAAACATAGTAAACATAGTAATGAAAATTAAATTTCCATGAAAGGTGGGAATTTCTTGGCAAAGCAGCAACTGTTAGCTTCTTGAAAAGGACTGTGTGTGAAATGCAGACAGATTTAGAAATTTTTAGTCAATATTCAGCTGCCAGATCCACTTTCATCCCCTGAAAAATCCCATAAAAAAGGCCAACTATTCCCTTTGCCATTTGTGAAATGGTAATCTTGGACATATGTTAATCCTGTGATTATGGGTCATAACTGCAGTTATGGTCCACTTGACCATCTTGGTATCTGCTTGTCTCAGCAGTGGCAAAGGAGCCTCTTTCAGTTGTTGGGTCATATATGTCAGGATCTTTATAAAAGAGATGGGAAGCAGAAAAGGTCTTGACAGGACCTTTAAACCACACTCATAATCTCATTTTTACCTTTGTCAGACATAATATAAGACTAAAATACACACTGAACTCAGCTGGCCTTAAATCCATGACAGTCATGTGTGTAACCAGGGCCTACACTATGCCTATACCTAATCACATGCTTCACAAACAGGAAACAAGGATCTTGAATTTAACTGCCACCACTTTCACCATCAAAATCACATCCATACCCAACTGATCTTACTGTGTCTGTGGTGAGCAGGATCAATAATGTCTCAATCAGTCAGTGAAAAATTTGTGTAAATACTTCCTTGGGAATGCAGAGGTTGTTAATTAAACACTTTCTGCTGATACACTACTGGATATGGGTGAAGAGTTTTAGTTAGGTAATTGGATGAATATACAAATACAGTGTGTACACACAATTTTCTTCATTTTATACAAACATGTAAAGAATTTTAATGGATACACTGGTGGCTATCAAACAGTTAAAGTCACAAGACAGCATGCAGCATACTTACCCAAAACAACTCGGTAGGTCTCATTTCTGATGTGAACAATCCAGGTCTTTATTACTTTACTCTGTATCTCAGAAAATCGCTGATAACTCTTTCCATTCACCTCAAGGGAGTAAGAGTATGAAAAACCTCCAACTGGTTCAACCTTGATAAGACAGTGAGCATTGCCCACACTAAACAGCTCATCTCCAACCAATCGGAACATCCAGTCACGATGCAGCACTTCCTATGAAACAAACAGTGCTGAATCACAGATCTGACTTTATTAACAGTGGACATAATGGGTATTAAGTTGGGTGCAATGACAGTTAATGGCAAAGGTAATAATATGTGTCCAAATACAAAAATTATTAAGAATTGAAAGAAAGATCCTAAAGGAAACTTTTGGCCCAGTTAAAAGTCTGGATGGATTATGGAGACTAAGAAGTAATGCAGAATTAGATCAGATAATTAGAAAGCAAAATATTGTATGGCAAAAGTGAAGAGACTTGGATGGTTTGGACATATTCAAAGAATGGATGAACATTGAATAACTAGGAAGATAACTGGCTGCCAGCATTATTAAACAGGCTGAAAGGAAGGCCTAAAGAGAGATGGCTGGACAGTGTACGGGAAGATCTGAAGATTATGGGTGTACCAGATTGGAAAAAGAGTGTTTTAGATCGGGAAAAAGGGCAAAAATTACATGAGCAGCCAAAACCCATCCAGGGTTGTAGAGCTTAAAAAGAAAGAAAGAATAATATGTGTCCAGCACTCCACATTGTTTGGGATGAAGAAATTGAGTGCTAGCACATACAATTTGCCTGGTTCAATTCCAGGCTGGAAATTGCAAATTCTTACTGACAGTTTCATGTTCTTATCTGTCTAAATGTATGCAATACAACAGACAACCACAACAGACCTAATTCATCATGGCCACATTACATTTAACAGTCCATAACAGCAGCCGTTGATTAACAGTGTCACACAGTAACATCATGCAAAAGTATGGGACAGCGCGGCAGAAATTATAGTCTCAGCTTTAAAATACAATGCACTCAGGGAGAGTACAACAGCCACCCGGGTGACAAATTTCACTTCTTCTTTTGTGCTTTTGTGAAATAAAAATTATATCAACCTAAAACTTGTTTCTTATTTGTTTTGTGATGTGATAAAAACCACTAGCATAAAGTAACTGCATGGTAATGATTATAATGATCCATCAGGAATGACGACGGATGTAGTGAGTATGGCCTGCTTTATGGTTAACATACTGGAATTTGCATCGAGTAAATGAGGACATCCACAAAGCCCACATTTAACTACCAGTTGCCTCAATTGAGATATGAGCCAGGGACCTCCTGAATATAAAAAGTTTGTGCTGAGCACTGGCATAATATGTAGTTCAGAACTTCACATTAGATCACAATTTTAAATTAAATACCTTGCCATCCACCCTGATTATTCTCTTCCCTGATGTGGTTCCATGTTCAAATTCTATGCGATGAACTCCATCACTGAGTGGAACATCCCAGAAAGCAACCAGGTCCCCTGTCATTATGCACCAACTAAACTATCAGTGCCACTTTCTAAACAAGAAGAAAGGATTAAAGGAATATGTAAATGTGCAAAACAATTTGCATGCTTATAAAGCAGGGCTGTGGAGTTAGTACACAAAACCTCTGACTCCACCTCCTCAATTTTTTAATCTCTGACTCTGACTCCTTCATAAAAGCTCAGTATGTATTAATAAAGGTGAACCCACTGACACGGTAAATAGTGTGAGAAAACATTTCATCACCACCACGTGATTCATCAGGTTACTTTTTAGATGTACATCCCATATTTAAGTATAAGTCTAATGGTTATTTTAGCTACTATTCTTTAAGATTTCATATTGAGGTCTGAGTCAGAGTTGTTTACTGACTCCACAAAAATTCCTTCCGACAGTGACTCCACAGCCATGTTACAAAGTGCCTTGACAATTATGAAGCAAGGGCTTCTTTATAAATATCCACTAACTAGCATCATGATGCAAGGTCTATTTTGAAGGAAGTTAAAAAACATTCAGCTGGTCAAGTATTTCATGCTTTTCAGGAACTCAGAGGTTCACTGCCATGTTCACAAAATCCTGCAATTGCATCCTATCCTGAAAAAATTATATCCAATGCACACCATCATGCCCTACTTCCATAACATCCATTTAAAGCTATGCTTTGTCTGCCTTCTGTTACAACGACAGCTACAAACATACATTGTATTTCATGTTTCTTTGTCATAACACATTTAAGTGTTTCACCGCAACACACGTAGCATACTTTTAAGTAACTTTGGTAACAGCAAAGTTCAGCATTACATCAACACCCAAGCCCACCTACTGACATGATCCTTAATTTAATTCAGTTCACAGTCTCACACTCTGTATCTCGCAGGTTCATTATAGTGTCATCCTCTGATCTTTTACTCCTGTTGCTGATTTTTTGGACATTTCCTTACTAAAATTTCATCTTCACATTGCTTTGTGATGGGTGCCGAATATTCTTTCTGCATAGGTACACTGATTAGCATGAAACTGATGTTGCATATTCACCTGCCAAGCCTAAGTGCTTCACTTCAATCACTCCTGCTCACCATCATCTTGTTGTACATAGGTACATGAGAATTTTACCCATTACAGTTACATGTCCTTGAACTGCCAATCCTCATAATATCAGCTGAACTGCTGTAACAATTATAACTGTTTCTGATTGAAAACTGAGAATTTTCTTAACATTTTAATAGTTCCATTACACATTTCTGCTTCTGATTGATGCCATGTATTTAAACTTAACAGGTTTGTGAATGTCTATTACTTATAACTATTAAACCTTTAAATGCATTTGTTTCATGCTGTATGTGTTCTGCTTCATATATGCTGCTACGAAAGCTTCTTTCTGGGATTGTACTAAAATTTGTCCTGTCCTGTCCTTTACAGTATGCAGGCTCACCTGACTTGCGCCATTAAATAGCGGACATACATTCGAAAAGAATATCCAAACATAGTCAACATAACCTACTACCCACGTAAATTAGAATCTGTTCGGTACTACTACTTCTACACTTCGCATCGATTTGTATCAGCCTACAGTGAAAATCAATATTATTCAAATGGAAATGGGACAACCGAACATTCGGCGTTAGGAAATCATGTACTTGCAGCATCATTTGGAGTCAATTTGTGTCTCACAGATAACATAATTGATACATGCATAGATCACGATTGGACACATACAACCTACATTAACTTGTACTTTCTTTTCAACATGCACAGCTCTCATGTCTGCACACGTGTAACCTCAACCACGGATAAACGACTAAAACTCACAGAAACAATAACAGCACGGTTTACCAACAGCGTGGTAGTAGGCAACCACACTCGCTGATGGTAACCCTAACTAAAACAGACTTGGCGCGATTTTGACGGAATGAATTCTCGTTAGAACTACAAAATATCGTTTCCACTGCATTCTGGAACACATTAGGTGAGACTAAGAGTTCTATCAGTGTAAAAAGTCCAAAATTTTTTACTCGAAATAACCACCAATAATTATTTTTTCTAATTTTGTTTCATATTTTATTACTACCCAAACCATACGAAAACCAATTTTTTATCATTGTAATTTCGTGGGATCATTTCGCTATTAACTATATTGCTCTAAAATAATGCAGGTTATGTACAGTAGGTTGAAGGAACATTTATACTACATATTAATTACATATTTGTGTCAGAACAGTCCGGCTTCAGGAAAGGAGCATCTACTGAAAATGCTGCTTGCAAGAGAAGATATAGTGTACTTAAATCTCGCACAGAAAAAAAAAACCCTGTTCGCTGAACTTTCCGCGATCTGGCTAAGACTTTTGACCTGCAAATCATGAAATCTTGCCAGCTGAATCGCTTTTTTATGGCATTCAAGGAGCAGGTGCAAATTGGTTCACAGCCAATGTAATGGAAAATAGAAATATGAAATAAAATTCTCTAACGATCAGAAGTTTTACTCAGATTGGGGGACGAAAAAAAAAACATGGACTTCCCCAAGGTCAAGTCTAGGATCTCTTACTTTTCATACTACACATAAATGACCTTCCTCCAAAATTAAGTACCTTATCAGAACCAATAATATTTGGTGGTTACACGTGTCATAATTTCTATGCAAAAGAGGTCTGTACTGAAACAACACGTCTTTGCAGAAATAGAGTATAACAACATTCTTTCTGTGGCCTCAGTGTAGCATGTTTTGAAAGGTTTTATTTGTATGGAGTACTACAAACTGAATGAAAGCAACACAGACCAAAACTAGGATGTAACAGGCAAAATTTGAACATAGAAGCATTACACAAAAGTTGGTAAAATTAAGATACAGTGACATGGATATGTATATCCATCAGAATGACATAAGGATTTCTCTGGAATATCAAATTGAAGATAACAGGCAATCAAGTTTGAGAGATACACAGAAGAGATGAAGGAAAAAGTGGGCGCAAGATACAGGAGGATCCATTATTGGAGGACAGAGAAAAATGGTGAAGGTTTTGATCATAAGGTGACCCACACAGGTGGAAATCACAATATTCATTACCAACTTCTGTAATTTATTACAATTAAAATAAGTAAATTTATTAAAACATCTCCTCTTAACAATAAAACATTTTTTAAAAAGTTGATAAAATTAGATGACAGGCTGACTGAAGAAAAGAATAAGTAGTTGTATACAGTATAACACAAACTTTCTCGCAAACCAGCAGTGACACTGTGATCTTACCAAGAACATACCACGCAGGCATAAAAATTATTGTGAAGTATTTAAAAACTTAAAATGCAACGCAGAGATATCACGTGGCATGGCTAATTTCCTCAACACCTGTCAATATGCAACTTAGGAAATTACTGTGGATTCATGTGTTAAGTAAATAACCAATTTAACGTGCAATGGCTTCACAGTAATACAACACAGTTGTTGATGTTAAGACAGGTCTTGAGCTCAAAATTTAGAAGTAATAACTCTCCACCATGCAGATAATCTTGAGAACATATCATGTTTGAGCAAGTATAAAATTTTCCTAAGGATGGTAAGATATTTTTGGTTTAGCAGTGTCACTGAAAGAAGGAAAAAGTTAACCCAAAGTGTCTTGTATTGCAACTTACCTTGTGTCTTCTATTGCAGCTTACCTTCTGTAAATTTCAGAGGGTTTGAACTGATCAAGGTAAAATCAAGGTAAAATGTCAGGAGCTAGAAGTATGTATCATAACAAATACATAACATTAAAAATAAAATGTGATACAGAATGGTACTCATACATGTATAAACGCTGGGGTTCAATGTAAATGATTTTTGATCACCCTATTCCGAACTTAACTGGATGGAATTTCAATTTTAGAAATGCCGTCTGTGATGAACAAAACATGATGAATACACCTGTCACTATGCCCTTAACATCTTAATTCTTGTCATTAAGCACCACTGAGTTAGCACCAAAAGTAACCTTTATTACTCTGGTTCAAATGTAAACTGTCAATTGATTTGTCTCTGAGTGAAAGGTGACTTGTCATGCACCATTCTGTGTTAATGTAAATGCATTTATATAATTTTGATATGGTTGTGTTTAGTTATGTATTTATGGCAGTTAACTGCAGTCAGCAGAAACTGATGTGTTTTATGTACGATGTCTGACTGAAATGGATAAATAACAAGCCAAACCAAACTAAACTACAGTATTATCTTGAGGTTAATCATTCCGTTGGCCGAAATATACATATATATAATAAAAAGATCTGTCTAACGACCAACAAGTTTTATTATTTAAGGTAAAATAATAAAATATAATGTGACAACCGGTTTCAGCATTCAAAATGCCATCATCAGGTCATACCATATTGAGAATCACCGCACTCCACACCAACCACCACATAGCCAAACGGCTTCCAGCCTCTACAATTCATCACATCTCAATAACGCCCATACCGCAGTCCGGTACCAAAAAGTATTCCAACATCATTCTACTGACAACAAGTGCAGAAATCTGAAACTGAACCACAATAATAGTAAGAATATTCTTTCCTATACGTGGTACTCCAATAAGAAAGAAATCGAATTTCCACACAACCAGCTTCTACGAGGAATAACATACAACCACCGTGCTAATGAACACATCTACTTTCATATATACCACAAGAAGTTCGCCCCATTGCAGCACCTTATACAAGAAAGATCCTTTGGTACCACCACGTTCTTTACGCCGAATCCTAAGAAGAAGCAGTCTATACCATGATACACCATATATGGAACCAAACAACACATCAAGGATCAACACTGTTTGTTTCGCATCAACCACGATAAACATCTCAAAATCCAGCCAAAGCTACTCCGAAGACTACAACGCCCATATAAGAACAAGAGCTGAAAACACGCATCGTCGCATCAATGAAACGCCTCCCCAGATAACCTCCTCGAATTCTACAATACCATCTACATTCTCCGAGAGCATCATCGCACGTCGAGCAACCACCATACAAGAACAGACACCCAACAAACAGGAAATCGCCGCTACTTCCAGGACTTCCACATACCACATATGAGTAAGACCACCAACAATTCCCAATGCCACATCATCAACATTAATTTAATTTTAACTTCCCGGGCTACCCAATACTTGTACACAAGAAGGCCTTCTTTCTTGCTTTTTAGAATTATAGACTGTCGCCTCATTATAATTTTAACTATCCAATATCTATGGTTTTCGTGATTCTCAATATGGTATGACCTGATGATGGCATTTTGAATGCTGAAACCGGTTGTCACATTATATTTTATTATTTTACCTTAAATAATAAAACTTGTTGGTCGTTAGATGGATCTTTTTATTATATATATAAACTACAGTACACTAAACTGAAGTGTTGTAGCACATAAAATTCTTTATATTCTCCAAGGGTAGTGAAATCTCATTACAGTGCCATCTCCTTTAATGATGTCTTTTGCTGTCTTAATTGTTGAAGGCTCCAATCAAATACACAAACTGCAGTTGTTTCTTTCATACAGTGTTTCCCATACATATATTTGTAATGTATATAATCAAGAATTCTTGGTCCACAGGAAAACACTTTAAAGGGGTTAAAGAACAGTGAAGATTAGGTTTATCATCCATTTGCCCTGTAACTCTTACTCTGGTCCCAAGAACTTTCCAATAAACATGACAAAATCTTCATAGTCTGCTGTTATGTCAGTCCTCAGCACAGAGGTAATGCTGGCAGTATCTTCCCCGTGCAAGAGCCAAACCCTATGAGGAAACCATCACCCTGGCAGTGACCTGATGGAAGAAAACAGATTTATATGACACCTTCCTCCTTTGTCTTTGAATGTTTTTTGCTTGAGTCAGTGGAAACTTGTGGTGTTCAATGTGATTAAAAATGCATCTGTACTTCACATGTACAAGATTTGAACCCATGTTTTTCAGAACGTAAAGTTTTACAAAAATCACTATTTTAAACTAGGAAAGTAAGGTACCTCCAGTCACACTGAAATTCTTCAGCTGGTGGCAGCTGAGACGTATGCAGAATTTTGCTGTTATGGCTGGTTACATATTATATACTTAATGCAGTTTACTGTGATGTAAAAGAGGTTATTATTATACTGACCACAAAAACTTACAACTGAGGTCACATTAATTCTAACTACATTTTTGAAATCTTAATAAATTTTTGGATTGTTTTTGTAATATGATGACTTTAAGTCACTGTTTCACAAATCCAGAATAAATTCTAACATACAAAATACTGTGCAGACATTGTGGCTGCTGTGAAAACTGTTACACTTGAAAGTGTTCATGCCTTTCTTCTTGAAGGTTATATACTGTCAGCATGAACATAAAGTTTCAGATATTGCTCTTACCTGTAATGATAACTTCATCATTGTCCTGCAGGAACTTGCGAGTGTTTCCATCCTTGAGTTGAATGGGTTTGGTGCCTTTCCAGCTGAGCTCAAGCATTGAGCCATATGAATCAGCAGTCTGAAAGAATGCAGTTCTGTTAATTTAATCATGATAACATCCTTCTCTCATCATCCACTTAAATAATCAAGAACTATCTACCCTACTATAGAAATGAAGGCTTTTCACTAGCACCATCACTATG
This sequence comes from Coptotermes formosanus, assembly GCA_013340265.1. Classification (NCBI taxonomy): domain Eukaryota; kingdom Metazoa; phylum Arthropoda; class Insecta; order Blattodea; family Rhinotermitidae; genus Coptotermes; species Coptotermes formosanus. The sequence continues at coordinate 385,161 of BLKM01000702.1, forward strand.
AGCATAAACCTTGCAATCATACATCAACCTGCACCATTTCAGTCCAGTTAACGTCAAGTATTCAGTCTCTCTGAGATTCTTAATGTCCCATGTACACTTCATAAGAAGTTTCTGTGCAGTTGCTTTGTATGTTTCTTGTTTTATGTCCAGGTCATACCGACTTCTGTGAGGTAACTACCCAACCTCTGCTCCATGGAGTTGGTTATGTAGTTATGTAATTAACTTACTAGCACCAACCAGTGCACAGTAGTTAATATATATACAGCATGTATCAAAAACTTAAAAAACCCCTACATATGTTTCGACAAGCTATTGTTATCATCAGTGGGTTTCAATCAAAGGTGCACAAGGTCTTCACAACCATCCACATGTTAAAAATCACACACTAAGAATATAAAATTAGTTATGTCAGTTTTGTTGTTTACAAATCATTAGGTAACTGCAAATGTATCACAAACAAGCCAAATATGTCAAATAAAGCACATGTTCATGCTACAGTATGAGAAAGATAATACACTACAGTGACAGTCAACAGTTCCAATAGCTTGCCAGAATGTGTTAAAGCACATACTTTTAAATCTTCTGTAGAAAGAAGATAAATGTTTTTATATTTTTAATTAAAAATCTAGCATATAGAAAAACTGATTGGCATAAATAATTTGTCACAGAAATGTTCCAGTGAGATAAAACTATATATTTTTTGCAGTTGAGACATTTTTGCTTCGAGGCAGTTGACTTAAGGTTATGTAAAAGGTATTTCTTTCATGTGATGGCACTTGAATTAGTACTGATAAGTTGGCAATGGAGAGAGATGTACCTCACCGCTGATGGTGCCAGAAGCCATCATGTCCCCTGGGTTGATGTTACACCCAGTGATGGTGTGGTGTGCTAGTTGCTGTTTTGGTGTCCAGTAGAGGTACTTGAAATTGGAGCGGCACACTGTACTTGCAACTGAATTCTCCGCTGCAACATCAAATGCGGTGTTTTCCATCATATTTTATTTACCCCTCTCAGCTGAAAGAGTTAATAGGCTTGTCATATTAAGAATAACAGGATTCCAGACACTTCATCGGTACTGTTGTACCTGGAACCAAGTTTGGAATGTTTAGATAAGCTGCAAGTTCCATTTGAAAATAAATTACACGCCCAAACAATACCAGATCCCAAATCAAGATGCCTGCAACTTCAATCTCAGTGGCAACATCTTCAACAATCCTGTATCCACATTCATTGTAAATGTGCAAACTTATCTATACTTCTGTAGTATATATTTCTGAAACATGTATCAACCACAAAGGATCATCTTCACGCCAAAATACTATCAAAAAGCACATAAAAGGGCTATATACAATTGCATTATAGTCACTAATAGTATTTTAGCCTGAATACGAGCCTTTGTGGTTGAAACAGGTTGCATAAATAAATACTGCAGACAATATAGTTGTGTTGATGGCTCTTTATTCTTTTATTTTATAACACAATGGGATGATAAACTTAAATAAAGTGCAAACTCATATTATTGCCAAAAATCTCGGGATTAATCCTAGCTGTGGGGTCTGCTCACAGCATGATTTTCCTAAAATCGTCCCACTCCATACAGTAGGATATCTCCTGTACTTTCACATATATTCACAGAATAACATTGCAGAAGATGTAAAAGAAAATCATGGAGAATTTTCCTCCATGCCAGAAACTCTCTGCCATGAAAGAACAAAACACAGAACTCTGGCACTTAACATGTTTTACTCAGTTGTACTAATAAAGGCTTGTCATGAAGCAATGACAATAATGGATCAAAAATTGTATTTAATTCATGCATCTCTAAGTATGGCACTGGGAGACTCAGAACACTAGAGAAAAAAGGAGACGCTCACGTTTAATGTCCACCTGTAGCATGATGTCAAAGTTGTATGGGTCACCATGCTGTAGGTATGGAAATGGTGCCAAATCATGCTTGTAGTTATCAACAGTGAATGGTGCTAGTGCCTCCATTGTTACTACCCAGGGAGAAATGGATGTTCCAACATTCTTAGCGAGGAATGGACCAAGTGGTACATACTCCCACTTCTGAATGTCACGAGCTGCAAGAATATATGTTCATGTTCATTACTATTTGTGGTTCTTCATTTACTGCACATAACAATTTTAGTACAGCTTATATTAATTACAAAATAATGCAAATGTCAAGGATTTTTAATATTAATGTATTTTTAAAAAGTTATGTAGCATACTGCTCTGTGATATAATCGATTCATACATTACTTTGTCAGCTGTTCTGATTTTTTTAGGAGGCTTGTTACTTTCAATATCTTGGCTTCTGATAGAGCTATAATCATACAGTGATGCAGTCACCCTCATAAAACTTACAAATATTTCCTGTTTGGGTCTTCCTTAATTAAGAAGTTCACTTCCAGGGTGATGACATGTTATTTCACACAACTTGCAGGCACTGATGAGGGATTACCTAGAGTTTATCACTCTGAATTTAGAAGCCATGGATGACATCTGATGTAATGTTAGTATGAAGTTTCACTGCATATAAACTTTAACTTCATGCTCAAAATATTGGCCAGACTTTCACTTCACATTGAGAACATGAGATTCCTTTTCCCATAGCAAGTAAATTCAGAAGACAGTCTAAATCACCACTCATATATTTAGCATGTACAAAGTTACACAATGGTGCTGCTTACCACTCCAGTCATTCATGAGCACCATTCCAAATATATGTTCATGTGCTTCTTTCACAGGCACAGGCTCTCCAAGTTTAGTTGGTGGCCCACCCACAAAGAATGCTACCTCCAACTCAAAGTCCATGAGGCGGCAAGGCCCAAACACTGGCGCAGCACCTTCTACTGGACAGGTCTGGCCATTGGGTCGCCGGATTGGAGTTCCAGATACAACAACAGAAGATGCTCGGCCATGATATGCTACAGGTAGGTGCTTCCTGTAGGACCATAAATTTATTTAGTGTTAATTGCTGGATGCATCACATTCTGAACATGGCTTAAAAGTTGTTTCCAGGTGCTGCTAACTAAATAAATGCAACAAAGAAAGCTAAGCAAAGCTTATAGTCACTCAACTAGTCAATATATTCTTAATCTTATATAGGAACCAAAGAAGCATTACCATATTCTTTATCCTGTACCAGCACAAATTAGTTACATCTCATACCCTAGTTCTTTAAGATCACATTTAATATTACCTCCAAAATGACCTCTTTTCTTCAGGTTTCCCAACTAAAATTCTGTGTGCATTTCCTGTCTTCCAAACATGTGTTACATTTCCTGTCCACCTCATCCTCCCGCACTTAAGCCTATAACATTGTTTGGTTCATCTGTGAGGTTTCATAATCCTTACCAGTTAGGAAAGAGAGCATTGTTCTTGTCACGGAACATCATGCCTACGTTGGTGGCATGGTGGATGGAGGAATAGAAATCAGTGTAGTCCCCAATTCGGGCTGGGAGGTGCATTGTTGCTCTTGATTGTGAAACAAATGCCCTGCAACACAACCTACATATGAGACACTGGGATCCCAGACTGTTGCTCATGAAAGTTGATGTATTTATTGTCCTGGCTTATGTAACAAAGTTTCAACAGTTCACATTATGTATATGGCATTGCATGACAAGGTGGTTACTGCATAATTAATTGGAAGGGAAGTAACTGGAGCCTAGTTTGAGGTACTATCCCAGCATCTGGCTGGAGGAGCTGGGGAAAATTACAAAAAGTTGCTTGAGAATCTGGTCTCTGGACTGAGAATCATGTGCAGAAAGAAAGCTTTGGAATGTGTTACAGACATGACACACTGGGGGATTCAGTGTTGCTCTTTTGTAGAGTGAATGCTCTGGAATGTAGCACATATTTGTCCAACTCAGTTTCGTATGTCAGCTGATTAAACAGGACTGGATGTAAGTACAACAGACCAGCGTACACAGCAGACTCTCCTTGTCTGCCTGCTTATACTGTATCGTTTTGCTTACTTGCAGAAGAATTATTGTGGCAACCCTCATGCACTGTGTAGAAGGTCCCTGACTCATTCATGTTCACGCTTATGTAGATGCATGCAGTAAAAGACTGCATCTGCCCACCTGTCACACCCAGCAACTACCTAGATATTGTGCCACACAGAATGTACTTGAACTGTACTTTCCAGAATTTTTAAGATTAAGACCAGCCTCACTGGATAGCCAAACACTATGCACAAGCCAGTGTCGACATACAGGCCTTTTATAATATCTGGAAAGGGTGATGTGTCTACTAAAGAAGAGCCTAAGGATAAAAAGAAAGTAAAGTAATATCTGCCAGAGAAAGTGGAGGTGCTGGATAAGTTAAACACAAAATGAGCATTGCTATGGTCAGTTGCCATTATGCTGTAAATGAATTGGCAATTGATTTCATCACAAAAAATTACAACAATGTTACACAAAGCATTCAGATGAGTGCTCCATCCAGTGCAAAATTTCTTGCCTAAGTCACAGTGACCCCTTCTGTGGAAAGATGGAAAGGGACTTGGGTGCATGGCTCCAAGATGAGGCACAGAAATGGTGGCAGTTAACGGTGCCGTGGCAAGGGAGAAGGCTGATGTGAAAACTGTAACTGAAGCCCAAGGGTCTAGTATTCATGGCCCTCCTTGTCCTTGATAATGCCCCAGGGTGTCTGCAGGATCTTAGTCTTGTGCATTCGAATATCCAATTTGAGTATCTGTCCAACACCACCAACTCACTCCTGCAGCTGTTCAAGCAGGAAATCATCACAACATTCAAAAGCTATTACACTTCATGCACCTTCTGCGGTATCTCGGATGCAAGTGAGAAGGAGACCTTTGTTAGCATCATTAAGTGCTGGAAATCATATAGCATAGCTGACTACAAAGTGAATATAAGGAAGTCCATGACTCGAAATGGCTGCTGGAAGAAGCTTTGGCCTGAAACATTTAATGATTCCCAGGGATTCCCCACCCAACAATTAAACAAAATTAAGAATATACTTATGTTGGCCAGTAAAATTCCAGGGGAAGGAATCCCAGATTTTAAGGGCGCTGATATGAAGGAAATTCTTGACTCTTATACTGCTGAGTTAACTGAGGAGGACCTTGAACAGTTGACAGTGTTCAGTGAAACAGAAGGTGAAGATTCGGATGCTGTCGTGGAGAGGCCTCAGCTGACTGCGAGTGATCTGAAGGACGGCCTCCAGATGGTGACTGACCTAACTGTTCTTGTCTTGAAAGTCGACCATTTCATGGATAAGTGTCTGAACTTTAAGCACAAGGTGGGGGCTGTCATGGCACTATAGAAGGAGGTGTGAAGGATGCACAGAATAAGGCAGAATAATCAAAGATCACATCTTTCTTCACAATGTCTTCTGTCTCCCCATCTGCCATGCACTCCACATTTATCATCCTGACAACTTTCAGCTAGGAACACCATCACCATTCCAATCTACACCAACATGAATGTTTTTGTGTTTATTAATCATTAATTTACATATCATGTTTCACTTCTCCCATATGGTCTTAACTTTGTGAAATGTGGTTGCATTGTTTTTGGGATTTTCCAAGAACATGACCCCTGTGAATTGTGAGGGTTCGTCACAACTTTCAAACATATGGCTTCAATTATATGACTTCATTTTCCCTGTCACTAAGTATCAAATATAATAACCTGTGATATTTGACTCACTCCTGTAACTTCATTACTAAAGTATGTTTCTGTGTGCAAAAAATCTCACAGATGAATATGTGGGTGATTGGATATATAAAGGATTGTTTATAAAACAGTAAAATGAATTGCTTCACCCCTTTGATAGTATTATGATCTGTCACTACATGATGCCTGAACTGTGTGGCTATGAGACAGTGAATACTTAAAAATTAGTAATGGTCACAGGCTGGACGCTAACTTTGTTCTGAGATCCGGATTACTTTGCAGTGTCGTGTTGTCAGCTGACAGCAAACTCTGTAGTTTGGAGCGGGCCTCTAGCCAGGCAGGGCGGCCCAGACTCATGAAACTGTTTAAGGTCTCCTGGAACAAATAAACAGCTTGAAGTGTACAGATTATATGAAAGCTTAGGTTCAGTTTGGTTTGCAGGGTTATGTTGTCAGTTGACAGCATGCTGTGCAGTTCTGAATAACAAACTCTTTAAATTAAATTTTGCACTTACATAGTGGCCAAGTGCAACAGTTCTAAAGGAAAACTAATTCTGTTCCTTGTACCCATGATCACTCAGCACAAACATTAAACTTCAAACAAAAAAATTCTGTGTCTGTTTATGATCATTAGTCCCTAGAAAATTAACCTATTCCCTGGTACACGGCCTTCACAGAATGACATATTCATTCACTGGTGATGAAATTCCGTACTGTTATGAAATCCAGACTTTCATCTTGATTATCACAAAAGCTTTCCAGTGAATCCAACTGGTTTATCTCCACACATGATGGTTTGCAAATAAAAATGCATTTCTTGTTTCCTCTATACATGTTAAATGCTGCATCCTTCTTCTTCCCCTTGATTTGCTCACCATAATAATACAAGGTACAGATACAAGTAATAAAGGTCTGTATTACTGAATTTTGTGTAGTCTCTCTACTTAACCACACATAAAATTGTAGTTTCGTATAGTTTCACTTTTGGATAGAAGTTGCAGTACTTGAAGCAGCATGACAGCATGTTCCCAGATTTATTCTGTTCTGAATTTAATAAATTATATATTTCTTCATTACTGTCATTTAAAAATACTTGAAGTTGTCACATTTTGAAAACATTTGTTGGGAATTCTTACATTATGGCTTATATCTTGGGTATGGGACATGAAAACATACCAGCACATTCTTATTTTCTTTCTCTAATGCAGAGAATATTTTTAATCTTCCATGTCAGCATGTGTGATGTGGTTATCAACTGCCATGGTTACTGGGTGGTGACTTCACAATATTAACAGTTACAAGATTATTGTGATTGTACTTAATAGGTTTGTTGTTTGTGCAAGTGTTTCATTCACAGAAAGTGGTAAGCTTGGTGGATATGAAAATACTGCATAACAACTGAAAGGGGAAATTTAAAACAGTCATATTTAAATGATGAGGGTGTTCAGATGTCTTTAAAGTACAATAATATCTGAATAATGGTTAGTGTAATGAGCTAGTAAATCTTCAAGAACTGTGGAAAAATGATGAAAAGAGGCCTCCAGTGGTGCAGTCTGTCATATGACAGGCATGTAGCTAGTATGTAAATTCATAAGGAAATGTGACTGACCTCTTGGAACACTTGCTGAAGCTTCTCATTCTCGAACAGGTGGCTCACCATAGACAAGTCCAGAATCTGGTCCCCAATTGCCACTCCAATTCGATGAGTGTGCTAGATTAACAGAAAGGGTACACCATTCTCTTAAACAGAGTATATTTGCTCAGATCTGAAAGTACTACCTGACTGTTAATATTTCCTGGTATTTTAAACCCATATGTTACTTTGTATGTTTCAAGCTTTCACTTGAGTTGACTTAACAGCATGTAAATATTCAGTTTGCTACTAGTGTCAGGATCTCCGAGATGCATGAGTATCTTCCGGAACCATGGGAATTTTTAAACCATGTGTGGCATGCCTGATAAAGCACTTTAAACATCCAGCATGGCTGAATAATGTTTAAACCTTCATTTTGTACCTCACAGAAAACACACTGCATTTCAAACAGTGAATGCTTTTCATTGAAATAATTGCTCTTTATTTCCAAGAATCATACGAAACACATAAATAGATTCTGTGGGCAAAATTCAGCATTTTTTAATGTTAAAGCAGCTGGTATATGTATTTACTACTGGGATTGAATAGGTTAAATAAGTTAAACTGGGGTTTAAATATGTGGACTCGGCTGTTGGTGACTTTGCCTGAACACAGCATCACTATTTCTCCACAGCACTGACCTACCAGTTTACATCATCACTTGAAAAGTATTAATTATTGTGTAATACAATCTTCTCTTGAGGCATCATATTGCCTTACGTACATATCCTTTAATAAAATGTCAGAAATTCGAATTTTAAATGCTCTGCATGTTGTCATTACATGAGAAAATATTTACATTTTGATGTTGGCCATCCGTAAAGTACAAGTTACATTGGACCAGTGAAAATTAAAATTAAATTTTTCAATTTGGGTTAGCTGTAGATGCATCAGCACCTACTTTCATGCAAAAACCATTGATATTTGCGAATCTCAAAGCCGTGACTATGAAGATCAGGCATACCATCTTTTGGGAATACGGCATCATGCAGCCTAATAGATGTGTAATGACAGTATGCATCTATGCACATAAAATAGCAGTATTTATAAAAATAAGTTCAGTAATTTTAGAGACCTCATTATGTGTTCATTTTTTGTACTTTGTGCAAAGAATGTTTAAAATTATACAAGAACCTGAAGCGAAAACATTGCTCTTGTACCATTCTAGCATGAAAGAAAATTATCTTTCTGCCTGCTCTTGATTTTTGGACTGTCGTCTACGAGATTGGGCGCAGAGTTCCAAGCAGCAGTACGAGTAAATACTGTACCTTCACGTCATTTAATTAACCCTTTTAAGACCAAGCATATCTGTTTTATATAAGGACTCAGTGCGTACCGCGCTGTAAACACTCTCCACTTCGGTTATAAAAACCAGTCTCTTAATGTTTTATACAGCAAAAGTTGCTGTTTGTTCTGAGATCCACACAAAACACATAAACGCAATGTGGGTACCACGTAGAATTTTTTAATGTCAAACCTGGTGGCATGTAAAGTTACCGCTAGGCTTTAAAATTTAAGTGCTATGCCATGAAGACATACAAGGGTTAGTGATACAATTCCACTATCTCTGACTTCGGCATTGTATGGTCGTATGTGGATCAGCTTCACGCTCGGGCCGCTTTGTCTCTGTGAGGAGGGCGTGTTGTACCCATTGGCTAGGATCTTGCTAGGCCTCGTTATGGCGAAAAGAAAATCTCTGCCCCTGTCAGCCAGGAATGCAACCCGTGTCTTCAAACAGTTTGCTGTTAAAGAGTACTGAGCTGTCCCGGCCAATCACCAACTCGCGCTTTGAATCCAAATGGAATCGTACGCCACGATGTGGCAGCAATAGCCTGGCAGCCGGTGTCACGGGCCGGTGTTATTCTGTCGCGTGACCTGATAGACCTGTTTTTGAAGGTCGTCACTGTTACTGCGTCCAACAGCTTCATCAATATGCATGGAAAGCGTTGGTACTTCAGACTATACAAAACTCACGATTAAATAAATAACATCTGCTAAGGCTGTTTGATGTCAGTCCCCGCCGAAAAACCGTATATCGTGATTAAACAGAACGTTTTCATATTTCTCTCTGGCTTTGCAGAGTCATGCCAAAACAGCACCTTTGGCGAGACAACACCACTTCCTTATCCTGTATATTTTCGTTTACTGCTACAACATTTCACTTGGAACAGTGTCCATAAACGGAAATAAGTCCGTGATGGAAATACTCGTGGAACAGCAGACGAAGTGAGTGGGTCATGAACCATGCCCCAAAGTTCCGGACATGCCACTCGATAAGCTGCTAAGGGCCTTTTTTTTTCCGAATTTACCCATTTTTCGGTGACATCATAAATCAGAAACCGCAGCAGCTGATACGGCGAACTTCGACCATCAAAACGTGTATCAGACACACGTTTTCTTGTCGTCAAATATAGTGTGTGTTTTAATATCTGTTACCACGAGTCTCAAATGGGAGGAGGCAACAAAACTCAGTTCCACAATCGTTACGACAAAAGCACGCCGATCTTAGCCATTAATTCCAATTAACATCTCATTTGCAGTAATTTTTAACGATGATCCGTCTACAGCTTGATAATACACATGCCTCTTTTGACAACGATTCCCTGCAAAATTTGTAACGCATATGTATAAAATTCCTCATTCTTAATACGCATGAGTGCACAAGAAAATTGGACTAACAGGGTTGCACAAACGTCGGGCGCCAGGTCGCCGTGGCGAGCTAACAGTTTTGCGGTGGCGCCTAATATTTGTGGGCCCTCAGGATGGAACTTGATTCACGTTACCCTACTGGCGCCAGAATTTTGGAAAATTTGTGCACCCCTGGGCTAAAATAGGATTTCCAAAATATACCCTTTTCCCGTCTACAAATCTGCACGCTGCAGTTTCAACTCAGCGTGCACAACATAACTGTTTGAAATGAACATTCACTGCCTAACTATAAACTTTCAGAGATTTTTGTGCTCTGTTTAAAAGGTGTGGTTATGGAGTTAGTTAATTCTTCATAATTTCTGACGGCCCCATTTTCACATGCACGCGCGAATGATACTCCTAACACAGAAAGAATGTACTTTGACTTCCATCAATCTATGTGAAGACACAGTCCGGGGCTGTTCCGTTTATCGCGAAAGTCATTCCGCCTAGAATCCCCTGGCATTACAGCTATGCGGTTTCTGAACCTGTCAGATCATCTAGATCAAAATATAAATCCAGCTGGCTTGTGTACAAATGAACGCCGTTCTCCACGCGCTTAGTACGGAATGAGGTAGTTTTTCCTATACACGTCATGAAGGCATATTGGGGGTTGGGGGGGAGTGGAAGTATACATCCCCTCATTCGTAATCTCGGCACTCCATGGAAGTGAGTGGTCACCCTTATTCCCCGGGCGTTTTGCCCCCAGGGGAAAGTCCCCCTCCCCCCGGCCGGTAACCAATGAACAGGGGGCTGGGTGGGCCCCAGAGCCGATTCGAACCCCGGAACATCCTGCCCGTAGCGTAGTCACTATACCGATTACGCTATCCTGGCTCTCTTTTATACAAAATAAAACTGTATACTACGGTGCTGGAAAGAATTTTGTTGCATCCGTCGCATCCACTCCGAACCGGGACTGTCATTTTGCTGTACTTCCATTTTACATTATATTCACTTCACATGCAAAGTTTTCAATGCTGTTAGTCTTACGTTTTCTGCAGTTGAAAAAACTCCGTACGGCAGATTTTCAATAGGAAAATCCGAGGTCTGTGAATACGCGACGAAGCTCTTCATCTTACACCACCGGAAGTTTCACCACGGTTCTGCGTCAATCACACACAACTTGCTTTGGACTAAGCTCCACAGCGCGGACGAAAGTTGCCCTGCCAGTGGTTCTCGTAAACAGGTTTGGCGGACGACTTGTGTACTTCCATTCGGGACGGACGGTTCGTTCGGCGATAGAAACTGCACCGCGATGCCGCCTGTTAGCTATGCGGTAACATACATCGCCAGTACGCGTAGCAGCTGCTTGTGGCCCTTGCGCAGCGGTAATCGGTATATTGGAGCGAATCGATTCGAAGAGTCGAATCCATAACCGAGTTGTCTGGGGCACCCCAGTGCAGTTCCAGCCACAGATAATCTAGTATAGGTGGAAGCCGTGGCTGTCGTATGTAAAATAGTTTCCCAGTCTCTTCCCACTTTTTTGATTTACAAGTATGAATGAGGATATTCTGGATGTAATGTTTGGTTGGGGAACGTTACTTTCAGCCAATAAATAAATAAGTAAGTAAATAAATAAATAAAAAGCAAACAAACGAATAAATAAGTAACCGTACCTTACCAAACCTAAACCTAAACCTAAACCTATTGACCAGAATGACCAAAGGGACCAAAAGGACCAAATTATAAAAAGGTTGAGAACTACTGTTCCAGTGAGTGTCTTTGTTGTATTTCTTGTTTGATAGGCATGACTCTAATGCAGTGTTAACACCGAATATTTTTGTATGTCCATTTAAGTATATTATATCTTTCTGTAGGAAAAGTCATCAGCGGAGGAGAAAACACTGGCGTTGAGAAAGAGAGGGAACTCTTTGCTGCCATGGCAAACCTTTTCCCACAGGAACTAAGAGATACTTACCTCAGCACTGGCTAGGCACAAGTTAGTGTGCAATTATAATTTTTATAATTTAAAATAATAGTGTGTGAAGATTGTGCATTGTGTTGTTGTGGTTGATAATGCACTGCACAGCATAATAAAATGTAATGTTCACCAAATAGTGTCAAGGTCAGAAAATTAAGAATCGAAGGATGGGCAGGGCATGTAGCATATGTGGGAGGTTTCAGAAATTATATGCTTTGTAGGCCAGGGAAAGTGAATGGAAGAGAAAGCAGTTCGCTTACCATTGTTCACAACTCAGTGGAAGGGATTAGTGGGGGGGGGGGGGCGCCGCCTTTATGTATTTGGAAGATGGTGTGATGTTGCTGATAGGATCGATCTGGCTGAGGGCATTTGTAAAGTCAGAGTTGTCTTTGCTCTATGTAATGTGGGAAACTTCTGTGTTTGTTAGGCAACTGCTTGCTTTACAAAAAAACAATGCTGTGGGCTGGGTGACCAAGGAATCATCCATCAATTTCAGGCAGGAGAGAAATTTTCTCTCATCTTCAAAGCATCCAGACAACCTCTGAGGTCAGCCCAGCCTCGTATTCAGTCTGTGCTCAGGGTAAAGCAGCTGGGCCAGGAAGCAAACCACTTGTCTCTGTCTAGTGCCAGGGTAAGAATGTGTGGAGCTGTATGTGCTGTACCTCCACACCCTTCTAGACCCTCACTGTTTTGTGCTTAATGAAACATGGAGACATGAAGTGTTTTCATGTTAATCAGTTGTGTTGCTCACAGCACAAACTGTTCTGTGAACAATTGGTGGGGGGCCACACTTGTTCTTTATATTCTTTGGTACAGGATTTGATGTGCTTACAGTGGTAACGATTCATAATGTGGTCTGGGTTAGGACAGTGTGTAGTCTCGTACATGGTTATGAATGTTTTGGAGGAGCATTCTGGGTCTGTCTTCACAGGCAGTCAGAAGGTGGAGGAAGTATGTCCTGACCAGAACTTCATTACCCACAAGTCAGACTACACAGTTCCGTAACTTGGAAGACCATAATTTTGAATATTAATATTCTGAATTTTCCGTGCCGTTTCTCACTATTACGTAACAACTGAATACACATATTACGCAATAAATATAACTCATTATGTTACATTATATTTTGATGTGAGCAGAGATATGTTGGAGAAAATATAATGTAAAATAACAGGTCCTAATGAGTGTCTCTAGCTAGTTTGTAATAATTTCGAAGTTCGCTATTGTTTAGTGCCCTTATGATCGGACTTGGGGTGCAGGTGAGAGCCAATGTCATAGTACATATTTCCAAATGTTACCACCATGCGGACGCTTTACCTACAGCCAGAGAGCCATGCCGTCTACTGTGACGCACGAAGGCGCTGCATATGGCGGTGTAGTTTTACGTTTCCACGGTTGTGCAATGTCTTAAATGTATTAGTGTGTGATCTGGAAATTCGAAACAGGGCAGACAGAAAATAACGGGCACGAGGTCTGACCCATGGTAGGGAATCACCTGGCGAGAGACGTCAAACTAAGTCGGTACATGAGCTAATATCTACATGAACAGGTGACACAGGTTTGTCTTAATAACTTTGTTTGAACAATTTCACTTCTTATTATTTTACATATGAGTGAAATTACTTGCGATGTTTGGTGTCGAATTCATTGCATCAATTTTATGAGTGCTCTAACTAGTGATCCATGAACTTGATTGCGGCTTAACAAGTCATCCGCATTCCATGCCTTGTTTCACGGAGTAGCGATATCAATTTAATCCGTGTTCGTAACCTCATCTGTGTTCGATAACGCGTGAGGTGTTCACAGTTTGTTTCAAACATTTCCCGCCTTCGTTTGTATACATCACGTCATCGTACAACAGTTGCCTTGAAAATGAGTGTTAAATTGAATGTCATAGTTGCAGTTAGTGAAAATATGGGTATTGGTATAAATGGAGAATTGCCTTGGAGATTAAAGTAAGTTAATGCATTTGCAGGCCCTCGTCAGATACCAGTAAAGGTGCCCCTTTGTATGTTGGGAAGGCATGCAGGGTGTGAAGTAAAGCTCATCTCATTTTTAACCCCCGGCGGTAGATGGAGGTGACTGGCCAGCTTTACGCCCCGGCCACTTTACCGTAAAGGAAAGAACCCCTGGGGCCGATTGCACTGGAGAGGGTGGGTCCTGTAGCCAGTCTGGATGTTGTGGAGAAGAGACTTATCTCTTGCTCCTGTGCCGGGAATCGAATCCCGGATTGTCCAGCGCGTAGCGTAGTCACTACATCGACTAGGACACCCGGCTTCTTATACGCCCCACTTAGATAGCTTCACCTAAAACACCACACCAGATTAAACACTATCAGGGAGTGATCAAAAGCAGCAGGAACATGGTGTATTTTTTGAAGATATAAGAGCTTTGGGATTATGCATGCACGTGGATCTTTGAATCTTTACCATTTCTGTAGGCCGTGAAGATAACTGACTTTTATTTTGCTGTGAACATCAGTTTGCAGATTTTCTGTTACCTGCATTAATGTGTTCTTTTGTCAGCATGTAGCCAAATGGTGTAAGTACATGGCAGCTCTTGTAACCTTACATGACAAATGTAATATTGCTGAAACCAAGCAGGACCATTAGTTTACATGATTGTGCTACTTAATTTTGTTTCAACATGTGTAGCCTTAGAAACCAATTTCTTTTTGTTGATTCTTAGTTCTTTCACAGTGGCTTGTGAAATAAAACTACGTTGTAACTTTTAGATGTGTCGTGAAAGGTTATAAAGGAACTGCATGTAACAATTTAAATGTCACCTCTTATGTGATTGTATTTGATAGGAAAGAGATGGCATACTTCAAACGGATGACCAAGTGCACGAACGATTCTAGCAAACAGAATGCAGTCATCATGGGGAGGAAGACCTGGGAGTCGATTCCAGGCAAGAATCGACCCCTTGATGGACGAATCAACGTTGTACTATCACGACAAAACCTGTATGTTTAGAAAATGCTCCACATACTGGATTAATTTATTAGAAATGTAACAAGGGAGTGACGTATATAAAATTCTGGGGATGGATTTAAGTAATCAAACAACTGGCTGAAACAATGATTGGTTTTCTTCACTGGTCTTTACTGAAGCATGCAGTTGTGATTACTTAATAAATCATGTTATGTTCCTTTGAAAGGTCTGTTAATTCCTAGTGGACTACATGGCATCACATCCCAGGAGATGGTAACTTTCAGTCTAGGATTTGTTTCTTATTTGTGGATGGAATTAAAATGTTGATACAAGAGCCCAAAAAAGTGCATGAAGTTTAATTTGTAAGTCCCATGAAGTTCTGGCTGTGACGTTCCTTGAATCTGATTTTTTATAGAAAAGTTTGGTGTTTAGTTTATTTAAGGATTCTTTTCCTTTCCAGTTATTTATGTTAGGTTATGTAATCTTGAATGATAGGGCAGTTGTGAATTATGATTTGGAAACACTGTGGAAAGAAAAAAAAAGGGTAGTACCATATTTGAAGTTGCTGTCGTGGAATTTGGTTGGAGTACTGAGTAAAACCATACATAACATCAGCCATGATGGCTAGTCTGTGGACTAAGATTTAACGCAGATCTCCCAGATATGGAACAGCACTACCGGCGCAACTACAGTGTTAAGTAGAGAGAGAAAGGTTTTGTATTCATTTCACTTTTACAGGATGCTGGGACCAAATGTGCTGGTGTGTAACTCATTGAACAGTGCTCTTCATAGGCTCCAGGAACCGCCACTAGCAGGAACCATAGAGTCAGCATGGGTTATAGGGGGCAGTTCAGTATACAGGGTGTGTAAATTTTTACATGTTGCAAGATGCTATCACAGGTCTGGGGGCCATCAGTCTTTATGGTTTATAGTCTTACAGTTGTGGGCTGGCAAAGACCTAGGTCCTGTAACTAACTAACTAACTAACTAACTAACTAACTAACTACATGGAGCAGAGTCCTTGAGAAGCTAACAGGTCCTTAGCTAGCTAATTTGCTTAGACCTTTCAGCAAGCCTGTTGAAAGATCCCACTTTTTGAAAAAAGTAATGACTGATGATGGCGACATTTGGGTCTTCCAATATTATGCACAAATAAAACACCTCTGCTCTGCTTGTTTGATGTCAAAGGAATTATCCATTATGAATTTATTCATCCAAAAACAGTAAACCAAACATGCTGCCTTAAAATTTTGGAACATTTATGGCAACATGCCCATCAAGAAGGACCACAATTGTGGCCTGAAAAATAAATTTTGAGTTAGGTCTGAATGTTTTGGTTTATGGCTGTGTTACACTAAACATGACTGTTCTTTGATCATTGCCCATTGTTTTGAGTTATTTCAGTCAGTGGCTCAGGAAATGGATCTATTTCCACTATTACGTGACGGGATGGCAAGGTTCCTATTCAGTTCCTCACCAGCTGGATAGGAGCCTGTCATTCATTTCAGCTGATGACAGAAATAAATCCAGTTTCTAAAAAGTATGTCTGGAAAGCTCAAGGTTATGGGCTGTGTCCAAATAATAGTCATGTATAAACTGGATTTCACATCGTGAAAATGCATCTATCCATATAAAACCTCCAATATAGAATTTTTTTGCCAAAAAATAAATGCCTGACCAATGTTGGAACATTTATTGTAACTGGTTGATTAGTACCTTATGCAACTTTTTAACCTTTTAAAGCCTAGCGGTACCTTTACATACCGCCAGGTTTAACATTAAAAAATTCTACGTGGTGGCAACATTGCGTGTATGTGTTTTGTACGATCTCAGAACAAACAACAGCTTTTGCCTTATAAAACATTAAGAGATTGGTTTTTATAACTGAAGTGGAGAGTGTTTACAGCGCGGTACACCCTGAGTCCTTATATAAAACAGATATGCTTCGTCTTTAAAGGGTTAATATTCACAAAACTAAAAATCCTCTGAAATGGTCTCATTTGGAATCTCTTTATATAACTGTATACAGTTTTATGATAGCACACTGGAAAATGATTTCCAGCGGTGTTTCCAGGCATTGCAGAGAAAGAATGTGTATTTAGTTAGAAGGTAAGGGCATTAGAGGTGACGACATTCACTAAAGCTTGCAAACAGGACTTTTGTTTTCTCTCACTACTCCAGCCTCAGTCCAGTTATTTGCCATGACCTTATATTGTCAGACTTATAAACATGTTTTCAGTTTAGTGAGCATGCTTACGTCTTTTAGAATTAACATAACTTGTAGTCAGGGTTATGTAAATTGGTAAGACATTGCCATGTTAATCAAACATAATAATGTTCCAGATTTATACCAGCTTTATCTAGCACTTCATTTCTGTTGCAGGAAGCAATGACTTCACCTCACTGCTTCCGTATTTACTTGACAAAAGTCTTAAAGGCCTTCAAATGTGACACATTCCTGCCTGAGGTTCCAGGGAACACTTTTAGGCTTGTAAGGTGAGTTTCAGAATGTTGCTGCTATTGGTCTAGTTTATCATGTTATTCAGCTGTAACTTTTTGTGCTTTCCATTTATAAAACAAATAGATAGAAGGAACTTTTTAGGTACAGTGAGGAGCATTTATGAATTGCTTGTGAAGGTACAGTACATAGGCCAGGGCTATAAAAACACACCTGCCTGCTCATTCATAACAAAAAATTAACGGTGACAAGTGGAAAAGCCTTTGGATTCACTGTGTGGTTAACATTCTTTCCTGATGTTCTTTTTTAGCAGATTCTCTTTTTCTCAAAATGTGTGATCTCGATATCAGTGCTTTGTGATCCCCATTTCAACTTCCAGTTGATGGATTTTGGTAAAGTTGGTATGAACATTATGCCATTCTGGGACATCCCAGCACTGTGTTTCCTAATTCCCTATAATCTGTAACAACTTTAGGGTGTACATGTGAATCTGTGAGGTGGAAGCAATACTAGTGCCACCTACGTTTAGGTCTTGGTTTGATGCAAGGTAGTTAACCTTGATAAAATATGCAACTTCTGTTAAGGCAATGTTTTGTAGGATGTAAAATAACTTCTTATTGGGTTTTTTTGTTTCATGGCAATAATTAACAAACCATGAGAACTGGAAGTGCAAAGTTTGATAGAGAGATAGATCATAAATGTACCTACATATTATGTGTGGATTATTGTTTGTAAGCCAGGACTTATAAATACAGAGATGATGTGAAACTTTGATGTTGTTTCTGACAAAGTTAACAAGCAGAGAATCTATACTTAACAAATATGCTGTTCACAAAATTAAAATTAAAGAAGGATAATACAAAAACAAACTTAAAGACTAATAATACTATAAATCAGGTGAGCGCAAATTCTGGGTAACTAAATTTTGGTTCTATGTATGTACTGCAGTGCCTAATATTTGTGGGTCCTCACTGTGGAACTTGCTTCATGTCACCCTTCCAGTACCTGGAATTTTGAGGTGGCTCCTAGATTTTTGGGAAGTTTGTGTACCCCTGGTATAAATAGATATGTAACCAGAAATCCTGTAACAGGGAAGTGGGATTTAAGTGCTGCTTGGAACTCCACATTCTTCTTTGCCCAGACCTTAAACATTATATTTGAACAGTAGGTTATACCTTGTATAAATATTATATTGTATAATATGTGGGGTCATTGTATGTTGTGTATGTAGTATGATAATGTGTAGGCTGGTGCAGAGCAATTAGAATGGTGTGGGTAGCCAGGTTTGGTGAACTGACATGTGTCAACATTTATTGCCTGCTTAGGACTCACACAGTCAGATGTAACTGTGCCATCTGACCAGTGCTGCCATCTGTCTAAGACAAGCAAAATCATTGTGCTACACAAATACAGTAAAACAAAATTATTGCTTGTTTCTTGGAGAAATATCTTTTAGAAATTATGTAATGTAAAAGATCCGTTTACATTTACGCCAAGAGTGTCCTGTTACAGGGATCCAAATGTTCCTGAAGAGATGCAGCAAGAGGATGGTCTGTTGTATGAGTACCACGTTTATGAGAGACTCCATGATGTGTAAGCTTTGGAGAGCCCTGCCTGTCAGAGCAGAATGCTTGCCACATAATATTAGTGTATTTGTTCTAATGTGAGGTGACTGGAACATTTCATCTCTATTTTAAAAGCAGGGCTGTGGAGTGGGGAGTGGGAAGGGATTTTGGGTGGAGTTGGAGTCGGTAAAAATGTACTGACTCCGACTCTGACTTCGATATAAAATCTTAAATGGATAATAGCTACAATAACCATTAGACTTATACTTAAATATAGGTTATAACTCTAAAGTAGCCTGATGATTCATGTGGTGGTGACGAAATGTCGTATGATACCATTTACCTTTTTAGTAGGTTTACCTTTATTAATGCATATTGAGCTTCTGTGGAGTCAGATTCAGTGACTTAAAAATTGAGGAGTCAGAGTTGGAGGTTTTGTGTACCAACTACACAGCCCTGCTTAAAAGTGTTAATGTGGTACTTCAAACAGAGATGCAGCTTAGAAGAGACAACTTTGGCACAAAGATAATAGTATATTTAACTACATTGTATTTGTGAGAGTGGAGCAGATAATTGAAACTAAAGTTCTAAGTTGATGACTGCCTCCAAGATGATGGTTTCTTCAAATGTGAAACTGGATTGCTTCACAAAAGAAAGAACATTGCAGACGTGTAGAGGAAGTGGCAGTCTGTTTGAATAGAGTGAAGTGGGGGAAGAGGTCATATGGGGAAGATGACTATTCTCCTGTAGTTTTTGAATGTGATAACAGATGGCGAGACGAGGTTGTGTGCCAGCTCCTGGCATCAGTTGGATGACAGGAAACATAGTGGTGAAGAGGTGTGACCACTTTCCCGTGTTTGTGAGCTAAAAAACCAAGGTAAATACAGAAAAGAACACCTGAAAATAATTGCAGACTTAATTTAAAGTAATAATGTTAACTATAATCCAGAAATTCTGTGGGAAGTGATATATTTGGTGTGTAGCACATGTTCTAAAGAAAGCATTTTCAGTGGTCACAGCTAAGATGCTGCCATATTAAGTCACGTGATGTAAGTGGCGTCTTACCCCGACCTACGGGAAAGATGCCACTACAACTTCGGGCAAAGCTGCCTGTTTTAAGTACTACTTTGCATGAATGATTAAAAAGAATATCAGTCTCAACCCAACTATTTTTGTTAGACAGTAGAGTCTATTTTGTAAATGAGCTACATGTTTTGACCTCATTTCGGTCATCTTCAGGCTCTTAAAGTATAAAACACATTGAGGAAGCCACTGAATAGACAAGTTATATAATTAATATTTGCACTTTCATGAATATTTTGACAGGCATAGAATAAAGAGAATATAAATGAGATAATATAAAATAGAATAAAAATGTAAATTAGGGATTTTACATCAATTAGTTTGCAAACTACATTCCATATTTCTATCCAAGGTTGACGAAACGATGAAATCAGTCCAAGTGTTTTCTTAAAAATGTGTAACTTGTATTAAAATACGGTCTCAGAATTCCTTCCATCCCTATGTAACTCACTTTCCTAGTGAGTAGAATTTTCACTGGGATGACTTATTATTTATTGTAATTATGCATATCATTGACACACAAGAGAATGTCACATGTAAGAATTACAGTTTGTATTTTCTTTAAATAACTAAAAAGAATGCCCAGGAAGTATGTCAGGACTTCGAACAGATGTAAATGGAGTGAAGAATACCTAAGGTCTTCTATGGAACATGTAAGGACAGGGAGCATGAATTGTTTTCAAGCGTCACGCGAGTATGGAATCCCGTACAGAGCACTGAAGAGACGGCTAGAGAAGAATGATGATGGGAAGCATGGCTTGGGCCTGCAAAGTAAGGAATTATTTTTTCTAAATCTGTTATTTTACACAATCTTTAAGAAATAAAACCTGCTTGTTAATATTTTAAACGTGACTTACATGACTTATTACTTTAACAGGTTGTCTCAAGATACAAAGTGAGAAGTGTTTGGCGACATATATCAGAAAATTGCAGGCTGTAGGATTTCCTCCCACTGGAGAGACACTGCAAAAGCTCGCTTTTCAGTTTGCAGAAAAGAATGGTATTTGTCATTGTTTTAACAAAGACAGTGGTATGGCTGGATGGGATTGGCTTTATTCATTTCTGAGACGATTTCCTGGATTAGTGAAGAAGAAACCTTAAGGTCTTTCCATTGACAGGGCAATGGCTATGAACAGGAAGGGCACTGAGGATTACTTCAGTTTGCTGTTGGATGTGTTGACAAAGAACAGTCTGTTAGACAAACCTGGTCATGTCTATAATATGGATGAGACTGGATTTCAAATGATTCCTAGACCAGACACCATGATTGCTGAGAGAAGTTCTCCAACCTATCAGATGACATGCAGAGAAAAGGGGGAGATAGTATCTGTTATGGCATGCTGCAATGCTGAAGGCTGTTTTATGCCTCCAGCGTGCATCCTGAAAGGGAAAAACAAAAAGCCGGAATGGGAAGACTCATTGCCGAATGGATCCAAAGTGTTCATGAGTGCAAAATCGGGATATGTCAACACTGCTATATTCATGCAGTGGTTGAGAGAACATTTTATCCCATGAAAACAGCAAGGGAAAGTTGTGCTCCTTGATGGTCATACTTCAAACTGCACACACCCAGATATGTTGGATCTTGCTCAGGAAAATGATGTAATAATGGTGTGTTTGCCACCTCACTCTGCTCACTACCTTCAGCCATTAGATTGGTGTTTCTTCAAGTCTCTGAAACACTTTTTTTACAAGGCGATCCACATTTGGACACAGTCTCATCCAGGTTGCAAAGCAGCAAGACACACTTTGCATTGTTCCTAAAGGAGGCTTGGCAGAAAGCTGCAACACAACCCAATGCACATTCTGGATTTGAAGCTTGTGGCTTGTACCCATACAATCCTGTGCAGATACCAGATGAAGCATTTTCCATATGTGATGCTGTTTTGGCTGCATCAGCTACCGACACAGATAAGGTGGAACAACCTCAAGCTACAGACAATATTTCTGTCTCAAGCATTGATTCAAATGGACATGCAACGATGTCAGGGACCCAATCAAATGGTGAAAGTCATGCAGGACCCTCTTTTGAAGATATTGCCCCTGTTCCTATTTTGAATCCACTGCCTAAGTGCAGAAAGAGGGCAGCTGTGACGCTGACAAAAGAACAGATTAGCCAGGCAAGAACTCATCAGCAGAAAAGAAATATTTAAAAAAAAAATCTGGGGGTGTGACGCCAAGCAGAATTTAGCCTAATGGCCCGACAAACAATGCGGTATGAGACTAATGCTCTGCAGCTCTGGCATCGGTAGTCTATCTAGAGCAGCGAAACTGGCCTTGCATGTTGTGGGGCCCACAGATGGGAGAAGAAAATTTTCACTATTTTTTCATTTATCCTGTAGTGTTTTAAACAGTCCAGGTATAGACTGTGTCAGAAATATTGCAAATACATAATTTTTATGGCACAAACAAAGGAAGTCTTCAGTATTCAGTATTATTTTTATTTCAGTGGATTATTACTACAGAGTACCACGATATTGTATTAGTACGTGAGTATTTTTACTGATTTGACTCATGCCATCTTACCCCAACAAAACTGTTGTCTTGCCTCAAGGGGTGGGGTAAGATGCCTAAAACGCAAACTTACGGAAAAAAGTGAATTACCAATAAAGTAAACGTTTCTGAGTATAGCGCTCCAGAATACGGTTTCAGGGGTTCCTTGAGTGTATGTGTACTTTATGTGATGCAAAAAGACCGACATTTTTCCTGTCTGTGGGAATGGTTTAAAAAAGTTGATCATCTTCCCTCCCTCTACTCTAAATGGTATCACTAATAGAATAAAGATAATGGAAACTGAATGAAATAGAGATAACTAAACAACAGACTTCATAAAGTGTTGCCTATATATGCATACTGTTTATCATCTTCCCTCTGTTATAGAAATCACACTCTGATATTTCTCGTTTGGAAATCAGTTGAGCTTGTATGAGGTACTATGGGGGATTTTCCTGTGCTTGGGTAATTCATTGGATTAACTGTCAGAACTATATGCATTTGCCCTAATTTATATTAAGGGCCTAGCTGTGTTTCTGGAGGAAACTGTAACACAGAAACAATTGTTCCCCTATCCGCTCTCCTGCAGACACGACAAAAATTTTCCATTGTACTGGATATGCTTTTTTTAACTGTTAAAGGTCCACTGTGTCTTTTAAGACGACAATATTATCCCTAGCTGGCTAACTGGACTCAAAGACGCAGCATGCACTGTAGCATGTAATGCAGTCTCTGATGGTCATGTTGGTTTCTAATGGACACAAATACTATGTACACGTTTTACAGGAATGGTTGCACAACTGTCATAAATTTTTGTGTCATAAGGATCCCTTTCGAATTTGTGTAAATATTTTTACACAACTTTCCTTCTCAACTAACAGTAGACATTTATTATATCAGTGGCAGTGGGGTCCAGCTGTTGTCGTGTCCTGTTCCTTCCAACTTACCGCTTGAGTAAAGAGTTATCAAGTATTTTACGAACAATTTAACTACAAACTTGCAGTAGCTGTCTGAGTAAGTCAAAGTGAGTAAAATGCATCATTTTACCCTTGACAGGTAGGAGCCAAATTTAAAAAACACAGATTTTGTAGACACAATCATATGATAGGTTGTATGTTATTTATGCTTCAGCTTAAATCAACCACTGAAATCGGCTGATGACTAGCACACTGGAATATTGAAAAATATGATTAAAATTCACAAATATGTAGATCATTTTCTTTTTGTTTAGTTTTAATCTTCCCTGTAACAATCGACTTGGAGAGTTTGACATGATTTTCATAACATAGTTTTTAAAATCAGACATAAGTTATATATAGCCTCAAGGTCAGCCCCCCCACCAAAGGAAAATTCTGGGTGCTCCTATGCATCACCTTAAATATCTCACTGAAGCCTTTTGACTTTGGTAACAGTGAACATGAGGACAGGTTTTTTGTCAGTTGGGTGTATTTATAGAAAATATTGCAACTGCTGACACCAGGATGTAGTAAGAAACAATATATAAAAACCCAGAAATCTGTATAGTGTATGTTTCCAGTGGGAGTCAGAATGAATAATATGCTGTTATTTACTGTGTTCATGTAGAGTCTTTCTCTTAAGGTGTCTTGTGTTTCATGAATGTAATGCATTAACAGATCAGTGTGGAGAAATCCCCTGCAGCAACAGTAGTACTAGTAGTTGTAGTAGTGTAGCTACTGCTGTTCTTATTGTTGTAACAGCAACAAAACATAATTATGAAGATGCCTATTTTTGGAATTGCTTGTTTATCATGAAACAGTATGGGTCTGTACATGTTTTGAAACTCCAATTCACTTGGAACTACAGTACTTCTCTTTGTAGTGCATGAGGTGATGGATGCTATCAAAAATGTGAAACTCACATCAAAGTTAAGTGGGTTATTACATGTTCTTCGCACAATGTGTGTAAACTGTACACATATTTGGGAGATTTTGTCTGACTGCCAAAGTGTTTCAATCTCAGAAGGTTGTGATGAAATTTGATATTACAGGTCATGGCAGGAAGTTGCAGACACCTTCAGATTTTTTATAAAAATGATATGAGACATGTACTTTCATAAGGGATTGGTATACAAAAGATGCAGGTGAAAACTACCCAATAAGGGTATGAAAGTTCTAGTCTTGTTTGCATGGTCTAACATAACCATAAAGAATGAAGTACTGTGGTCAGTTTCATTCCCACCACTATGGAAGTAGATTTCTTTATTGGTAATGTTGAATTGCAGAAATATGTCATTGTTCACTCAGTTTCACTAGAAGTGCAAAGTGAGATTTATTGAGTTGTACTGATTGTAGAAGTTCTGAGATTCCTATTTACATCTGGCCATCTCAATCTTTGTATCCCACATACATCTTTTGCCTTACTTTAAAAAAACTGTCAGCCACCTGCCTCACCCAATCCACCACCTTCCATTTAATATCTGCTACCAGAATATGGGGCTTATGTCGATTTACCCACTTCTTGGTTAGGATTTTCCATATTCCATCATCAGTTGCTGGTATGTGCCCATTTGTCAATTCTCTTTACCTGTGTGTTTACTATTACTTTATTCTTTTAATTTTATACGTATGATTAGCCTGGAAAATTACAGAAATTCTGATCATCATATTTTATTTCACCTTGTCTGTTTTCCTGTATTAAGTGTTACAAATGCTGAAAGATTCAAACTTCAGAGATGCATAACATTAATTTACTTAATTACTCTTATTGGTAATTCTGTACTCAAAATAAGATTTATATATAGCTAGTTGTGTATATGCAAATTCTTTGTCCACTTGCAAAGAAAAATGAAGGAAAAACTAGATTTATTAGATCACCATGCTATCTGTCTAGCATTGCAAGTTCTGTACCTTTTGACCAATATTTACAAAATTTATAAAGATGTTACCATAGACCTTAAAAGCCACACCTTTCTTATATCGAATAGTAACAGGTGGGAAAAAGTGGGAACATCCGAGGCAGAAGCGGTACTTAAAAGTGAAATGGCGTGTGGCAAATGGACCTTGGAAATATGGGACTTACGGTACTATGAATGTGGAGTGTTTGGTTGGCGGTCATGGAAGAATTTCCTTGATATTTCGGTTTGATGGAATTAATTCATGAATGCCTCCAGATGAACATGCAAAATATGACACGGCGGTATATCATAAATAGCTATACATTACACAAAAAATAACGTTTACAAGCGAAGAACAAACGTGACATAACCGTCTGACAAATTGACGCCCGGTACCAGCTGTTTAGAACTCTAATTTCTTCTGCGGGTGTGTGATTTTTTTTTTGTGTTTTACCTATTTGTGATCTTTTGTACTTGTCCGTGCTCTTCGACTCCGATTACAAAATTTGCTGCGGACAAATTGGTAAAGGACTTCTATGTTATTTTCCTGCGACACGCTAGAGTGCTCTGTAAGTATTCGCTCATGTTTGCGTGGACATGTGACTGTCTTGTTCGACGGTGTGACGTCGTACTATTCGAGCTGCCTTCGTAATTTGATGTTAAACAGGTTGGAATGTCTCTGTTACGTTTTTGAACTGTAGACATGACATAATATGAACAGTTCAGGGCATGCAATGGTGTGATCTGTCTCAGCAAATACGGTATTTCACAGTCCAAACTAATGTTTCGAGATCTCGTAGACCGAGTCGAGAGATGAATGTAAAATGGACAACGATTCGAATTATGTGTCAGTTCAGTGGCCGCTGTTTGTGTAGAATCTTTTGTATAGCCAACATGTGTTGTGTTTTTCGGACTCCAAAGCGTTATGGACCGATCCGAGTGTGTTAGTTTGAGACTGGAATAGGCGGTCGTATAGACAGTGACAGCGATAACGATGTGTGTCTGTTTGGTCTAGCAAGTGTGTGAGCTATCAGAGCTGACTGTGTACTAATCTGGACATAATCGGAACGTTACCGGTACGTCTCTTCAGTTGATGAATTGGGCTGTAGTTTGGTAAGTAACCTAAGATTCTCGCTCTATTGATAGTGGCTGTGTAATTCGTGCCACTGAACATGTCTCACCATAACAATGGTTTACTCCGTACGGCACAATTGTCACTTATGTGTACATGCCATCTGCTGTAACATTCAGAAACTGCATGTTGCGCACAGAGTGTGTTGAAGGGTTTAGTATTCTTCTTAGAGTGAAATGATTATTTACACAGCATAAACCTGTCTGGCGTTTTTCATACGCGTGCGCAGCACATTTCATTAGGATGTGCACCCAGGGATTTTTTTTTTCTAAGGCGGACATTTATTGAACAGTCAGTCATAAAGGTCACTGTTTGGTTGACCAAACTCCAACGTAACCTAAAAAAAAATTCGCAACCAAAATCTCCTTAAAATACAGCGTATTATGCGATTAGGTGAAAAGGCAAAGCCACTTTTTCATTTTAATGTTGAGATGTGTCTGGGCACACACGGTACACCCCGTACGCACGCCTGCGGCCGTTGTAATGTAGACGATGTGTTTCCTTTAAAGTTGGAACTGAATTGTTCACGGGGTTAAGAAATCTTGGTCTGTTTCAAGGTACGTTTCCGTGTGCATTATGCTTATCAAACAGGATGACGTGGGTGGGTTATGAACGAGGTGTTAAAACAAGGGCTAGTGAACTATCCTAGTATGTATTGTTCATAGAGTCGAACTCGGTTATAACGTCATGAAGGGGACTGAATATTTTGTGTCGTTATAAACGAGTGTCCTTATAACCGAGTAGTATAATGTTTGGTTAACAGTGAGGAATTAATTGATACCACAGAATATCTGACGCTATAGACGAAGTATCGTATAAACCGATGTCGTTATGACTGGGTTCGACTGCACTTGGTCACGGAAGTATTTTATTTTCATCAACATGTTTGTAAATACTCTGCGTAACCATTATTGTAGATTTGATTCGTGGAGAGGAAGATTTTCAAGCGTATGATGATTAGTCGAGTGTCAATCCATTGTTACTTGCCGGTATATTACAAAATTTAAACAAGTCAAACTTTAATAGGACCTGCTTACAACAGGCATGTAAACTGATATCAGTATCTAAGTAAATTAGTGTATAAAGTCTAGTTTGCTTGCATTCACTGTCATTCGTCGGAGGGCAATGGCGCAATAGTCTATTTTTGTTATTGTTCTACTTTGAGTGGGGAATCCGCACTGTATATTATAGGCCTACTCAGCACTGCCTTTTACCGTCGTATTATTACACTCCAGCTGATAAACCAGTCACCAAGTCAGCCGTGCTACAAACATGAGAACGATTCACACCCTCAGTCAGTGAAGTCGATTAAACGAGTCTTGTTACATAAGAACCGTGTATAGCTAGTATAACCAGTCAAACGTGTTACAGACAGGAGGGCGTTCCGTATATTTTGCCGAATTACAGACAGAAGGATAATCCGTAATACGAGTATAGTCAGACGTGTTACAGACAGGAGAGCCTTCCATGCGTTCAGTTGTGCTGAGAGGTGGACGATCTAGTGAGTCTGTCATTCAGTAATCAGTCAGCAGTTTTCCAAACAAAGTTTCGATATGCACGCAAATAAAGATTATCCAAGTACACACATGTGTACTTGGATGCTTTTTATTTGCAATATTGTAATTTAGATGCACGGTCGATCATGAACATTGAAGTAATATGTCAGTTTATCAAATACAATGTGCATCCAACCAATGCACTGTTATTATTCTAAATGTCTTTACGTTACAGTATTTATATGTTGATCCGACACGTTTCGATCCCGGCTGGGATCATATTCAGGGACTCACTCAAAAGTAAAAGCAAAAGACATTTAGAATAATAATAGCGCATTAGTTCGATGAATATTGCATTCGATTAATAACTGCGCACGGTACGAATAATAAAAAAATGTCAGTTTGTGTAAGCTTCGTCATGAAGGCTATAGCTAACCGCGCATCCTGTCACCAAGATCAACGCCGTGGTGGTTGTGAGGACGTCTGAGGTCGAAATAATGCTGGTGGCCTTGAAATTCAGTAGTTCCTCGACTTGACAAGAAATTCCTTCTTTTTGTGCAACCGTGAGAGACATCCTTATAACCATAAAATCCCACTATTGGATACTGTTATAAACCATCTGAATTAAGCCCCCGCCTTATTTCTCTAAGGTGCTTTAAAGATCATCTTCCCATCTATAGGCCACAATACTGAGACTTCCCGACCAAATTCTGTATGCATGTCTCGTTTCCTCCATGCAGGCCTTCGTCCTGTAAGGAGTGCCTAGAATGGAATTTTAACTATTCAGTGCCTGATAAGAAAGAGACGCAATGAAACCACATAATATTTGCTGTTTATTTCTGTTATATGAATACAAGTCTCCAAGCTGCTAAGTCTGACATTCAACACTGAAACATACAACAGGGAGCCACTCACATCCATTCATGCGCAGTCATAAGCAATATTTACAATTCTTACAGTACAGGTGGCACGGCTGAGACCCGTCAGCCGGCCATCTTATTTTAATTGGAAGACATGGAATGTTGTTTCGAGTTGACTCGAGCCCAGTATTGCTGGTGCATTATCGTTTGTACATTATGTTTACATTAAAATAACACAGCTTATTGTAATTATTATAAAAACTAGCAAAATGAGAAATGTGGTGGGCTACGTAAATACAAAAATACGTTGAAAATTATGTACACAGTACTCATACCTTGTCAGAGCTAAGCAGAAAGATTAGTTCGTAAACTTTCTGTGGCAGTTAGTTTATCTGCTCCTCACAAATGTGCCTAATTTGCCAGAACCGAGTGTTGATTTGGCAGTCTGTTTCTAGCAGCAATAATCACACGATCACTGTCCTTTCAACGAACATTGCAAATGCAAACAGAGCGAGATAGGCAATGTACGTATAATGTAATATTTTGGCGCGTTCGCGTGATGTTTATACCTCCTCGGCTGTCCTAACAGCGTGATACCATTTCGCTTCGAAGAGAGCGCTTTTGTGGCTATTTAATGTCAGCAACAGTAAAATGCATTATATATTCATGTAAAATGTCCGATATTTTTTTTCTCCGATTTTAACGAAATTTAGGTTTTCTCTCCAGCTTTTCATAAAAGTCCCGAATGTTGAGTTTCACGGAAATCGGTACAGTGGGGGCCGCGCTGACACACACGGACAAAGGGACGGACGGACGGACGGACGTTAGTGACGAAGTTAATAGGCGTTTTCGCGACTATGCGAACGCGCTTAAAAAGAAATTTTGTTTAAATATAAAATTATTTGCCTTTTCGACAGTTTTCGAAGACAGATATTTATGTTCGCACACGTAAGCACGATTTTTGACCGAGTGTCCGAATCATAGTGATCCGCTATGAATGTAATCACAAGGTTTTCTTTATGCAATGTGTGCAGATTTTCTTACTGCCGCATTTTCAAATTTTCTTCGTGCAAAATTTTGAAAATTTCTTAATGCATTGTGTTAAAATTTTAGTTTCTCTTCGTAGCCATCAGTTCTTCACATGAAGCTGCTATTTTTTTCACTTTTTATGTTGGACGTAGCCTAAATAAACAGTTTTACACTTATCATCGCCATGAACCGGTTTAAGATTTATCCAGTGACAGTTATTTAATTACGGACTGCTGTTCCACTTACAATAAATGACAGTAAAATATTTACAAAACATGACACTGAAATAATAACAACAACGAGACGTAATCTTTTAATAGCATATTGTACTGTAATGTACTGTACTTAATTTTATCATATTGAGATAGTTTTCTTGATATACAGAGTTACAACCAGGAGAGCACACCGACTACAATGCGAAAGTGCGTAAATTAGCGACATGTATGTAGAAGGGGTCGAGTTCTTCGAGTTCTTTGGGCATGATTAGTCTGTTGCTATAAATTTTAATTGTTCATCGCAATTAGACGCAATAGCACGATCGTGGTGGCTGTCGTCTGACCCTTTTTGAATTCTGCGAAGTGTGAGATGTCGCTTTAGTCCACAGGATAGCCTATGACGAAACGTCGATACGTGTGTTTCATTCTACATGGTGTCATATTCTAGACGACTGCAATCTTTATTTGACTGTAAAATTTGCTAAATGCAGGCGTCTTACATTATGTGGCGTTTGTAACATCTGCCATATTAGAGCCTGTGGGTTTAGTTATAAGATGTTCAACGCGTTCACACTTTCCTGTGACAGTAAACAACTGAATAATAATGACGTGCGCGCGCAGACTGCTGTAAGTTGCTGAAGCTCTTACACGGTCTGTAAGAATGGTTGGGAATTTCTACGTCTAGAACATCTCCATCGGACGTGAAGACACTGTAGCTGAACGCTTAAATTGATATAAGTTCAAATATCAAATCTACCCATGCACGACATTGGAAGTCCTATACTAGTTCAAACGCAAAATTTAAGATTTGTGATATCTTAGAGTAGAAAGGGATATAAGCGTTACACTAACATTAAATATACATTGCATTCCTTCTTTTTGTTGCTTCAGTTTCCCTTAGATACTTTTCAAAAAATATAAGGTTACTTAACTGTTAGACATTCTTGTGTTATATGAAAGGCCAATGCTGACTGCTTTCTGTGGCCTGATTTTTCATCGTTAAAAACTTAATAAATTCCAGTTAATTTTAGTTTAGTAGATGTCAGAGCGTCTTACCGTATCGTGCTGCTACCTGCCAGCCATCATGGCTCTGTTCGCAGAATTGCGTCCTATTAATTACCTTTAGGACAGATTAATAAACGGGATCGTCCCAAAGGCTTGGCGAATCGGGGCAACTGCCGCGTGTTTCCTCTTAGACATCCGACAAGAAAAAATCAGGTTAGCTCGATAGGTTATCCGGTTATTTCATGATGATGTATCAACTGCGGCTGTTATGCAGCGTCGAATGAGATATGGTGGCTTTAGTTGAACTGTATTATTTCGGTAGAAGTTTTGCTGAGTTTTTTTATTGCCGTCATTTCAACAACAGTCACTAAATCACGTGACCTCCCTATACGCTATCGTATGAAGCATTCAAGACAAAACCTGCCCGTTATTGGGCCTGTACCTATTTCTACGATTTTAATACTGGGGTGAGTAAGGGGAGTAAGATGGGCGGGGTGCACAAGCGTACACAATTTTGATAGGGGAGTCTGAAGGGAAGAAACCGCTAAGAAGGTCTATATGGGTGTCTAGCGTCAACTGGGTCTTGAAAGCGAAGGGGCCCAGTATGGGGAACAGTGGCAGTTCGTGTGGCCACGGTAAGGAACTTCTGGTTTTATAAATGGTAGAGTAGTTCTTGACTGAACGATTCGCAGATTCGCAAGAAAAGCATTCTGCACTGGAGTTAGTGGTGGGTAGCGTCTCCAGAGGGGGAGAAGCAAACGAGTAGCAAAAACCGGAAACAGTGGGTCATATCCTTTTAGCGATCGGTGTACGAGTAGTTCCTTAACCCATGAATTTCCTCATGTACAGTTAAGAAGGTGAAAAACAAAGTTCCTCTCCGCACCCTGAAGGCATATAGGTGGAGTAGAAGTATACCTCCACTAATTCTTAACCTCGGCACCAGGTGGAGATGAGTGGTGAAATTCATGCCCAGGCAGCTTTGTTCGCTGGAAAGAAACTGGGTACCCGTTAAATATGAGATGGTGGGGGACAGAGCCTGTCTGGACGATTTGGAGAAGAGAAAATCTCTTGCCCTTCCTGGGATTCGAACCCCCGACCGTCCAGCCCGTAGGGAGTCGCTATACCTGCTACGCTATCCCGGGTCCTCGCGCACTTGTATCATAAGATAATTTGAAAAGAAATTAAACGTTTCAGATAACTAATATCCTCAATATAACCGTATCAGATCATTCTTGGGCACAGGAGACTTAATCAGTGCCGTAAATGCATCGTGATTCGCGTGTGATAGAACGCAAAAAATAGAGGATGAGAAGAATTTGGTGGTAGGAAATGTGTGTCTAAGTGAAATGTGTTGGCCAGAGCGGAATAACGCATCTGTGCAGAAGATAAATTTAGAAACTTCCTAGTTCGGATGGGATTCTGCTGTAACGTGTGCTGTAAGTTACTTTTGTGGAGAACTAGTAACGTTTTCAGAACTTGTGTAGCTGTTGTCAGTGTCTGGAGGTCATAGACTGAAATTCTGTATGTGCGAATATTTTTTTTAACTGTAGCGACACGTGCATAATGACCAACAAATTAATGACGTAGCTATATTCAAGCACCGCTATTTACACAGATATGCAAACACATGATAATATCACACTAACAAACACACACACCCACATCGGCGCAGTTCTAGATGTGTAGTTCGTGGATTATTCAGCCTTTAATGTTGATTCTATACTTACACAAGGCCCGTTATTTTTTTAAGATTCAGTATATATAATCAAGATCAGGACAGACAAGTCCTATTGTATGGTTTATATGGGTCTACTTGATTTGTACGCGTTTACTTTACTTTCCAGTCTTCGACTGACAAATTTAGTACACACTAACACCATAATTTCTATTCAATTGAAAAATTGCACTACGCAGGCATGTGTGACGTCAACGTTAGTTCCTTACAAGAACAAAGCTCGTTGTGTCATGGGAAAATGCCACGAGCTGCAATAGGGAAGCAGAAATCATAAAAATGTCTACGTTTCCAGCATTTAGAAATAAGTGTCCAAAACAGTTACAGCTCATGCTCGGCTTGTTTGGGTCCCATTTCGTTTTTTTACAATGTACAATAGGCCGTAGTGGTAAGCAAGCGGTATAGTATACTACAACAGTCAATCCGAAACGCGAAGGAAAATAAAATGTTACTCTTTTGTTTTTACATAGAATGGCCAAGCCATATAAATATACATAATTTTCTGTTATTTTCTACAGGCGGAGGTTCCCAAAATTTTCTCTGCTGTGTATTTAAGTTATCCCAAACTGCTGGAATTTCGTTGCAGTTTCTTGGAATTATTCTGAAGAGCGTATAAGCACTTTGTTTTGCAGTGTGCCCCCGTGTGGACACGCCAATCGATTTACAGCTTTTTTTATTCATAAGGCTGGAAATTTGTGAGAACCTCACTATAACAGTAACAACCTCTATGTTGAAATGTACATAACATTATTGCGCGGCTACACATTGGAATATTGAGGCTACATACCGTTACGTCACTTAGTATTTTGCTTTACTTTAAACATGTTTTTCTTTTCAATAAATTATGAACTAGTATGTCTATCTATACACGCACACGTGTGTACTGTCAATATGAATAACATCGACACACAGTAACAAGGACTTCGATTTTCTTCACCATTGTGATAACAGAATAACAGCTAGAATATTGTCGAACCAGCTTGAAATGTCCGTTACGAGACACTTGTGAGAACTTATGTACATCTAAAACGGGTTTGGAAAATTAAAGTCAATAAACATAATTTTCGTCGTGTTTGTTATATTTTCTATACATTTCAACTACGTATATATAACTACCTCAGTACTGATATACAAATTGACTGTTCGGTGGATGCTGAGACAGAACCCACCATTTACTGTACAACATTTACAGTAATAATCTTAATGAAATTGCTTTATTCCTTAAAAAATAAACAATCATTTGCTTACCAATGTAACGGCAATAAAGTCTCCTAACCTGGAAACGACGTATAAATTATATTTAACATATCTTATCTTCATATAATATTTTATAAATAGAATATATTGCAGCTACTACGTCCCAGTGATTACAGATTTAATTCTTTGAACATGGATCCCCTTATTGCAATTTATTCGCTACAGTCGTCGTCGCGATATTCAATGGAATCTGGATCATCCCTTTGGGTGCAGATAAAATTACTTATCGTTGGAGGTACATTGCCCCTGTTTATGAAGAACCATCTTTATATTATATGTTAAAACATTTAAGGCCTTTACACATTTAAATAACTTTAAATTCAGACATGAACTTGAAACATCCTGTTTGCTTTTAACAAAGATAATGTGGATGATTTATTCTAACAATAAAAACCCTCTGCTGCAATTTTGTCAAGGAAGTAAAAGTTTCTTCCACACTCAACTAAACTTTGTTTTAACGTCCCGTTTATGCTACCATTGAGCTAACTGGACGGGACCTATAAATGTACGCAGAGTCTAATGACGTGTGATAAGTTACACTTACATCCTGACCATTATAAGGGTTCTAACCCAAGCTCTAGACACAGATAGCACACATCCTTAGGTCTATGTGTTAGACTTAATAAGCTGTAATACTACTATAGGTGCTGAGCTTCGACGTACGAAAATTTTAACAAAAACACCGAAATGAAAGCAGTTGACATAACAGAAAAATATCTGACAGAAAAAAGGAATGCGTATCTGCTACAATTTGCTGCATGACATTGGTAACTAAGCAAATAAACGCGTGTTGTAGGGCACTTAGCATAACTGCAACTGCTTTCTGTGGCTAGCCTGTTCCAAATTAATGGATTTTATCTGTTGGTGAAGTGACAGCTACTCGAAGACAAGCCTGTATAAAATAAACGTTAAGTTTAACAATTGCTTTAATAACTTGCCTGCAGTTTGCTGGTCAAATCAGCGATTACCTGCCACAAACCAGAAACTGAATGAAGAGGCAGAGCATGTGCCTCGTTTTGTCAGAAATCCTTCTGTACAGGCAACAAAGAGCTGGTTGAGGCGTGACTGCTGTCAGGTGTTTCTACAGGTCGTGTCCCAGACGATCCAACTCAGCCAGTAGAAAATCAATGTCCGCCTCCACGACGGCCGCACTTGATATAATATTCCTGAAGAAGTTCGGTCGCACGTCGTCAGGCTGATAACCTATCATCAGTGTGCCTGCCGTCATCATTCGACCCTTCAGGACTGGTGTGATCTGCAGCACAGACAAGTTGTTAGTGAATCTCGGGGTTTAAGTGTCTCGTATTAGAGTGTGTGACTGAACGTTTTTATGAGGTAACAAAGTAGAAGGCTTGTGTGGCGACCATATCCCTGCGACTGTTTGTGACCCAGTACCAGTGACGAAGCCGTTTGTCAGATTTGCATGGAATTCTGTATAGAGGTCGTTTATAGGAGTTGGCAGGCAAGCGTGAATTTCTTTGAAACAGGCTCAATGACAGTCGTGCTTTGCTTCAGGAGTGTTAAGTGGACTGACACCTGTACTCTCCTTACTTCTTGACCTGTTTCGGTGAAATTCGGTGTAGAAAAATCCCCACGTAATGCCGCTGAATAAATGCGAGCTTTTTGAAAATCGATGCAATGAAAGCCATATTTAACTTACGGCCGTGAATGAAATTTTTCCCATATTTTCTACATTTTTTATTCGATTTAGATAAAATTCGGTACGGAAGCCTTACACGAAAATTTACTGAGCGATTTTGCTTTTCGTAATATTGGCACCATGGAGACTATGCTTTATTTGTGGCTTACATGTATTTATGTCCATACCTTCCGCATTTCTTAACCGATCTGGATGAAATTCGGTGTAAGATGTCTGCACATAGTACTGTTGAGCACTTATGGTAACGCTACTCCTTTACAGGCCTGGGCAGGTCCTTAGGCTTCCAGGAGGTTGAGGCTCCCAGATTTCAAGACAGTCGGCACATGAAGGTGTCAGCCCTACGCACCGGGCGCCCTTACCTCCATTACCCCCCAGGAAATATTCCTGGTACTCATTCCTGTTACAGTCTGACTAAACTCCAGGGCCATAGTGTGACCAAAAGGTTTATGTCAATGAAAAATTCCAATGGCACCGTCGGGAATCGAACCCGCGACTTTCAGGATTGTAGCGCAGTGCCTCAACCAACTGCGCCACCACGCATGTGGCAGTGTATTTTGGGGTAGAAATTTCCCATTGACGCTGCAGAGCCGTCTTATTAGACCGAAAGTTGTTGAGGCTCCATCTGTTCATACATAAATTCGCAGTCGAATGAGACACCTCTCTGCTTCGTATTTGGGGTATAAAATATTCAAATCTCGGCCTTGAAGTGGGTTATGCTCACTTCAAACCTTCTTGGTCTTTTTTGATCCCGCCCAGGCGAATGCCAGAATTGTAGGCCCATATCGGATTGTGTAAGATCCCGGTTTACTGCAGCCGTTTAAAGTCACTGTTGTCTTAATCAGCTCGCCATGCGATGCTCTTTAGTCTGATCTACTGACACAGACGTTAAATAAATAAATGTATAAACAAGCCCTTCTGCAGAGCGCAGCGTGTTGTAGGTCTGCGTTTGAACGGATGCTGTAAATACGACACGTTCGTAAAGAGTTCTAGGCGTATTAATATTAATTTTGTGGACTTTCTCCTCGTTTAACCTTTTAAAGCCTAGCGGTAACTTTACATATCACCAGGTTTAACATTAAAAAATTCTACGTGGTGCCCACATTGCGTTTATGTGTTTTGTACGGATCTCAGAATAAACAGCAGCTTTTGCCTTATAAAACATTAAGAGACTGGTTTTTATAAGCGAAGTGGAGAGTGTTTACAGCGCGGTACGGACTGAGTTCTTATATAAAACAGATACTCTTTGTCTTTAAAGGGTTAATGTATTCAAATTAATGTGATAAATACAGCACTGACATTAATTTAAATAGGCTACGTCAGAAGATGGAAAAGTCTATAAAACTGATAAGTGTAACTTGATACACCACCTTCAGAACCTACAGAATATTTGTATGCCTGTTGGACATTTTTCCTGAGATGTACTCATATTTCGATAGTTGACGCCGTTCTCAATTCATTTACGTCATTTAACGGGTATCCAGTAGCATCATTCTGATTGGCCACGTTTACTTACCTGCCCAAGCAGCTGCTCCCGTTCGGGCCCGTGTGGCACGGAACGCAGACGTGTGGGCACGTACCAGAAACTTACATTCACAAGTTCGGGCTCGAGGATGAGGTGGAACTTGTCGGGCATTGATTTGATGCGCTTCACCATGTATTCTGTCAACTCCATCAGTCGATCCATATGCTTCTCGAAGCCGTCTGTACCCTGCAGAATACATCACGACTTAATACTGTTACACTGTTGGCAAATAAAGACAAGTGTAACTGTGAAATTAAGGACGGCACCTGTCAGAATATGCCAATCCCAGTGGCCGCGCGGTCTAAGGCGTAGGTCTGCGGCCGAGTGCTTGCTGGGATCGTGGGTTCGAATCCCACCGGGGGCATGGATATTTGTCGTGTACAGTGTTTGTGTTGTCAGGTAGAGATCTCTGCGACGGGCCGATCCCTCCTACAGAGGAGTCCTACGGACTGTGGTGCGTGTCTGATGGCGATCAAGTGAAAATAAACAACCTCGACACCTACTGTGAGTAGGTAGAAGAGGGAAGGACTACGAAACGAAACTTGTCAGAATATTGTTGTCACTGTAAGAAATACATTTTTGCTACAGGAGAGTGAAGTTCATTTATCTTTTTATGTACATCTTTATACTGATTCTTACGTACAAATTTTTAATCCAGAGGAGAGGAATTTGATATTTTATTTCTTCGGGACATAATTAATTCGCTTTTGTTTTCCTCCTGATTTACGAGTAGATATATTTATAAAAATGTGAGGAAAATAATATTTGGAGGCTTTTTTTTCAGACACCTGTTTGTAATCAGTGAAATTAAAATTGCAAGTAGGAGTCAGGAAGATAAAGTGCATAAAGCCGTCCTGTTCTTAATTCAGCAACACGCCATAAAGTCATCTACGGATTGGAGGTATTACTCCACGCATTCTTAACCTCCGCAGTAAATGTGAGTGATTAGCTTCACTTCCCTGACGCTTTACCGCCTCTGGGAAAAAAACTACCAGTGCCTATTGAACAGGACGCTACGTGTGTTCGAGGGCAGGTCTGGACGCTTTCGAAGAGTAACTAATAATTACAAAAGGAGAAAATGAATACTGTAAACGTAATAAACGTTATAGCGACAACTTCATGCATTATTTGTACAAAATGCGTAAATAAAATCAACGTTGTCGTCAGTATTTCGGAATTTGTATCACATTTCAGGTTTAAACATCAGGCGACACAAATGAAATCAGTTGAATTTCGTTGTTGTTGAAGCGAATTACGAACACATAGCTAAACGTGTCTCGTGTAACTATTTCGTGCACAAGATTACAGATAATTTGAACTCTATCGCTGGAAGCCGCAGACGCTTCGCACTGTACCTTTGCGCGCCACTGCAGCCACAGCTTGAATATGTCGTTGTGTCTGCCGCACTGAATCACTTTGTCGCCAGTGTCGTACCGCACGTCGTACAGCTTGTCCTGCATGAACAGGTACTCCGCGCTCATCTGGTTGCAGCTCAGCAGCAGGCCCTGTAGTCGGCAAGAGAGAAATCTGTACTTGTGAGGAGCCGCAGAGACCTCTTTGCTTTCTTAACTACTAACAAGTTAGGAAATATCTGCAGAGCGTAACACTTCTCCGTTCGCTGTGCTTTAGCTATGTTATTCCTAGATTTTAAAGCCATGAATGAAAATTTAAAGAAAAACACTGAAAATACGAGTATTTTAAATGTTTTTTCCACGTTACACAAAACATTTATGTATACTGGACAATTTCTCCATATCTTAGCAACACGTTTACAATCGATCGTAATCGATGTCTCGTAAACATAGATATATCTTAAACGGGGAGATTTACAATCTGTCGTGCTGGATTGGTAGGCCTATATTTCGATCGTTAACTGTTCCTTCTGCCCCAGCTTGTACCTCACAGAGAACACTGCCTCAATTACAAAGACCAAATAACAGAGACATATAGATGGAAGTAGTTTTTTATGTAAAGTGTTCCCCATTTATGTCAGATTTTAACCAAAATTGGAACGCGTTGACAGATTTTACTAAAAATCTCAAATATGAAATCTCACGATTAGGCATGTCTGTGCTGTTGTGCGTTCCTTGTGGACAGACGGACGGACGGACAGACAGACAGACAGACATGGCGAGGTTAAGAGTCGCTTTTCTTGACTTATTTGCGAGAGCGACTGAAAATCGGGCATATTTGTTGATGGTGATTGGATTTTATGATATTGTTGTGAGAAATATTTCTGACGAAATTGGTGCTTCATAATCTGGAATTTCGAAAACCATTTCGGTTATCCTTATTACAGCTTGTGCGTTGTCTCCCTTTACTCCCGCAGGGAAATACTTTGGTACTGCAGTTTATATACAAAACGGGCAACGGCCGCTTATTCTCATATCGTTCCCACATTGGCACTTCATAACTAGTGCAGCCGAAAACCCGACTTTAAGTAAAATAGAAGAGTAATAATATTACTGATGAGTCAGAAATGTTTCCTGGGTTGAATTTGGAATCTGCTTATGTGTTTTCTGTGAACAGTGCCCAAGAGAGGCGTGGATCGGTTTCTTTCTTCTATCCATGCTCATAGAATTTCTGTAGGTTCACGGATTTTTATTAAATATGCTACAACTTTTCGATTAAATGTTAGATTTTTTATCTGTGCCGGGTTATATCAGTTCCCACATTGCACGATGAATTGAATACGTGCGTCTGGAGTAAATCATGACTGCAAGGAAGGCAGTCTGTAAAATATATCCAGGTTTGTTACCAACTACTACAAAATGGATTTACGTGCTGCAACATGTTTCGGCTGAAACTATTCAGCCATCATCAGGGAGACTACTTTTTATAGATACAAGCAGTGTGTAACGTGTCACAGAATGGCAAAAATATATGCATACATATTACAGTCCTAGTCACTGTTTTATAGTGTACATATACTAAAATCAGTATGTTGATACGTAAAATCTTTTTGAGTATAAAATGTATAAAATCTAAAATATAATATGTTTCCAAACGTCTACTTCGTAATCAATTCCAATTGTGTGGGGTAGAAACCCCTGGCTGTGCTTCCCGGTATTTATTCTTTACGTAATATCTCTGTACTGAGATTGCGGCGTTATTTACGCAGTTACTGGCAACCTGTAGACTATGCTGTGTATCAGCTGTACGAGCGCAGTGGGTTTATATTGTAATCTCAGTCTCCCTGAGGATGGGTGGTCTGTACTAAACCGAAACATATGGGAGAATAAGAACGGGCATTGTTACATACTGAGTTGTGTTTACTTTTATGGTTGTTGCATGACTGCTAAAGATTGGGAACGGAACTAATTCAAGGTCATATTCAGGTCTGGGGTTTGGCATTAGGTCCGGGGTCTGATCCAGGATTCCACAAATTGAATCACGCTACCTCTGCCTTGTTTTGCTGCGGGCATGTCCTGAAACAACTAATGTATTGTACCCGCAAGATGGGGACGTTTTTACAGAAGGAATGTATGTTATTACACATTCCACAGCACCCTCGCATTCCTTGCGCGATGGATTCCGAAACAAGTGCACGTCGGGACGCTCTGTTGTGAAACATCCCTTGGCTCAGGGCAAACGTCACTTGCTCACTCCCCCAGAGAAAGAGTCACGCGGATGACTGCCTGCCTGGCAAGAATTCAAATAGCTGCTGAAGCTTCAAACTTCTGTACCAGACGCCGATGGGTTTCACGCGCATAACGCATTTAGGGTCGATTCACATTATATGGCACGACACGACAACGACAACGATACGACACGACAAAAACCAGCGTGCATTCATATCTACCGTCAGTTAACAGAAACGCAAAATATTTTCTTCCCTCAATCCCAACGACACTTTCTTTCTAATTAGCTGTCAGTGACGGACTGGTGTGAATTCGAGCAAGTGAAAACCATAAAAGAATATTTTGTCGTGTCGTGTCGTGCTGTATAACGTGAATCGACCCTTAACTCTTTGCGAAGCATCCTCGTCGTCCATTCGAAAGGAAGGACGTAAAACTATGCAGGGAATCACGGTAAAAAAATCCTCAAATCGCAGCCGGAAGTTCAATTCTATTCTTGCACTTCGTAGCCTTCTACTTCACAGACCGCGAGGGCGAACTGATTACAGGCTTTATGACGCACTGTGTTACACTC
Organism: Coptotermes formosanus; assembly: GCA_013340265.1. Taxonomy (NCBI): domain Eukaryota; kingdom Metazoa; phylum Arthropoda; class Insecta; order Blattodea; family Rhinotermitidae; genus Coptotermes; species Coptotermes formosanus. The sequence continues at coordinate 426,496 of BLKM01000702.1, forward strand.
TTACACACACTGACTGGCAGGAAGATTTCTTTGCTTAGTAACTCGTTCACTGAAGGCAGTGTCACTGACTTAACGGGTGATGGAATGGTTTATTGACTGAATGAATGCATAATTGATATACTCACTGCTTATATCACTGTAGGGCTTACAATACCGCTATCCCAGGATGCCGGTCATTTCCTGCCGGTATTCAAATGCCGGTATTGATAAAAAAAACCGGGTTTTCAATACTAATTTCAAAATGATTGTTCATGATTTAGTCACATGAAAGTTATAAAATGGACAACAATAAATCATTAATATGACTGAATTTGGAAGTGAGGGATTGTTATACACAATACAAATGTAACGGAAACCTGAAAACTTTACGAAACTCAGATCTGGTTTACTGGTTTCTTTTGTTGCACACAAAAGAAACGGTAAATATTGCATATTAATGAATAAGTTCAGAGATTTTTGTTTTATAAAAATTTAAACATATTTTTTATTTAAAACATGAATTCAAGCAATTACTTGTTTTTTCCTTACGTCATTGCACCTGTCATCAAAATTTATTGAGTAAAATGTTCATTTTTGGAATACCGGTATTAACACCCGTATCCCGGAATCATAAGTTAAAAACACCGAAATACCGGTTTTAAGGTTTTGACCGCCATTGTGAGCCCTAGGTCACTGTCTCAAACAATCTTGATTGCTCATTCGCTGACGTTGTGACAACTACTCATGATTCTAACTCGCCTGTAACACAACCCAAAGTTTCAAAGCCTCTACACCACGTTTTAAATGGTAACACTCACGTTGTGCTTATCGAATGTCTGCAGTATGGCAACTGTGGATATCACACGTCGTACATATGAGACGTATGTGGGTCATGTGGTGCAATCCCCACCTCCTGTCCGTCAGGCACTTCACTTCTGTCACAGTTTAACACACTATTAGTATTACTTCTCATCACTTAAAGCTGTACTTACATCCTCTTTAAAGTGAACCGTAGAGCACTGCAGCAGCGCCCCCATCAGCTTGTGCGGGTTCCACGTCACGGAGTCTGACCTGGAACAGTACACAAGAGTCAGTGCCTCGCCGCCGCGATAGAAATATTAATGGCGTTACAATAGGTTTTATATCCATACAGACGTCTATGAAAGTGTTTCATTGATAGAGCAGGACAGTTGGGTGCTATGCGGGAAGTACCCGTTTTGCATCTGGTTCGTTTAACTAATTATTGTTACTTGTGAATTTCTTTGTCCTTGCAAGCGAATTCTCAGATTGTGTCGTGAAACCAATCACGATCCCTTTCTTTATCAACTACATTACTGCGTACGTAACGTTAAACCACATAAACTCTGCATTTGATGTAGATTATTTACAAAATATAAGGATGTAATGATTAACACTTGCTGCCACTTAATTTCAGAAATATTATTGCCGCTGTAAGTTTCATGCATAAATTACATTTAACCCTTCAAAGACGAAGCGTATCTGTTTTATATAAGGACTCAGTTCATACCGCGCTCTAAACACTCTCCACTTCGGTTATAAAAACCAGTCTCTTAATGTTTTATAAGGCAAAAGTTGCTGTTTGTTCTGAGATCCGTACAAAACACATAAACGCAATGTGGGCACCACGTAGAATTTTTTAATGTTAAACCTGGTCGTATGTAAAGTTACCGCTAGGCTTTAAAAGGTTAATGAAACCACACGACATAACTGCATTAGAAATGTACTTTTTTCAAATAGTCATACAGCCCTACTTGTCTCGGCGAGATTCGGCCATACTCAGCTGTGTTTTGTAATTGTATAGGGATGTTATGTTATCCGGCAACTATGATCGCCAAACTGGCTAGTGTAATACACGTGCACCACCCACAATACCACAGAACACCACAAATTGCCCCGTGCACCGGCGCACCTTTTTAATAAAATTTATTCACCGTTTTTAAGAACAGCTATAGTGACTTTTTATCAATAAAATAAGTGTATCATAGACTGTGACCAACTGTTGTTGCCATGTTGTGATTGTGTGTGTGTAATTAACGACTGCACGACTCCCTGAGGATGGGCCCAATGTTGGCTCGAAATATGTAGGAAAAGTTCCAAAACGTTTTAATATTAATAAAAGTGCGTGAGTTGGTTTTTAATAATATATGATTGGTTTCTTGCAATCGGCTCTGGTATGCTCACCTCTGGTTCACAAAGTGTCCTGTATCAATTTATGACACATGTGGTTCACATTCTATACCACAAAGATTCTAAAGCAACAATTTGTTTTGTGAAGTGGGGCCTTGTTGCTGTTCATGATGATGAAATATACCCCACTATCTTTCTGTTTCGCGGTGAAAATTGGTTTCATCTCTGTGAATACGCGAACTAGTAGAGAAGTGGGTCGAGGGGGGAAATGGAGAGCTGCTGTGAACGCTCTAATATAACTGTTTCAGTAGAGGGTGGGATACTTCTTGGGTCTCAGAGCTTCGGAAGAAGAATGTCAGTGCCTGGAATTAGTACGTGAAAGGACATCAAGTTTGCAATACGTGAACGTAAGGAGGATGGTGTATGTGTGTGACATTTGGAAAAGTGAAAGAAGGATATTAACCCTTTAAAGACAGAGCATATCTGTCTTATACAAGGACTCAGTGCGTACCGCGCTGTAAACACTCTCCACTTCGGTTATAAAAACCAGTCTCTTAATGTTTTATAAGGCAAAAGTTGCTGTTTGTTCTGAGATCCGTACAAAACACATAAACGCAATGTGGGCACCACGTAGAATTTTTTAATGTTAAACCTGGTGGTACGTAAAGTTACCGCTAGGCTTTAAAAGGTTAATGTGCGTCAGTATTACTCCATAAAGGCAAACGCGTGCAGTGTAGAGGAATATCAATACAGACAGAACCGCTGCAATTCGTGGATGTGCGATGTCAACTTTAAACTTCAACGAATGATAATTTGAAGACCGAAGTCTGCAGGGATGTTGCCGCGCCTGTACTGATAAATAGTAACGGACATTTCGAAAGATTATATTTCCTCTAAGTTGCAGGTATTACGATGCTTAAAAACGTCGGTCCCTAACACTCGATGCGACGTAACATCCTGTAAGTGTTGAGCCTAGAACAACACCGGTGTGAGGACCTCAAATATTGCAGACAATAGCAATACGGGGAAGCTCGGATACATGCGTAACTTTCGCTGTGAAATAAGGACTGTAGGCCAAGAATGTCAGCGTCCTAGAAACTGGAGAGTAACTTGAGTCAGCAAGTCTGTAAAATGTCGTTTATTATTGTACTGGAAACCGTGATGTGACAGACGTTCTTTTCTTTCAACGCGAAGAACGGCAACTTCTCCGACACTTCAGTAAGGCTTGTAGTCTAAACAGTCGTGTGCAGGGAACATGTCGCCTGCCTCGTGCCGTGGTTTGTATTCGGCAATGGACGGGGACTGCAATTAGCGGCTTATGGGTCCCGCAGTCATTAACACCACTTATTACAGGGCTGTCCAAACAAACTGTCCTCAGGCATGTCATCCGTGAATAGTGTTGGGAATTTATAGAATGTAAATTATCTCATATCTGAGGAAATCTTTGCTTTCCTTTGTGCAATAAGGTCCCAGGAGAGAAATTTTGGTCTTTCTTCCAAAGAATGAATAATCCAGTCGCGATTCAGAGTAGTGCCTTAATCTGGGTCATGACCACTTGCGTCCATGCCCTTTGTAATTTGTTGCTTATTATATTAGCAGAATTTTCACCGTTGCGTAGTCTATTAATGACAGAGTTGCAGGATAAACTACAAAACTAATACAGTGCGGCGTGTTTTAGAGGAGGAAAATAAACGGGAGAAATGAAAGAATAAAAAGGGAGAAGAAATATATAAGAGACTGTTAAAATCAATGAGAGGGAAAGAAAAGAGAAGGAAAGGACAAATACACATGCAGAAAGAAATAAAGGACAAGTAATGGAGTAAAGAAATTAGAAGAAAGAGGAGGGGAAAGGAAGGCAGAAAAAGAGTAAACGGAAAGAAAGTTTGAAAGTAAATTATTTATGCGGAAGGAAAAGAAGTTACCTGATCCCATTGAAAGTCAGCAGTGTGAATTCCTGTCGAATCAACGCCTCGGTAAGCACTGTGCGCGCGCTTAGGGATGTAGTGGCTGAGGAGAATCTACTGCTGCGGGGTGCGATTAGTGAGCAACATTAAAATTCAATTAGAAAGGGCGCAGGGAGGGAAGGAGGGAGAAAGTGTCGACAGCAGCTGTGGAGCATCAATCATGCAGGCCGCTTTCAAATCTCGGGGAGTATTTAATTGTCCGATATAGCAAGTGAAACATGACTCACGAGTAACCGATCAATTATTTGCTATCGGTTATTTTAATCAGTTAACACTCACGATCTCGCACAATTCGTTATTAAATGCTTGCTTCCAAAATTGATATAAATGTGGACTGTGTATGTCAAATTTCCTGACATTGCTGACTGCAATGTAATTTGCATATTGAATTTTCGTGCAACCGTAGGCTACATTTGTAACCTGTGGCTTGCGATAGTGTCAGCAAGAGCAAGTAGCTAATTCCGGAAGTTGTGCTGCAGCAATTAGCAGCATTTCGTATGCTGGAAGGCCTGATTTCGAATTTTGGCCCGGAGAATGGCTATCCTTACGTATGTTTACGTTGTTTCTTCACTTTGTAACAAAATACTGGGATAATAATTATACACAGCAGACCCTTGTTTTACGCCCTAGTCGCGTTCCTAAACAAGTGGGCGTAAATTAAAATGGCATAATTAAAAAATGGCATTCCCGTAAGAAATGGTGGAATGAGCGGAAGTTAGCGTAATAGAGCGCAGCCAACTAAAGGGCGTTAAACCGGAAATGGGAGGGCGTAAGTTAAGGAGTGGTGTACATTGTTAAGGGCGTTTAAAGCAAAAAGGTGTAAAACAAGGGCTACGTGTGGAAGTGTAAAATAGTAGTAATAGTAACAATAATTATAATAACAATAATAAACCAATGACAGCAGACCCAGTCCTCACCAGGACAACATATTTCAATATAACCCATACATATTTCAATATAACCCATACATATTTCAATATAACCTATACATATTTCAATATAACCCATACATATTTCCGCTACATACAGGGTGTAACAGAATAGTTTTTTACGGACTTCAGGCGTTGTAGGAAACATGTGGTGGGAACGTCTGCTTCAGACCGAAATCGGCGTCTGTACTGCGGCTGGGAAAGTAGGCAACCCGCGCATGTATCCAGCGCAATGGTGCTCCCCGCTTATTTTACGCATGCTACGAAAAATCATTTGGACCCAGAATTTCGTACCGATTTTCGATGGATGAATTTGAATGATAAACTGTGGCTACACTAGACTTTACTCTTCGTCCATGTACTTGTGTGTTTGACAGAGCAACCGGACATATTGAACGTGCACTGAACACAGGCTAAATATTCTTCGTCCGTCTTGTTAAATGTGTACGTATCACATTCAAAAATGTTATTTGAATTAAACGCTGTAGATATTAATGCAATAAGTATTCTTAACTTGATTCATACCGTTGTGATGATGATGATGATGATAGTAGTAGTAGTAGTAGTAGTAGTAGTAGTAGTAGTAAGTGAACTCTGGTATGAACATGTACCAAAGTCAGTAAAAACAAGGCAAGAGGGCAAGATCGCATATTATGAAATCAAAAAGTGCAAAACGACAGAAACATCCTCAACAATAAACCGAACATCATAATCCGGGATATTGAAGAAAGAACGTATATGCTAATTGATATAGTAATACCGGGAGACAGAAATATGATAAGGAAAGAAGCCGAGAAGATTCTAAAATATAAAGGCCTTATAACAGAAATACAGCGCACGTGGAATGTAAAAACAAAAGTCATACCAGTAATAATAGGGGCAACTGGAACCATTTCAAAATCCTTCAGAAAATACTTGAGCAGCATACCGGGACAGCACGATATCAAGGAACTGCAGAAAACAGCTATATTGGGCACAGCACACACACTGCGGAAAGTGCTAATGTAGAAGCACAAAGGAGTTTAATATTGCAGACAGCGCTATATGCATCAGTAACAGTACGCGCGGAATAGCTGCGACACTGCATAACCTAGAAACATGGTTTGTTTCATGTGTGTAAGTGTGATTACCCTACATAAAGGAGATGATGATGATGATGATGATATAGAAGACCCCGTCGATCACAACTAAGTACTTTTATTGTATATATACAGGGTATACACAAAAGAATGGTGCAGTTTCAAAAGTTAACAAGATATTTATTTCTCACCTTACACGGGCACAACGTACACCGTCAGCAGCGGCAACTGTCCAAGTTTCTCATGCGTTAATCACAATCCTTCAGTGTGTGCACCCTGGGTCACACGACACACATCCACACGGTAATCAAATTCATCCCAGACTCGGTGTAGCATGTCCGCTGTAATGGTCTGCAGTGCATGCGTTATCCGATCTCGGAGTTCCTTGAGGGACATGGGCAATGGTGGTACGTAAACGCTGTCTTTAACGCTGTTTACGTACCACCATTGCCCATGTCCCTCAAGGAACTTCGTGATCGGATAACGCATGCACTGCACACCATTACAGCGGACATGCTACACCGAGTCTGGGATGAATTTTATTACCGTGCGGATGTGTGTCGTGTGACCCAGGGTGCACACATTGAAGGACTGTGATTAACGCATGAGAAACTTGGACAGTTGCCGCTGCTGACGGTGTACGTTGTGCCCGTGTAAAGTGAGAAATAAATTTCTTGTTAACTTTTGAAACCGCACCATTCTTTTGTGTATACCCTGTATATGTATATGAGAAACACTGGCCTACAACATATTTCCCCCTAAAGGTCCATCGTCCGGTAATACACACTATCCAAATATACTAAGAATAAGTACTGCAATGTCGCAGTTTATACTAGTCTAATAATGTCACTAGATGAATTACAGGTAGATTAGAACTGCACATAAACTGAGGTGTGCGGAGGACCTACACATACGATTGTGCCTACAAACAACCCATGTGAATCGAAATTCTTGACGTGAAATGGGATAAACATTTTATAGACAGACTAGACTATTGAATGTATGTTAAGGTAAGGTAATTGGAGCCATACAAGGGCCGTAGATATATTTCGTGTGTAAAGTCATGTTACTCTGAAGATCGTATGCTCTTTTACTGAAGAGACCTGTATAACTGCCATCTGGAGTACCTAAATAAACACTGGTAAAGCGAAAGATGCAATAAGATATAACTTCGCTATAACATGAAGTGTTGCACGTAACACTTTACGGTGAAAAATGACAGGAGGGTGCCTTAATAACGTCGGCAGGAGACAGGCTTAACCTCAACCTCACCCGCTGGCCGATTTTCCTTCCGGTGAAAGATCCTACAGATAGCAGGCTGGGTGAATCCCAGAGTTAGTCTAGACGTGATGGAAGGGAGAACATTCCTTGTCTTTACCGCGAAGCGAACTCCTGTCCTTTCCCTCGTGGCAAGTCACTGTAACCTACTGATCCAACTGTCCAAACTTAGTATAAGTTTACTTAATTGAAAAAAGTTGCAGAACTAGGAAGAGCATGAACTAAGCAGAAAAGAAAAGAGAATGTTTCAATTTGTAAAAATATAATAGTGTGTGGACCACGCGGTGGCGCAGTTGGTTGAGGCACTGTGCTACAAGCCGGTAGGTCGCGGGTTCGATTCCCGATAGTGTCACTGGAATTTTTCATTGACATAACCCTTCCGGTCGCACTATGGACCTGGGGTCGGCTCAGCCTCTAATAGAAATGAGTACCAGGAATATGTCGTGTGGAGTAAAGGCGGCCGGTGCGTAGGGCTGACAACTTTTCCACTTTCAAGTGCCGATTATCTTGAAATCTGGGAGCCTCAATCTCCTGGAACACTAAGGGCCTGTCCAGGCCTGTAATGGGATTGCTTTACCTTTTATTATAGTGTACAAAACCACAGAAAATCCTTGTTAAATTTATTCCGAATTGCTCATTACGTTAGCTCTTGTGATAACGACCGAGCTGATTCGGAAGGTGATAAGGTTGTAGCTTTGTTTTCCGGAAGCACCCCTTAGGCTTCAAGGTTGGGTATTCTGCCTGACGTTTTGCTCATTTTCCTTACCCTTTCCAGGCAAAGGACGAAATACTACCAGAGGAGAGGTGAATGCACTCCCCTCTATGTACTTAGGTGTCAGGATCGTGTCGCCACCAAATGGGGCGTAGGCCTTTGGCCGAGGCATATCTAAGAGCTTCTTTAACCCTTTAAAGACGAAGCGTATCTGTTTTATATAAGGACTCAGTGCGTACCGCGCTGTAAACACTCTCCACTTCGGTTATAAAAACCAGTCTCTTAATGTTTTATAAGACAAAAGTTGCTGTTTGTTCTGAGATCCGTACAAAACACATAAACGCAATGTGGGCACCACGTAGAATTTTTTAATGTTAAACCTGGTCGTATGTAAAGTTACCGCTAGGCTTTAAAAGGTTAACGTTCAAGTATTTGTAGATCGAAAGGTAAATTCTCCTATTTGTGTTCGGAATTTTCCTAATGAGGGCAATAGTTATCCTGATTTAGTATTCTGTTTCATTTGTTCAGTGTTCCAAGAAAATACCGGAATAGTATCTTGAAATAGGCCACGATCCACTCATCCCCAGCCCTCCTCAAGTCGTCTTTCATGGGCCCAATCATACTGTAGTTTCATTTGGTGCTAATTAATGTCTGCATTTGACGTAGTACCCTTAAATAATGCTATAAGAAGTCAGGTGTAATCGATCATAAAATATCGATGAATGTCACTGGTGTGAACACAGGAGGTTGGCAACACTGGCGCTCTACCAGAGGGGCACAGCTGCTCCGCTTCGCAGATTAAAACCAAGACGTGGAATTAAAAGCACAGCGTCACTACTCAGAGACCGAGGGACATCCCCTCACCGTATTGCGATCGCTAAAACGGTCGATCTAGAGATTGTGATGAAGGAGCAAGTATGTGCTACAAGATTATTGGTGAAATTCCCCCTGTGTAAGTGTACAGTCTAGCGCCTAAATGCTTCTATTAACTTTTTGTGCGCTCATTTGTCATTTAAATTTGTTATGCATTCTCTGAACAAATTAATAAAAGTATGGGTCACGTACTACGCGAAAGGTATGTCTTTTATACTTCGTTCCAGTGCTGCATGTTAGGAACTATTCAGTGAAGGTTAATAAAATTTCCCATTGCGTTTGTACGTGTAAAGTTCGGTGAATTTAAGGTTACTCGCTATTGGTTGAATGTAATTCCCGATTTACATGAAGCCCAAACAGAAGCTTGTTCCCTTTGTCAAGACCTGTTCTTCGTAAAAAGCGAGAGAGACGACTTGCATGAAGTGAAATTTATTTCATTCTAAACACAGGATTTGCGTAGACCCTAATTAGCTACATGTGTTAAGGTTCGATCATGAGCGTTGAGTGGCAACACTTGTAGCCTAAAGCTGAAGCAAGTTTTATTGTATGTGACTGTAAATATAGTATACAGTGTAATGCAGTATGTACAGGGGTGACTGTTTGTACCATACCGTGGCTGTGCGTCACTGCACATGGTCACAGTGCACAAATGCTGCTTAAATACCGCGTTCGAGACCCTTGTTTAACCCTTTAAAGACGAAGCGTATGTGTTTTATATAGGGACTCAGTGCGTACCGCGCTGTAAACACTCTCCACTTCGGTTATAAAAACCAGTCTCTTAATGTTTTACAAGGCAAAAGTTGCTGTTTGTTCTGAGATCCGTACAAAACACATAAACGCAATGTGGGCACCACGTAGAATTTTTTAATGTTAAACCTGGTGTTATGTAAAGTTACCGCTAGGCTTTAAAAGGTTAAGTATATGAATCGTGTACAATTTTAAAGCAGAATTTTGGCTATCGCGTTACATGAACCAACCTATTTGTACGCAGTTTCGTGTTTATATCTACCCTAAGCACATGATACTTTGCCTTCCGGTGATGACAAATATCGAAGTGTATAGTGGACTGTAAGTTTAATGTCTTAAGCTCGGATTCAGCTTAATAACGTATGAATGTTCTGTGGGGCATTTCTTAAAGCATGTTGGTAGACTTGCGAGCCGAATGCTGTGGTCCTTTTATGACAGCACTCACCTCTCGATGCCAGAAAGCCTCGGGTGTCGATATTTCCTGGACAGCAGTAAGCCTCCCCCCCAGGCGGCCTGCAACAGTTGCAACGAAGAAACAGTAGCTTTTAGCACACGATGTTTGACTATGGTTATCCTAAGTTTTTAAATCCTCATTGGAGTTTAAATTTATTACAAGTTCTGCTTAACCTCTGTGGTTATTTTCTCTTCCTGCACGATCATCTTTCCAATATTTCTATCAGACTGGATAACTCACAGAATTGCAGTTTATGTTTTGAAGCTCTTTAATATAATATTATGTGTTTCATGTCTAAATATTTATAGCGATTTAAATTGTGCCTACGTCAATATTTTTTACTCGAATAAATAAGGCGCAAGTATTATATTTAATGAAAAGCTCTGTGTGACGACAAATACGTTTACAAGGAAGGTGACAGTACTGTATACGTAAGCGTAATTTGGGGGAGGGTAAAGTGGGGGCAAATGCCTCCCAATCTTTTTTCAACCTAGGAATTTTTTGCTTACTGAATTGAATAATGGCAACTAAAAAATATACAGAAGAAAGAAAATCATAAACTTGCGTTTTGTTGAACCAGTTTTCCCCTCTTTCAAATTTGAATCCTTTGTAAAATAAAGTTCCTAATACCCATGGTCAGTCTCTGCCCCCAGTGTTGTTAGCCAAGTTATGCTTATGACTGTGTATACATACACGAACATAGGCAGTATCCTTAAGTTACGTTATTCTCACACCCTGTCAGTAGCCTTCGCCTGCTTACACAGGTGATAGCTCTATTTCGACAGTGTGCCGTCTGGAAGCTAAAGAGGTAACTCATTGTTTTAAAGAAGGAAGGAGATTGAGGTAAGAAAATGATAAAGGAAATGTAAAGAGGAATTGGAGGATGAAGATAAGGAGAAGAATGATTTTCCATTGAATTTAAACTGCATCTTCCACTAGGCAAGATTTCTATGCAGCTGCATCATCCTTCAGGGGGGCAACTGCTGTGTGTCGAACGAATTAGAAGTAACGATTGTTTGCAGCTGTAGAGCAGACTACTCACGTCAACATGCAGCCATAACTTGTACTTCTGGCAGATGTCGGCAATCGGCTCGATAGGGTCAAATGCTCCTAACACTGTAGTCCCAGCCGTCGCGTTCACAAAGAAAGGGATGTGGCCCATCGCTTTTCTCTCTAGGATAAGGCGCTCCAGTTCTGAGGGAATCATGCGTCCTCTGCCACAAAACACGAGACGAACGTTTGCATAGCAACTCCAAACATGACGCTCCACATACTATCATTATTTATGGCGTTTTTTTTGTTAGTGCCTTAAATTAAGGCATAATCACTTCCTGATCCATTCCAATTTATTATTCCATCTCATCCAACCATTCCACGCTATATCGTCGTGAGTTTATGAAATTGTCGTTAAGTACGCTACAAATAATAACACGGTGGTTAACAATATGTGCATTCTCCTTACCTGCTGTCAGATGGCACTTCGACACAGTTGTCCACGCCCAGACCGCACACAGCAGCACAGCTCTTGACCGAGTAGTGGCACTGCGCACACAAACAGTGCACAGCATTTATTTAGATCGTACCAAAACAAACTGAACGCAGAACCAACACTAATATCACGTATGATCTGGCTGTCGGGTTGGGTTCGCGAAGTGCAATCCTGGGGCAAAATTAACCCATTAAAGACGAAGCGTATCTGTTTTATATAAGGACTCAGTGCGTACCGCGCTGTAAACACCCTCCACTTCGGTTATAAAAACCAATCTCTTAATGTTTTATAAGGCAAAAGTTGCTGTTTGTTCTGAGATCCGTACAAAACACATAAACGCAATGTGGGCACCACGTAGAATTTTTTAATGTTAAACCTGGTGATATGTAAAGTTACCGCTAGGCTTTAAGAGGTTAAAGGACCAAACCTTTTGTACATTACCTTATCGAGGCCTTGGGCTTGCTTTAATTACCTTTATACTTGCTGCGGTGTGTTCTTGGGCCAGTGGCCATGATAAGAAGGGGTTTGTAGGTGTTTCAGAGATTTTATTTGTCGCCATCATCAGGTTGTGACGTAATGACTGACCTGGTCGCTCTTTGTATTTATAACAAAAGTATGGTTTTGGAGCTCTGCTAACATCAAAGCCCTCCGGCTTCCATTTTACGGTCACCCTGCCTACTGTCTCTTCCACTGCCCCTGATTGTAGCCTGCCTTTTCCCTGTCCTATACCAATTTCCCTCCTTCGCCCGCGGCTTCTTCTTTTTGCCTAAAGACCGAGGCAGCAGGTTTCCCGTTAGTAAATTTATACCAGACTAAACGACGTCACGCCCCAGAAGGCAGAAATCTTTACATCTACAAGTTTTCTAAAGAGAAAATCATGACTGCCTCTTCATGGCTTGTGATGATAACGATGCTTATCATCAAGATGATTATAACGGTGATAGGGAAGCCTTGCAGACCGGCAGAATGAGATGGTGAAGACAGGTAGTCGAGTGGCGGAGACGCGGGTCTGCAGGAGGAACGGTAATACGTGGGTGAAGGTAAGGCTGGTTATATGATTTAGAGGTCAGTACAGGCATTAAGTTCCCTACATCTGGGATTCTTAAGATTTTGCACTTTGCTTCGCGCCATAGTTATGTCAAGATCGTATTCCGAGTGTAAAATAAACAACGCTTTTCCCAAGGAGTCTGTTTTTACAATTGCGCACATATAGTATTGTGTTTGTTATTGAGGTAATGTCTTGTATTCTAGACTTGACATCCCACCCAGCCGACCATCAAGTTGGTGTAATGCGGCGTACTGGTAGAGAAACGCTAACCTTAATAATGAGCTAACGAGAATATGTAGGCAGATTTGTGCTGTAACGTTTTAAGTGTCTGATACTCATGAAGAGCGTCGTAAGCCCTAAGTTCTTCTTCTCTTCGAAATGGACCAAGAGGACCCTCTAGCTGACTGTGAATCTTTCCTGTCAGAGGCACGCACCCCTCCTCTCTCTGCCCCTGTCCGCAACATATGCCATGAGATTGATCACTGAACACTGCACAGTTCTCCCGTTTGTCTGTCACTATAGTCGGGTTCTCAAAACATCCGAACAACCCGCCCGATACGTTGCATGTTTCTTTCGTTTATCAATGTGTCGGCGTAGTCCTGCCGATCCCAGTGGCCGCACTGTCTAAGGCGTTGGCCTTCGGCCGTTCGCTTGCTGGGACCGCGGGTTCGAATCCCGCAGGTGGCATGGACATCTATCTCTTGTCATTGTTTGTGTGTTGGTAGGTAGAAGTCTCTGCGTCGGGCTGATCACTCGCCCAGAGGAGTCCTACCGAGTTTGTGTGTCTGATTGTGATCTAGAAACCTCCAAAAGGGGGCGGCCTAGGCCTTATTTGGGCTGTTGCGTCGCAGGAAAGAAAGACATATTCCTGCGCAAAGATCCATTCGTTGTGAGTCTGTGAACAGGAACATGCTCTGGAGATTATCTGTGCGATGTTAGTCATCAGAAATGTGCCAAATCTTGAGTTATTGATTTTTAGGTCGCTTAGTTACGCTGTTGTAAGGTTATGTAGCCTAATGTCAAATGGGATAAGAGTAAATCGTGAATGGTCAGTTGGTGAGGATTTATCAGGAGAGACTAGAAAATCACGAGAAATCTCGTTCACGATAGTGACAAGCCGACCGAATTCAAAACTGTAGGCGCACCTCCCAAATACAAGTCTAACGGGTAGATGGTTTTTTCATGTACTCCCTGGTACAAAGTACCCATAGTACATAATACAACAACAACAACAACAACAACAACGACAACGACAACCATTACCACCATTACTACTAATAATGATAATGATGTTACAATTAGTGCATTATTTATTTTCAATATGCATAAACGAGATTACGCAATGTACAGTGACACCTCTTTATTCTTAAGTGGTAACGTGCAACACTTTTTAAGCGCCGGTCACTCAGGCGCGCGTGATTTGGCGAAGTGCCAAAAATGTTTTTTGACCTGCCATATTAATGCACTGAAAAACATTGAAATGTGTTTATTTTATTCGTATTTGCATTCGATTACTATGAACTCTGTAGCTTCTTGAAGACGTATTACTGATGCATTTATATCTGTTGCTGATGGCATGTATATGGAAGTGATGTTGATTAGGAAACGATCACGGGCCACAGCGTGCGCACCGCTGTGCTGGAGGAATCGCTGATAAGTTGATAGATTACAACAGGCCTAAATAAGAGTCTGCAAGCAGTTAGGATTTCTCTAACTATTTCCTCTCCTTACAGCTTTCGGGATTTCGCACACTTTTCTTTCTCGCAGGCGGCATGAATATGTAGAAAGTACGGGCGTAAGAAGGCGCAACTCTTCGCGAGACGTAGGCGTCACAACAGCGACGGGGAACACGTCGTACCGCGACACTCTCAACCTTGCATTTTTGGGAGGCTGAACGCGCATATGGAGGGATCACTTCCTGTCTTATGTCTGATGTCTAAACAGTTACTTCAAGACACTAGCTGTCCTGAATTCCTGAATAGGCTGGTCAGCTCCGTCGTGAGCACTCCTTGGCTGCATCCTTATCCTTTACCTTGTTCTCTGTCCTTCATTCCAGATCTCTGTCACGTCCTTTCATTTCCCGTACGCCCTTGTAATCCTTTAGTCACCTCCCTTCGGTTTTTGTATGTTCTGTCTGTGTCCCCAGCTCATGTGGGAGGATAGCATTACGCTACTTTTGTCACTTATCCGGTCCTTCCATCAGGGCAGTGGAGTCAGAGTCGGTAAAAATATACCGACTCTGACTCCGACTCCGACCTCGATATAAAATTTTCAAGAGATCCTGGCTACAATAACAATTAGACTTATACTTAAATATGGGTTATAAGTCTAAACAGTAGCCTGATGATTCACGTGGTGGCGATGAAACGTCTTATAGGTTTACCGTTATTAATACATATTGAGCTTTTATGAAGGAGTCCGAATCGGAGGTTTTGTGTACCGACCGCACAGCCCTGCCTTCCGCTATATAATGTACCATCTGTTTCCTCGTAGCTTATTGTTTTTAGACTACCCTGAAGATGGATGCGAAAGGCTCCTCCGAAACATTGGTACCTACATGACATATTGCAGAAAACTAGAACCTGTTTGAACACCGCTGTGAAAATCTTAAGTCTCGAATTGATGCTTCTGTTGTAAATCTAGTTTTGCTGTTCACCCACCCGTCAAGGCAGAAAGCTAAGTCTCATGGCGTAGGCCTACCTGATCCGAGGTGTACATGACGAGCTGTCCTTGTATGCAGCTGAGGCCCTTCTGCTTGTAGGCCGGAAACATGCGGTGCCGAGCCGCCAGGAAGGCGTACAGGTTCGATATTGAGCCGCCTGCAAACAGGAGGATGGATCTGGAATCCTCACATTATGCACAGCATAAATTATCGGTATGCCAGGTTAAAAACAACTGAATATCTGATTTTGCACCGCCGAAATTTGAAGTTTGGTTCTGTATCGTAGACTTTGTGCCCATTACTCGAATGACTCTGCGGTTGAGATACAGTTAATAAAGTAACTATAGCAAACGTCAAACAAGCTGGCGGATCGTGGTTAGTTTTACGGAGCTGAGACGTTCTGAGAGTTAAAACTCTCACCGTCACTCTACACTTTCATGACGAATTTCACAGCTACATTTGTTTTTGACAATAAGTTGACTCAAGCGGTTGTATGGTGTTAGTGGGATCTTTTCTGCTTGTAAGAATGGGTGGCCGCGCGGTCTAAGGCGTAGGTCTTCGGCCGAGCGCTTGCTGGGATCGTGGGTTCGAATCCCACCGGGGGCATAGATGTTTGTCTTGTACAGTGTTTGTGTTGTTAGGTAGAGGTCGCTGCGACGGGCCGATCCCTTGTCCAGAGGAGTCCTACCGACTGTGGCATGTGTCTGAGTGTGATCAAGTGAAAAACAATAAACCCCGACACCTACTGTGAGCAGGTAGAGGAGGGACGGACTAAGAAACGAAACGAAACCAGTAAACCAAGAGTCATTTTTGCACAGACAAGTGAGAGACTGTGTTTGTGTAGTGTTTTATTGCTTGACACCGGAAGCTTGAAGAATGTATTTATGTATACGGTTGAGAAATCACAAGAAGGCATTACTCAGTAACTGGCGTCGAACTTCGGATGATTGAATTCAGGTCGAAGACTTCGCAAGCCCGTAACATTTTTAACTCTGTTTTGAAAATCGTGGCATACACGGCGAAAAAAATATTTTTTAAAAGTAAGTATTAACGTAGGTATGAGTAGAAAGAAAAAATGAAACCGTGGGCTGAAGTGTAAATACGCTTATTAAGATTTTAAAATCAAACGTCACTTTATACACCACCAGGTTTAACATTAAAAAATTCAACGCTTTGCCCACACAGTGTATTTGTGTCTTATGTAGATCTCAGAACAGACAACGATTATTTCACTGTACAGAATTAACTGATCTGTTTTTGTAACGAGACGGAGTGTCTACTGCGCGGTACGATCTGGGTGTTTAAATGAAATAGATTAAGTTTCTTCCTTAGCGGTTTAACCAACTTACGTTTGTTGTTAGTATCTAAGGTCTGGTGATGGTGCCCTGCAGCTCCTAAGCATGTAGTCAAAATAATAAACACCATTTATTTTGTTGACTAAAAAATAACACGCGTAACGATATATAACTTAACCCTTTAAAGACGAAGCGTATCTGTTTTATATAAGGACTCAGTGCGTACCGCGCTGTAAACACTCTCCACTTCGGTTATAAAAACCAATCTCTTAATGTTTTATAAGGCAAAAGTTGCTGTTTGTTCTGAGATCCATACAAAACACATAAACGCAATGTGGGCACCACGTAGCATTTTTTAATGTTAAACCTGGTGGTATGTGAAGTTACCGCTAGGCTTTAAAAGGTTAACGAAATTGGTCTACTTCCCGTGTCCTTGTGACGTACTAGAGTTCTACTGCTTCGTGTGCTTGAGGTTTGTGACTTACCTGGAGCGAGTATGGAATCACCGCCCTGGAAGCCGATGATTTCGCGCATCTTCTCCATGACTACATGCTCCATAAGGATGAAGACAGGTGCGATCTCATATGTGAACATGTTGGTGTTGGCGGTTGCCGTGAGCCACTCACCCGCCATGGAGACCAGGTCCAGGCCGCATGACAACTGGTTGAAGAAACGCGGATGACCTGCGCAGGAGAAATTTGTGGATATCCTTAAGTCTTGTGGTCACATCTTGCGTCTGCAGGCGTATTTCTGTCGAAGGTTAGGTACTTGTATTTTCTGATGCAAAAAAGGAAACCTTAAACATTGCACAGTATGAAACTATGCAACTGATTAGTCGCAGTAGTATTCTGGAGCAACGGCTGCATAGTCTGGTAGAAAACACAGAAGAAGTTACTAAAACTGCAGTTTTTGGTTTTATCACCTAATGACACTGTATGAACATCAAATTTCAGGACTGAAAAAAAAATTAAATTTTCCATGTGATTGATACGCACCGCGTCACGAAGATTTAAGGGTAAATGGAGGTCTAGATACGCACAATCTTAGTCTTGGCACTAGAAGGAAATTACAGGAAAACTGCACGCCGTTGCACTTTACGCTTGGGAGAGGAGTCCCTAGAAACATTTGTATAGGCGATTGTGTGTTCCTCACAGCCAATTTGGAAACTATGAAGAAGAGAGGAATCTGCTCGTCCCGGGAATAGAACTGGAGCGTCGAAAGCAAAGGGCCGTGATTGGTGAACTTTTTATTGTGCGTTCCATGTGGCTTATGTCGCAACTTATATTGTTACAAAGCATAAGCTGCTTTTGTCACAATTATGGAAATATTTGTGACAAAGGCAGTTGGTATTCTATAGCAACATCACTTACTGTGTTTGATGAGTTGTAATAAGTGTGGAAGGAAGTGGTCGTGGCCTGTTTTGGAGATATGCGTTTGTTTTGTCCGAAAGAAAAGCATCGGTAATTAAAACATTCTCCTGACGTACAAGAGGCGAGAGTGAATGACCTAATGTTTGCAAGGGTAGGCCATGGAACACGGCGTATACTGAGTGGGGGTTGGAGATGTGAGTTTCTGAAGTGGGGATGTTTTCTGATGGATGGTTCACTCTACGTCCTTCACAACCCTCCTATATCTGCTTTTAAGTACGCTTGACCGAGTGACATAATCCCTCCAAATTCCTTGTTGCCCCCCCCCCCCCGCCCCCCGGCAATCTTCCAACGCATTAGAGCGTGTTCTCCCCCACAGCCTGCTTGGTCGAAAGCGCTTCTTCACTGCGTGTTCGTAACGTCCTATATATATATATGTGGGGAGTGATTTCACAATTAGACGTGTAATTATTGTAAATTATTAACAATAAAGCAAGTTGGTAAAGAAATATGATGCGGGTGGAGAAGACGGCCTCTAGATATGGAGTGTAGTTGCGAATATATTGTATAAGCAGTCGCGAACGGCTGACAGGGGGTGGTTCTCCAACTTGGGAGTTGGAAAAGAGGCTAAGAAGCCCTCATCGTAAAAATCGAAGTAGCTGTAGAGCCTCATCTACCGGGATCTTGTGAGTGCGTTCCTAAAACGCGGGGAGTTTCTTGGGTAGCTGAGGGCCTGTTAGCTTATCAAGAAGCAGTGTGCTCCATCGAATTAGCTAGTTATTCAGTTGGTTATTTATTTATTTATTCATTTAGCGTAAATAAATATTTTATGGTTGTGTGACCAAGTGAGTAGGCGTAAGTATATGCAAACTAATATGGAAATATGGCGTGTAGCTGAAACTGGCAAGACACGCTGCAGGAATAGGCTTGATCTGTGCTCAAATCTTACCAGAGCCAGCTGAAATCAAGCAGGTCAGCAGCAAAATATGGCCACAAGTGATGCGGTACATGGAACAGGATTATTATTACAAGGTAATTACTGCTCAGGTGGTCATGCAGTGTTCTTTACGCAAGTCGAAGGATCATTACGGACTTCATAACATTTAGCCACTTAACCCTATCCTGAGCCTGCTGAATCCAGGCACCAGGGACACAATCTATGTATGTAAGATCGTATTAATATTATCCTTCCAGCTGCACATAGGTTCCCAAAGTGATAAAAAATTTGGCAAATATTTTTTATGATTTGTTCTGCCTTCCACAGGCCTGCTATATGTCTCACCCATCGCCCTCCTTGACTTCATCGCCATATTAATATTCGAGCTGTTGCACCCGTGCAGATGGTAAAGCTCCTCATTGCGCAACTGTCTCCTATTCCAGCCCTTTCGGGCCCACATATTATCCTCAGCACTCTTTTTCCAAACACCCTCAATCTGGATACATCCCTGATCATAAGTTACCAAATTTTAACAAGAAAAACGGACATGAATATTGTTAGATGCGTGTAAGGTTTATTTTAGTTGTGCGTAGCTCACCTTCGATAAGAGCTGCGAAGACTGAAATTTTTGAATAGGACTGCTTCAGGTGTTTTTCGATTTTCATTAATAATAATAATAATAATAATAATAATAATAATAATAATAATAACGAGGACGGCCGGAGTATAAAGCAGTCTAGTGTAGAGCTCATAATTCCCGTGACTTTATTAACGGAATGCATACACAAGGAATACCCTCCTGAAAACAGGCTAGCTGAGGCTGTGCTACAAGGTGACATTTTTAGAGATCCCAGTACCATTCGTTAGGTCTGTGAAAAGTAATACATTAACGGCATTAGTATGTAACTAATTCATACCCAGATGACGGCAGTTAGTAATTATCTCATACATAGCGGTGTGCGCGGTGTTTTTGCTTGTGGGTTGATGACTCTTAATCCAATGCAGTAAGTATATGGCTTATGTTTTACTCCAAAATTAAAGCAAAATTTCCCATAAACATGCTGTCGTGGTGACTTTGATAATGACATGCGCCAGTTGAAGGATTTCACCAAACAGCCTCCTGGAGGCCCTACCATTGGCAGTGCAACAAACTATACGGTGTGTGCATGGTAGTGCTTCTGCTCATTTTACCAGCGACGTGAAGAAATTCCTGGTCTGTCACTACTCATATCGATAGATCAGGTGAAGTGGACCTGTCTTGTGGCCTCCGCGATCTCCCGACCTCACTCCTGCCGACGTCTCTCCGAGGTCATCTGGTTGGCGTAGTTTACTCCAAATTAATCAGAATGTTCAGCGAGCATTGTCGTTTCATTAAAAAGGACGCAACAATAATGAGATTCATAACTGGAGATTTCAGCGCCTCAGCAAAGAATTAGCTTAACGTAGATCTTTTCCGGGGTGGATTCCCGATGGAGTCATTGGAATTTTTCATTGACATAATCCTTTCGGACGCACAATGGCCCTGGGGTCGACCCAGCGTCTAACAGAAATGAGTACCAGCAATATTGCCGCGGGGGTAAAGGCAGCCGACGCGTAGGGCTGACAACTTTACCAACTTTATCTGCCAGTTGTCTGAAAATTTGAGAGCCGCAACGTCCAGGAACCCTCAAGGCCTGTGCAGGCCTGTAATGGGATAGCAAGAGGTTTCCTGGCAACTTTTGTAAGCACTGTGCCCAAATCAAGGAAGGAAGATACAGATAGTTTTGCAGTAACGAAGCAACTTGCTGGCTGACCCCTCTTCGGATATATCGGATTGTCCAGGATGGAGCGAGACTGGCCGATTGAAGAGTGACTGGCAGCAGACGGGGTGATTACATGACGTGTCTAGCAGAGCGCGTCTGACAGGCAACAGGCGAGTGGCGTAAAAATCACGACCCCTGGGGAACTTTCGACATTTTTACTGCCCGCAGCGTCTATTGAAGGGCATATAAGCACCACGCATACGTGTGCCTCTCCCAGTATCTCCGCAAATAAATAGTGAAACACAATTATGGTGTATTACCTTGTGAGCTACGCGGGAGTTTTCTAATTGTTCCCTTAGTTTCAGGATTTTCGTCTAAAATCATGTACTGTTTTATCCCCTCCCCACTGTATGTCATGCCTACCACATCATGTTAGATGAAGGTGTGTGTTGTGTCATGGCTTGACAGCCCCAGTGGGCCAGGGCCTTCTCATTGTTGAGGTTTCGAGATCACACTCAAACACACCACACTCGGTAGGAATCCTCTGGACTACTGATCAGCCCGACGCAGAGACCTTCACCTGACAAAACACAACACTCATAAGAGACATCCATTCCCGCGGCGGGATTCGAACCCACAATCCCAGCAAGCGAACGGCCGCAGACCCACGCCGTAGACCGCGCGGCCACTGGGATCGGCAGATTAATTATGTGACACGAAAAATTATGATGCTCCTCACTGTGTGATTCCCTTTATCCTGCTATTACTGGCTCTTTCGTGGGTCAAAATAATCTTCTAAACACTTTATCACGCACCTTCAACCTGTGTTATTCCTTTAGGGTAGGATACCAGGCTTCAAACTCTTATTCAACGACAGGTAAAATTATAATTTTTAAAAAAATTTGATGTTACTTACGTAGAGTTTATGACAAATTATTATGGCCGGCATTGAAATAAGTAAGTGAGCTTACGGCATTCAGTACTTATTCTAAATGCTGTATAAAACATTAGTTTCTACCTCACAGAGAACAAGTCCGTGCCCATTGTAAAAGCCAGCCAGTTCGTGCTGTTTACTTCCCATCACCTTACCTTCTTCGCTTCCTGAAGTTGTATCTTGCTACCAGCCTATGTGTACCAGAAGCACGACCGGCCACTGCCTCGGAATTTTCACAGCAGCAATTTTTCCTGACCCCCTGCCCCGTTATAGTAAATGTAGTGCCTGTCAGTGCACCTCCCCTCTTCTTCTTCTTCTTCTTGTTCTTCTTCTCCTCCTTCTCCTCCTCCTCCTACTTCTCCTTCTCCTCCTCCTTCTCCTCCTTTTCCTTCTCCTCCTTCTCCTCCTCCTCCTTCTCCTTCTTATTCTCCTCCTCCTTCTTCTTCTCCTCCTCCTCCTCCTCATTCTTCTTCTTCTTCTCGTCCTCCTCCTCCTTCTCCTCCTCCTTCTTCTCCTTCTTCTTCTCCTCCTTCTTCTCCTCCTCCTTCTCCTCCTCCTCCTCCTTCTCCTTCTTCTCGTCCTCTTTCTTATCTTTTTCTTCTCCTCCTCCTCCTCCTTCTCCTCCTCCTTCTTCTCCTCCTCCTTCTTCTTCTCCTTCTTCTTCTTCTTCTTCTTCTTCATCTTCCTCTTCATCTTCTACTTGTTCTTGTCTGTATCTTTCTTTTAGGAACATATTCGGTAATTGTTGTGAGAATCATACGAAGCACGGCTGTGTGTGGTGAGCGTTAGGCTACAGCCGGTTTATCCCAGTAGATATGGCATGCGCTACCCTTTCGGTAGGGTGGTGGGTAAGCCCCGTTACCTGTATGGATATGGTGGAGAAGAAAATTTCTTGTTCATGCCAGGAATCAAACGCCGACCATCCATCTCAAAGTACAGTATAACTCCAATTATCTGGAATAATTGGGACCGCGAGACGTTTGGATATGCAGAAAATCCGGATAATTGGATTTTTCTTTGAAAATAGGCTACATTGGCAGTTTAAAGTGGAAAAAAAATTCTACAAACGGCTGTTTTTAGACTGCATATTTATTTATATACAAACGAGACTTTAATACATAATTCCTTACATATATTTGACAATTGTATTCGATCCGATAACCGGTAATTTCAAGGCAAATTAGTTTCGTAGAATTCTCGACAAAGTTACCCGAAGGGCCAAGCTGATCCGGATAACTGGCGATCCGGATAACCAGCGTCCGGATAATTGGAGTTATACTGTGTTTAACTTCATTGACTGAGCAGTCGGATGTTGTCAATTATTTTGACGAGATTTGCTGTCTGTGTTATTGTACATGTTTGTAACATTTTATATGCGCATGGAGCCTCCAGACCTTACCAGTTTTGACTATTATGTTTGAAGAAGGATGTCCTACTGCTGCAAGTGATCAGGATTGCAGCTCGCTGTGAGTTACTCTGGCAACATTATGCCTTAATCAGTTTTTCTGCTTTATAAAACTCATGTGCAAACTCCAGCCAGACTTCATTATCTTCGTAAAACTGGTACACTCTGTAGAGTGTGGGAGATTTGGATTGCTCACGGCGACGACTGTGAAGACTTCTGTATTATCAGATTCGATGCTGTTGAATCTGGCAGAAATTTGCCGGCGTTTGGGATAGATTTGCTGTTTTCATCTGCAGTGCAGAAGATTGAGTCAGCTGGTTCCCCCTACACCTCGGTAGATTTCTACCAGACTACGTGGGGTCACGTTCAAGAAAAGAGGATTCTTCTTTTTGAGGTCTGTTCCCGTGCACGTTATCACGAACGATTCGCCCCCTTACGCCACTTCTGCGCGCGGTACGTTCTCTGTTCCCATCTGTGGCCGAAATAAGGTATTAGCCTAGATCCAGGAGGGGAAGAATTTATTCACCCCTTGATAATAGGTTATTTACAGGAGACAAGGGGAGTGTATAGGAAATGTGTTATTGTTTCGAGCAAGAGACATTCAATTACTGTATTAAATTGTTCGCAAAATGCGTCCCGTGTTACATGTTGCAAGACGGCTGTGCTGCAATCAATCTTCTTGTGGTGACGTCTGAGCGCACTACACAAAGCGACAGGTATCAGAGCCCAGCACTTCAGTTCCGTCAGTCCGTTGGATTGTGACAGAGAAGTGTGAGTTCTGATCCAACGTTTTTGGCTGACGCACAAATGGGAATTTCTGGTGCAGGACAAAGTTAAGGAAATTAAACATTAAAGTGTAGAATTTAGACGCGGACCAAAAAGTCAGTTCAACTGAATTTTATCTAACATTGAAGCACCGTGATAGGCAATGCCCCATAATAATCGGGACGTCCCATGTTCGGATGTCGACCAAAGGTAGTCAGTTCCGAGAGGGGGCTCTTGTGTTCGGCAACATTCCGTGCAGGCAAACGCTGTGATTCTAGGTCCAAGTAGGCCACAGCTACTTCCCTCAACATTACTTCAGTTCATCATTTATGTGATTTGTTCGACTTTTTTGCCTATAGGGAATTTGTTTGAAAAGGCATTGGTGGACAGAAAAAAATACTTTTTTCGTATAGCCTGTGGCTGTTATCTTCAACATCTCAATGTCTGTGGAACTCTTGTCATTAAATATTAATTTTCGCGGAAACCCTGTAAAGTAAAAATGTTTTTGGATGCTAAAATGAAAGAAAAAGTTTTAAAGCATAAGCTTTTTAGAATATAAAATATTTAGGCACATTGATGAAAAAAATTTATTATCTGTAATTTACACAGAAAGTAAACCCAGCGCCGATTGTGAACAGAAATGGAGAACAGAATAAAAAATTAAATAATTTTATCAAAATTAGTTTACCAACTTTGTTATGAAGGAAATGTGCTGGTGGAACCCCTGAATGTCGCTGGCGGAAGCAAGGTTCCGCGGAACACAATTTGAACACCACTGGCCAATGGGACTGCTAGAGTAGAACTGTGCTGCCCCGCTGCAGGCTTTGTGTGTTCACAAATATGTGGCTATGAAATTTTGACGTAACGCACTCAGATGTCGAAGATCTGTACACACCTGAAACCTCTGCAAGAACTGATACAGGCCAAATCATGCACACAGGCATGCGCAGGGGAGAGACAATTACGTCAGCGATGAATATACGGATGCAGACGCTCCGAAATTGGGATGCTTTCCGGTTACGTTTCACAGTACGATGCTGAAGCTGGAGCTGTACAAGCATAGCCTACACGCGTACTATAAGAATTCACGCCACCGTATTAGTCAAAGGCGTCGCCTTATGTTTTTTAGTGGAGAAGGGCCCCGCAGCAGATGCTACGGACGCACGCAGCCTTGAGGCTTCTTGTGCAACCCTGTGATGAAGATGATTAGTTTTGTCCTTTTCCAAGTAGTGGAGTACCGGTGGAATGAAACTGACAGGGGAAACCGAAGTACTGGGGGGAAAAAACCTGTCCCAGTTCCACTTTGTCCCCCATAAATGCCACATGGACTGGCCTGGGATCCAACCTGGGCTTCTGCGGTGGGAGACCATCGGCTGACCTCCTGAGCCATGGCACGACCCGTCGCTCTATTTGGCTCTAACAGTGCCCGCGTTTTATGTTACGTATTAAAGCTGTTGTAATAAAGGGGTCTGACTGGGTGACCACACGTTATACAGCAGGTATCTTTATTAGTTTCATAATGTATTTTTGTGTCGGAGCCAGGATAGCTTAGTGAGCATGGTGACTAGGCCACGGCCTGGACGCCAGAAGAAACGATAATTCGATTTCTGAAAGGGGTATATTGTGTATCTGTTTTAAAAAGAATTCGTACCGTCTCTGTGGCCCACCTAATAACACTGAGAGCTTACCTCGGGGGTGCAACTGACGGGGCGTGAAACTAATCGCTTACCTCCATCTAGTTCCGAGGTTAGGAATTGGTGGAATTGTACCTCCAGCCCCCGCAATGTCTTGATGACATGCACAGGGACAGCTTAACTTTCACCGTGACGATGGGTGGTGAATACATAGGCCTGTAGTTTCGTTGGTGCAGAAGTTTATACGAATGTAACCAAAACCTGGTTTCGTGTTCCGTGAAGTGTTCCAGCATGGCGACAGAGCGAATGGTTTAGGTTCCGTCTGTAGTTAGAAATGTTTTTACTGTTTAACCTTTTAAAGCCTAGCGGTTACTTTACGTACCATCAGGTGTAACATTCAAAAATTCTGCGTGGTCCTCACATTGTGTTTATGTGTTTTGTATGGATCTCGGAACAAACATCGACTAACAGATCGGTTTTGTATTAAGGAGGTGGGGCGTGTTTATTGCGCGGTACGCACTGAGTTTTATATAAACAGACATGTTTCGTCCTTAAAGGGTTAATTGCGTGCCTAAGTTTCTTGGTGACGTTTCTGAGGCGAAAGTACATAGATAAAAACTGATGCATTTCTTTCTAGAATTTGTTGTTCTTTTATTGGTTTATTAACTTCTTAATTTTATTTATTTATTATGTACCGACGCTGTCAAAGGCCTAAGCGTCGAATGATACGGTGATTAGTGAATAGTGAATTGGAAATATTGAGGTACTGTTCGAGCAATTATTTGTAGGGACCGAGTAAAACCACGGGAAACTTGTGATAATAGACGTCGTGCCCGATATTCGAAACGAACATGCCCCAAATACAAGAGAGAGGTTGAGCTAGCTTGATCAGCCGCTTCATAACTGACGTGTGGCTGGGGAAGCTAAAATGCCACATGACTAAAGGCGGACATGTTCTCTTCTCTATGTAATTGGTTCCAATGCAGTCACGTGACTAATTATGGTTTTATTTCTGTCAAAACCTCGTGTTCCATAATGAATGAACAGAAGACTCGGAAAATAATGCAAGAAGACGAGTTACAGATGTGAAATAGCAGAGTCAAGAGGTGTTATTTTGCAACGACGACTGCTGCCACGCCCGTCTGCCGGCGCTTCGCATCGTGCAGCACGGGTCGCGGCGCCGGATCGATGGTGCAGGGGCCGCTAGGTATCCAATCCGAGCTGCTTGACAAGATATGATGACAAACGACGAACAAAACGATGCAGTCGTACTCAAAGCTGTCCCGGATTTATGACCCATTTCTCTCTTTGCAGCGAGGCCCTCCTTAGTACAGAACTAACCTAACAGGCTTGGCGTCGGCCCTTTGATAAAACGCACTGTACACGTACAGGACGCTTCTACCCTGTCTGACTGAATTGCTTCGTACCTTAGTGACTGTAAATATTGTGGCTTCTAACTTTGTACAAGCACTGCAGTGTCTGTGACTGTAAAAGTTTAAAGGTAATGTTGTCCTTCTCCATGGAATGAAGGCGTAGAGGGGGTAGCAGTGGTATAGCTCCACTGACTCTAAACATGGCTCTAGATCGAGGTGCCTCTGACTGCTCGTTGCTTAATATTGTTCCAAGCTATTTACCGGAATTTCGTTTGTTAAACGGTGGACGGGATAGCGTGGTCGGTATAGCGGTGTAGCGGTATAGTCAGTATACCGCACCGCGTGACACAACACACTTCACACGCTGTACCAGGACGAGATCTCTTCAGATCATATAGATCGAGACAGCATGGACCTTACAGAGTGTACACAATTGGAAACTTCTACCTGGAACGGCTGGCTTGTAAAAACTTTAAATTTACAACACTGTAATTTTATTATTATTAACTTTGCGTATTTTATAATTTTAATATTCTAATTATTTTAAGAAGGGAGACAAAATACCTAGATTAGCTGTTGGCCTTATTATTTATTCCTTTGTTCTGAATAAATCCCTGATGATGGCACCCCGGTGTCGAAACATGTAGGGGTTTTATAGTTGCTTCTGAATGTATTTTGCTAAGCGCATAATTTGGTTGATGTATTGTTCATCGTTTTTGCTTTTGATTAAGACGTTCAACATTTGTATAATCTTAAGTTATGTATTCTTGCCTATCTACTTGAACCGCGGAGGGTCCGACAGATAGGTTTGCACCTGAGGACGGAAGCAGAGCCGGCTTCCGAAACGCGATGTCTTACTTAAATATGGCCTAATAGATGATTAAGGAAGTCCAAAGAACGAAAAATGTTGTAGAATACGAAGTAGGCATTGTATTCCACGTAGACTGCGTCACTACGTTTTTCAAAGTAATACAGTACCAATAGAAGCCAGTTACCACTATGACATAATGTCTGTTATGGTAATTTACCCAAGTGAATGCACAAGGGTGTTCTACCATTAAACCCTTACGCCCAATTGAGCAGCCACATTACCAACGGAAACAACCTGCTCTTTCAGTTACCTCAATTTACCTTTGTAATGCCGAGGAACTTGTTATAACGGTAACAATCTAGACTTGTGTTTGGAATATATCCGGTTCGAATCTCGGCAGGAACACCGGTACTGTGACAGGGTTTTCTTGCTTTTTTTCAGTCCCTCCGGGAAATTTGTGGGATATTATCGCGGTTAGACCGTGACTGCTTCTTTCAAAATCTTTTGGCGGTGCGTCACCCGCATCATCCTACTATCGATGCTGTGAAGTCTGAGGTACTGGCAATAACAAGATAAACCACAAAACAAACAGACATTTGTAACGTCACGTGCACTTTGCAGTAGGAATGTTGTTTTTAATGGGGATGAAGTTTGTAACTTTTAAGTTCTTGTCAATATGATTTCAAGCTTCCGCCGTGATGCTGCTGAGATCTGTGCTCTTCTGCGGTGTTACGCAGCGTCGAGTGGTAATCCTTTACCGACGTTTCGGGATAATGTATCGATCCCATCTTCAACGGTCAAGAAGTCCAATGAAGCAGTGAAGTAACACCCCAGAAGAGCGCAGGTCTTGTCAGTGGTTTTAAGTGAAGAGTATCACCAACAGTAAGAAAGATGTTTTCCATTGCCACAATATTCAAAACAAACACTGCGGTCCTGAAGCTACCAACAATTTTGGGATGCGCTATTGAAAACTCGTACTGAAGTTTCCTAACTATACTGAGTAATCGAAAACACACAAGTGTTGCAAGTTTCTTTTTTAAATATAAGGTAACTAGTATGCTGATGCCCGGCGACCCGCGCAGTAAACACACCCGACAGGGTTTTAAAAATCAATCATTTAATGCTGTGTGGGTAAAGAATCGCGGTTTGTTCCGAGTTCCATACAAAACACGTAAATAAAGCTGAATCGTATTGCAGGCTCAGACCGTACCGAGCAGAAAACACAGTTCTCTGTCTCCTGAAATCTAGTGGCTGTCTGTGGAACTCCAGCGTTCTCATAGTTGTCCTGCCATCTGGCGGTAGCACATGGAACTCGAAGCGTCACTGACCTTTGGACCTTACTCAATTTTATATTAGATTGTCTTAATATAAAATTAAACCTCAATGCCTTCAGTTGGTCTCTTGTGACCGGATTGGGGAAAGAAATTAATCTGCTCGTCGCAACGTTTTCGTAGTCCTTCCCTCGTCTACCTACTCACAGTAGGTGTCGAGATTGTTTATTTTCGCTTGATTACACTCAGACACACACCACAGTCGGTAGGACTCCTCTGGACGAGGGATCGGCCCGTCGCAGAGATCTCTACCTGACAACACAAACACTCACAAGAGATAAACATTCATGCCTTGGGTGGGACTCGAACCCAAGATCCCAGCAAGCGCAGACCTACGCCTTAGACCGCGCGGCCACTGGGACCAGCCTCGTTGCAACGTAATGACCGAAAATCTTTCCGTGTAATCTGTCAGCCTCTTGTACTCAATTATAATTATAGGAAAGTTGTACCATTAGTTTTGCTCTTTGTCACTGCGACGCGAGCGCCGAGGAATGCTTCACCCACCCGCCAATTTTAAGCCGCTTCTAAGGGGATAATCCAGGATTCTCCCTCTTCTCTTCCCCATTCCTATGGGCACTGGAGGACGCGGGATTGGAGGTAGTCCTAGAAGTTCCAGATTTAACCGTATCCCTGTGTTGCGAAGGTTCCGTCCGTATCGGCTGCTGCTCGAAGCACAGAGCGCCTTGTATCAGTATTATTTCCCATATAGTCCATTGTTGGGTGTAGGGTAAGCAGCTACAGTAACGCCAGATAGTTCTCTCCCGTCAGTAAGTCTTTGTGCTGGTGGCAGAGACAGATGGCGCATGTGTCTAGAAACATTTACACTAAAGAGGGTTCGAACAGCATTGAACTCTGGAAGCGCTCAGTTGTGTTGATCGTTCTAAACGTCTTTGAAGGTAACATCGTGCAATCAGGACGTCAGAAAGTGAGTGAAGACTCTTTTCCACTGTTTCGAAATGTTAGCTGTCTTTAGGTGGTGTGTTGTCTTCTATAATGTATTTTCTTAGCATGAAATAGTGGGACCTCTGCACTGGCTAGTTATATATGATGTGTCACGTATTTTGTGGTCCTGCAGAGTTAGAAGCAATGACGCGTTATTCGATGGGCACAATAAAGCTATCCATGTGTCGTAATTTAAATACCGTGGTAGCCTGCAGCATGGCAGGCGTTAAGTATGATATAATTTAATTTTACCTTATTTGGGACATCATGGGTCGACGCAAATTACGCATATCAAAGATATTTGAACACAAGAGCAAGTAAAATGTCGACGATATCGGATTACGTCCGTAGTATGCGAATCCCGAAGCCTTCTAGACCGGAAGGTTATCAGAAGTGTCCGCTTTGCTACCAGCACAGCGGAAGGATAAACAGTAAAGACTGCAGCGTATGTCAACGTTATAACGTTAACTGGGCCCTTTCTGTTATACAGTGTAAGGTAAATAATGAGGTGGGTTTTGCAGATGAGTTTCCTGCTGGTTCTGAAGCAGCTATGACAGAACAGTTTTACATGCAAATGCAAGTACGTATTTCGTCTCTGACGCCATCACTGTAACAAACATTGCCTACCGTGAACGGGAGTACACGTGGATTTGTTCGAAGTAACAGGCTACAAAGAACCGGCTTCCCAGCGAAGGGAATTCCGTTCGGAAATCCGTAAGCAGCTGAGTTTGTATAGAAGTAACTACCTACCTAACTAACCAACTACATGGAGAAGAGTCCTTCTTGAGAAGCTAACAGGTTCTCAGATAGTCAAATACCCCGCATTTTGTGGAACCCGAAGGTTCATTACCGCCCGAGGCTTTGTAGGCTGTTTCGTAACATTATTTTTTACGGTGAGGAGTTGTTAGCACCTCTCCCAATCTCCAAGCTGGAGGACCACCCCTTGTCGGCTGTCCGCTACTGCTTGTTCAATGTATTCGCAGCTACCATCCATAACTGGAGGCCGTTCCTCCATCCGCAACCTGAGGACGCGCCATGCCGTGGTGACAGGGACCCACTTAACACAGTAGCCTACGTTTTCGTTGCGAATATTTTTATGTTTATATTTATTTTTAATTTTATATAAAAATGTACGGATTTTAGTGACGTGTTTCTGGCTGAAAATACCACATTTTGCCCAACATTTTGCAATATTGGTCTCTGGGACACGCAGCAGCTTCCCTCTCTTTGATCCGTGCGGTCCGATGTCCTTCTTTTCTTACCTCCGACCGTCAGTCAGAAAGAAACATAAAGCTTTCAGTAACGGACAACTGAAAGGACTTCAGCGTGATTTTCACGAAAGTCGAGTGCATTTTGGAGAGCTGAAAGTGAAGAGGTGGAGGCAAAAGACAAGTAACTGAGCAGATGGGCCTATGTCATAAAGGAGGCCAAGTTTGTTAGAGGGCCGTGGAGTCTGCTTTAAGTATGGAGGTAGTTGAGTTTAGTCCTTAATTAGATAACTTACCTCTGATATTGCCGGTAGAAGCAAGAAGTGTTTGTCTTCTCCAAAGCGTCCAGACCGACTCCGGGGATCTCCCAGCCTCTCATTTAATGGGTACCCGCTTTCTTTCACGGGGGTAAAGTGGCCGGGGCGTGTAGTTAACCACTTACCTCCTTCTAGTGCTGAGGTTAAGAGTGAGTGGAGCTATGCTTCTACTCCCCCTATATGTCTTTGTGGAGTGGGCAAGGAAAACTTTAACTTTAATTCTCCGAGGTTTAGAATCCATGAAGACTTGTGTCCATACGCCTTGATGCTTTATGGCAAGACTGTACTTTATACATGAATTAATTGAAAATTATTTATGAACATGATTTTATTCAAAATTAGTCATGTCCTTGGTTGTTCATGCTTGCAAGTTTTAGAAACAACAGCAAGTACGTGTGGGTAGAATTAATTTACGTCGTCAGATGTAATCTGTGCTGCACTGCTCAGAGGTGCCTCAGTAATGAAACGACATGCACTGAATCCCGCGCTTGTGGCGGGGAGCAAACAATGTGGTGCGATTGGACGTGTGTATGAATGAATGGCACTTGTTAGTTATTGTTAAAAGTCATCCCCTGCAGACCGCCAAAAAGGCGCTAGTTAGGGGTGAGATTATTGAATTAAGGGAGTCTCATGTACCAGAGGGAGCCACTGTTTGTGTGGCGAAGTGACACAAGTGTTAATGCTACCTAGCACTCTAGCAGTGGGGTGCACTGAAGCGAATTGTCCAGCCTGCATGTTGGAAGGAAGCAACAAGAAGTTCCGGAAACAACTTATAAAGCCGTTTCTGTTACGCAGCCTTCTAGTTCTACAAATCTGTTTCTCTGTTACGTATTGCTCTTATTTTTACGTGATTTTATGATTTTGAAGAACGTGTTTTTTTGTGGGCAGATTAAGTATACGTCAAGTCAGTCCGATAAAACCTTAAAGGGTTTTCTTATTAGGTACAAATTCGTATCAACTAATGCACTGCATTGTTTGGTACGAATTTGTGCTTAATTAATAACTATGCACGGAACGAATAATGGAAAGAATTGTTAAGTTTGGCATTACGTTGTGTTTCGTGTAATAATAAATAAACAGTACTCCATTCATGAGGTCCTAGATTTGAATGTCGTGCCCAAGACGTCTCTTTGGCTGATTTCCTGTGATTTTACTGAGCCTGTTTAGGCAGATGCTTCTACAGTACCCTAGAGCCGGTCACGACTGCTTCCTCCCCTGTCGTACTGCGTACGTAATGCACAAATAATTTTACCATTCGGCAGTAGCTGAATCACAGTCGAAATGTTAAAGAATTGATTCGTTTCAGCTTTCTACAACAGTTCTTTAAAAGGAAATGAAGTCGCCCCTCCTCAGAATTTTGCACTCCAGCCTTCATGTTGTTGATCCTCGGAAATAAGAAATTCAGTCGCATGTCGGTTTTAGTAACCTGATGTTCACAGTCTGTTGCTTGCGTTATTAATTAAGGAACATATGCTAACGTACGTACAAAAATTTTGTTATTTCAGTTGTTTTAATAAAACTTTGCAGTTCTCTCTATTCGGAAATAAATAAGGAAAAAGGTAGTTACGAAATTTCCTTATAATGCATAAAATTTGTGGGTTTCTGTCTTGTTTAGGTCTCATGTTAAAAGATTCTCCACAAGCCATATCTCAGTTCAAATCACACCCAGCAGGACATTACACTGGCTGCTCATTATTTCCCGCAACCCTAAGTGCACAGCCCCGTACGGTCCATGTGCGTGATGCAGATCATTGCCGGATAGGTATCTGACAACTTAGAAACAGTGACCGTGGAACTGTGTGGTCTTGGCATCCAGACGAGATCTGTGTGTCAGCGCAGTTCACTCTTTTGATCAAGCGCAAATTTCATGTCAAATTGGGAAAAGAGTTTTACTTGCAGAGGGTGATTGGCTAGCAAATACTTGGTATTGTGCCAAATACTACTCTTGAGCATGCAGTGTGTTGTACACACTGTGCGTAATGAGTGTTGTGTTGAAGACAGGGTCGATTCACATTATACGGCAGAACACGACAACGACACGTTACGGCAAAAACCAGCTTGCATTCACATCTACCGTCAGTTAACAGACAGGCAAAATATTCTCTTCTCTCAATCCCAACGACACGGTCTTTATCTTTAGCTGTCGGTGACGGACTAATGTGAATTCGAGCGTGTGAAAACCATAAAAAAATATTTTGTGTCATGTCGTGTCGTGTCGTGCCGTGCCGTGTAATATGAATCCACGCTTATAATCTGTTATAGAGTCAGGTTGCGTTTTAAAATGAAGGTTCTGTATAATTTCATACCTGAACGAGTTTGGACGGTATACGCCACGTACCTGTCCTGACTTGGTACTTGAGAGTGAGGCAGCAGTCATCAATAAGTTGCTGTAGGGTGACGGGTCTGTCTGGGATGTCCAGGTCCAGCATGCGGCGCATGTCTGCCGGGTGGTGGAAGTCCAGCACCTTGCAGTTTCTGTCATTAGTCTGGCGCACAAATTCCAGAAGCACCTCGATCAGCTTGAGAAGGAACTCGCGGGTGATCGGGACGCCCTGCTGAGTGTTGTACGGCAGCAAGTCTGCAACATTGCAGTTCGGCTGTCGTAAGTGCCAGTTTATGTCCTTCAGTTCACTTACCGGGTGTAAATGGAAGGAAACTGAAGTGAGTCGAGATATAAAATTACAAAAGGTTGAACATTTCTGATAATTAGGATGTTTTATGAAGGAAAAGATTAAGAAAATAATAAAAGGCTAGCAACATTAGTCAATACACGAAAAATATGCCACGTTGAAATAGCTGCAACGAGGCAAAAAAACCGCATTAGGAGAGCTGTGTTGGAGGAGACATTTGAAAGTTACAGATGTGAAATATGGACTGTGTGAGGAGGAGAACAATAAATCACTAGGAATGGAAATGAACTATTTCGGAACTCCGGAAGTAAAGGTAAAGGGCAGAACACGGCATGACAAGGTAATAGGACGAAGGATGGATGTAGAGGAAACGTAATAGGAATTGTAGAAAGAAAAGGATTTGAATTGTGTGGGCGCTTAAAGGTGTACAGTGGTTGGTGGCAAGATTGCTGCTCCCACCTCAGAAAGTTTGCTTGGTAGCCATGTTTGTAGCCTTGTTCACAATAGCTAAGGATGCCGATATGAAGAGGTAACCAGTAATATGATGCGTATGAAAGTGCTTTTGCGAAAATCTGTGATTTAGCGTCTATAGTATGGACGTTTATAACTGCATCAAGTGACGGACGGACAGACAAACTTACACCGGCAACTGCATAACAGATTCCGAAGAAGGATTCAGCACAGAAATTTACACAACGTGAAGTATTAATTGTATCGGCTATACCAAGCTTTGGCTCTGCCATACGTCGGGTGATTGTTTGCTGGTTTTCTGTCTCCCAGAACACTCCTTGTGGGTAAAGGGTAACGGCGACATGTTCCTCTCAGTATGTCGCTATTCCCCTGTCAGTATCATTTCGCCATTGCCCCACATTTATCTCTCATTAACCCTTTAAAGACGAAGCCCATCTCTTTTATATAAGGACTCAGTGCGTACCGCGCTGTAAACACTGTCCACTTCGGTTATAAAAACCAATCTCTTAATGTTTTATAAGGCAAAAGTTGCTGTTTGTTCTGAGATCCGTACAAAACACATAAACGCAATGTGGGCACCACGTAGAATTTTTTAATGTTAAGCCTGGTCGTGTGTAAAGTAACCGCTAGGCTTTAAAAGGTTAATGGGAAAGACCGTGGGCCTATTAGGAGTCGCAGATCCACAGCACAGGCTCACCCAACCCAAGGAACAAAGATACCAACAGTATATGAATTTTTAGTAAATTTGTCTCTAAATGCACGCTTTTTATGTAATTAACCTCTGTTTAAATCTGTATGTCAGGCAGTGTTGAGAAGGCGCCTGAAATGATACGTTCAGAAAATGCTGTCTTTCTGCTGGTGCTGCAGCTGGTAACGGAGTATTGAGTTGAACGATGAGGGTTCCGAAGCGAGTCTCTTGGGGGGCTGGTCTGTGGTGGCGGTCTCATGGGACGGTCCTGTGAAGCCGAGATAAGACCTGCTGCCATTTTACAATAAGTAACAAGATGGCTGAAATGTGCGTGGCCTGTTGCAGTCAACGGGCTCACTGAATGTCTAATATTCCGTATGTGCCTGCCAGTATGTGTTTCTCAGTTGGTGTGAATGTGGAGCCGCTGTGTGATGCAGTGTCTTTGAAGTGAGGCATCACTTACAATTGTCCACTTAGCGTAAACCTGTTAGCGCCTACTGCATTAGGCCAACCCAAATAATCTTAACAGCAGGCAGCTTATCTGTAAATCCGGCCCTGTATTTTACTTTCAGACGTCTTCAGTTTGCGATACCTTCTAAGGAGAGATGGATATTGCCGAGTGGTTAGGATTGCTGCTTTTCGTATGAAAGTTCTCGAGTTGGAATTCCGGTCAGGAGAGCGGGTACTCTCTCACTGCTGGTTTTCGTGTTTGTCTTACTTCTCACGGGTGCTAGTGCTGAGAGACGGTTTTAATTAT
Organism: Coptotermes formosanus; assembly: GCA_013340265.1. Classification (NCBI taxonomy): domain Eukaryota; kingdom Metazoa; phylum Arthropoda; class Insecta; order Blattodea; family Rhinotermitidae; genus Coptotermes; species Coptotermes formosanus. The sequence goes on from BLKM01000702.1 coordinate 462,465, forward strand.
GCCACGACAGCTTTGTGCAGTGCAATTTGTACGTCCCAACTTATCCTTCACAATAATCGCACCGCCTTCACATCGCTGTTTATGTTAGTGCATCTTTACTCTTGAGTCATGTTCTAAGAAGTGTCCAACAATAATGCACTGTTTAGTGATTTTGGAAAGGGTATTACAACGTTAACTTTGTTACAGCTTCTTTAAAACCATTAAACAATGCATTATTGTTGGACACTTCTTGGAGTGTAACTCAAACACCTGTTCATTCAACAGAAAAAAATTCGGGTTATATACACATGTTGCTCTGAACTTCTTTGTATATGTGACCATGCTTTAGTGCCTAAGGAATGCTCGTGATTAAAGGCAGATTTCACAGTAGTGGAGAAGGGCCCCGCAGCAGACGCTACGGACGCACCGCAGCCTTAAGGCTTCTTGTGCAACCCTATGATGAAAATGAAGACTATGATTATTTTATGTCCTTTTCCAAGTAGTGGAGCACGGGTGGAATGAAACTGACAGGGGAGAACCGAAGTACTCGGGGGAAAAACCTGTCTCAGTGCCACTTTGTCCACCACAAGTCGCACATGGACTGAGCCGGAATCGAACCCGGGCCTCCACGGTGTGAGGCCGGCGCCTAACCGCCTGAACCATAGCACAGCCAGCTTTCACACCAAAACCAATAACTTTAGTAAGTGTTTTTTACACGCGATCGCTCTGCAGTAGTTATGTCCGTTTCGCTCTGAGCGGTTGGGTGTACAGATTTGCATTGTGCAAACAATTGCGACGTGCGATAAGTCTGAAGTAATAACAGTGGCTGTATTCTTGCAGATACGATGTTATTTGCATGCGGCGTGTCTGCCACACCAGGGAGAGTTTCTGAAGAGTGCAGGATGCTTGAAATTCCATACGTTGTGCCCGTTTTTAACTATTCACATATTAATTCAACCGTAAGTTCATTTGTTGTGTTCCAGAGAAGTTTGAATCCATGAAGATTCAAGTCGTTTTGGATGTAATGCTTTGTCGTTGGGCTAATATTTCCCGACGTATTGAAGGATCGTAGTGTCTCAGAAACGTCGGAGACCACTCCGCCAACAACGCCACGTCACATTCCTGAATACTTGAATTTTTTTTAGAAAAGATGTTGTGAGAAAATCAAATTTCTCAGCTGTGAATCCTGTTTGAAAATCTTTCACTGATCTTTAGAATTTTAAAAAAGGTAAAGGTCTCCCATTACAGGCCTGCACAGGCCCTGATGGTTCCAGGAAGTTGAAGCTCCCAGATTTCAAGACAGTCGGCACATGAAGGTGGTAAGGTTGTCAGCCGTAAGCACCGGCCGCCTTTATCCCCTAGAAATATTCCTGGTACTCATTTCTGTTAGAGGCTGAATCGACCCCAGGGCCATAGTGGGGCCGGAAGGATCTTTAGAGATGTATTCAATTTATCGTACCGACTAAATCCACACTATAAGTTACATATGAGTGTTAAACATGTAGCTCCGACATGTTTCGGTACAAGCGTACCATCTTCAGGACGCACAATATGCCAGGTTTAAAATCAATTGCCAATTATAAGCTATTATTTACATGGTTTCACAGTCTTTAGCAGGCTCCGTTGTTGATATCCTTGGTGTATAAAAGGTAAAAACTGTACTGTTTTTAAAAACAGTTCTGAAATTGTGTCTCTTCTACTGCAGTCCAGATTGGTACAGAATCCTGCGAATATGTTGAAGCTTACAGGTTCGCTGTGAGAATTTGAAAGACCACACCCGGCTGTGTAATGATGGTTAGGCTTAGTATCATAGAGCCCTATAACCGTATAGTCTGATCTGACGCGGCCTGCATCCAATCTTCCCCGCCGTGACACCATAAGCCAACCAGAAATCCCTCTAAACATGCATCTTCATCTCGAACTATTTTTTCTTCCCATCTGTTTCCGCCCCACTTGAGGGCTAAAGGAGCAGATCCAGCGCGGTTAATCATTTCCGGCTCCCCTTGTTTCTTTGTCTCGACTGATCGATACTTCTCGAACAATGACCAACAATCGCAATGCTGCCAACTGTAGAATCGATACCCCAAACGACGAGCTGCTCTAGTTCAAACAGGCGAGATGCAACTTATCGCATCACGAGGTCCAGTGATTTGAATCCCAGAGAGAAGGAATCGAGATAGCAGCCACTCGCGATATACAAGGCCTGTCCTGACGTCACATCAGCCTCAAATTCGTGTGACAAGTGCTTTCTTAGGCAGCAGGCTCTTTCAGTCCCGTTATCGACTTGGTATAGTACCCGTAGTGTACAGGAAGAAATGTCATTATCAATTTGCCTTAGATTAACGCTGTCGATATTAAGATTAACCTACGTTATATTTAAAGATACAACTCATACCGCGCAATGAACGCGCTCCGGCTTGGTTATAAAACCTTCCAGCTAATAGTGTGTTTGAAAATAATCAGCATTTGTTCTGAAAACCATACTACTCAAATAAATGCTAAGTGCATAGCTAGAATTTTTGGATGTTAAACCCCGTGATTAATAAGGAAATCACTTGGTTTTGTGGGTACATTTAAGAATAAGTTTTTAAGTTACGGATAGAATTTGGTGTTTAATAAGTTCAGAGTCGGTGTGATTATTTCAATTCATATTTCAGTTGTAGCATCTCGCTATATTTTGTACTCTTTTTCGGAGTAGTTATATATTCGTCGGCAAAATACATTTTACAGATATGCTATATGACATATGTTGCGGACAGAGGGTTACAGGTTTCAGGGGCAGGCCATCATCACACCCCATTTGCAGTCATTTCATAAAGAGGACGTGGAGGCGAATCTATGTATATATTGTATGTATATGTATGTATATATTCTTGTGATGTAAAGTTAGTAAAAATAAAATTGAGTTAAGCTGGTTAAAATTTATGTGATAAAGAAGCTGTATACTGCAGCCATGGCGCATCAGAATATAACGACAGGGACTTGGATTTGGCGGCAGTTTTGGTATATTTATGGAATATGCGTTGCCGTATAGGCAGTATAATTAAAGTCTGCCCACGGGATCTGATTGTGCCATTTTTACCTGATTCTCAACAGAATCATTTCAGCGTCGAATGCACTGTAGACTGGATTGCCATGTTCTCTGTGAGGTGCGTGCAGAAGCTGAAGAAACGATTTAATATCTAATCTGTTTTACATCAGGTTTTCATGGTTACCGGTTAATACGTGTACGAGACAACAGCAGTCTAAGCAAGAATAAAGAATGAATGGAGGATACTGAAGTTGTGAGGACGAACACTGATAATATAAAACAAATCCAGGATGGATTTTAAAGTTCTTGGTACGATAAAGAGACATATTTTAATTTGTATTGTTTAACCCTTTAAAGACGAAGTGTGTCTGTTTTATATAAGGACTCAGTGTGTACCGCGCTGTAAACACTCTCCACTTCGGTTATAAAAACCAGACTCTTAATGTTTTATAAGGCAAAAGTTGCTGTTTGTTCTGAGATCCGTACAAAACACATAAACGCAATGTGGGCACCACGTAGAATTTTTTAATGTTAAACCTGGTGGTATGTAAAGTTACCGCTAGGCTTTAAAAGGTTAATTGAAAGGCGGGCCCAAGTGCCATTTTTAGAGGCATGTTGGTCGAAAGGTTGAGGGAATGTACATCCGGCAACCGACGAGGTCATGCAATCTGCCCTCCACGTCCAACCCTTCTTCCTCGAAATGTCTCATTTAGCCACTGCCAAAAATATTCCTCATCCTGTGCTGGAGTTCCGTCTGACCGAAACGCAATATGCCGCACACCTACAGCCACATCTTCAGGCAGCGCTGCTAGAACACTTCTGAACATTAGTGCAGGCCGGGACCGCAGAGAGTTCACGCCTCCAAAAACAACGCAGTACACAGTCAACAGCACATTCTCACTCGACTATAAAGTGCAACCTTAGTGTAACGATAACAAAAAGTTCTCCCTGAAGATGACCCAGCAGGGTCGAAACATGTAGGAGTGTGTTACGATTGATGATAAAACTGTCTTTGTACATTTATTGGTGATTAGTGTTTTTGTATAATATAGTGCACGGACATGGAACACATTAAATGTGTATATGTGTATTTTTAAAATCCGGGCATGGAACTCCTGCCATCAGTATTTCACAGACAACTGGACTTCCAGACTGCTCAGTGAAGTTGGTAAACTGGTAACTTTGCTACCTGTCTCCCATTGCATCCTCTGAATACTTCGCTACCGCGACACGTGTGACTGTGGCTGGGTTTAATCGGAGTAAACATTCCCCATCAGGATAAACAAGCTATTACTCTTCTCTTTCTTTTCGCTCTGTGTGTGTGTGTGTGTGTGTGTGTGTGTGTGTGAGGGATTTCGGGATGAAGAAGGATCAAAGTGGCAGGGCGAGGGTATCAATTTGTCTGCGTTTATTTCAGAGGGAACCGTAATGGGATTGCAACAGACTCGTTGCCAACTTCATACTTGTGAAAGTATCTAAATGCAAAGATATAGACCATTATGGCTGTTTTTTTTTCTGAAGTTCTAGGCAATGCCACAGTGTTCTTTTCTGTGAATCGGGACAATTATTCTCAATTGTGTGCCGATATATCTGGAATTCAAATGAATTTCTACATAGAACAATGAAAACACGAACAAATGCGTATTAAGTGTTAATGCTGTCTGTTTTATGCGTAAGATAGAGGACATTAAAACTTAATGTGCATTTGTTGGTGTTTTCTTTGTTTTATATTATTTAATGCACGGAGATGAAACCCGTTGGATTTCTACATATTTACCAATAGTAACTTTTAGTGTAGTGATAACAGTACGAACACATTAAGCCCTGTATTGTTGACGATTTCTGCCTGATGGGATGTGACGCCGTGTACATTGAATATGGAGACCGCAAGATCCTCCCACGCGTTGGCAGATATCAACCAAACTACGTGGTGTCACGTGGTAATGCAGGTAGTTACCTGCTTGAGATCATCAGATCTCGCTCTGAATTTAAGCAACTTTCTTGAAGACTCCAGCAGATTCGCGCACGCTTTCTCACTCATTGCCAGCTACGCTGTATCTGTCGTGTCATCCTTAGTACCTGTCTATGCTAATCCACGAGTAACTTAAAATGTTTCATAAAAACATTACTTCGGGGTATGACGCAGCGTCGAATGGTAATCCTCTACCGACGTTTCGGGACAGTGTCTGTCCCATCTTCAAGGGTCAAGAATTCCAGAAGAATAAAGCCGGAAAGAAAATACGCTGTCCCGAAACTTCAGTAAAGGATTACCATTCGACGCTGCGTAATACCCCAGAAGAGGGCATATCTCATCTACATCGCGGCGGAAGCCTGAAATCACGGATTATTGTTACATTTCGGGTTTCCTAAACTGCTGCTCTTTGACGTTATTACAATAATTAACACTAGATACTCTATTAGGTTGGCGCTGGGTTTGCGGTTACAGTTAAGGCTCTTATTGTATAGTTTGACGGCACACATTAAACTCCTTTAAAGCAGGATAAATATAAATACAGTTTGTCTTCTTGGACTCTGTCAGTTACTTGCAATGAATATGCAACACTTGCACTTTTTATTTGCTAGGTGCATTCATTGTTTTACAGTTTGTTTTGTGACTGGTCCATAGTCTCTTTCAAAGCGAGTTCTCCAGGTAGGGGCTCTAATGCTTCCTCTTTCGTATTCCAGCATCTTCTCTTGTCCTAAGGTTATCCAATAACTGATTACGTCTTCTTCCTCGTCTTCTCTTCTCTTCTATCTTTCCGTCGTTAGTGTGATTTATAAGACAGTCTCTACATAAGGTGTGATTAATCCTGTTAGCTTTCCCTCTTTTTACTGTGTGTAGGATATTTCTCTCCCCCTTGACTCTACGTAACACTTCTTCATTTCTCACACGATCGGTCCAACTGATCTTCTCCATCCTTCTCCAGCACCACATTTCAAAACTTTCCAGGGACTTCAGATCTATTTTCCGAAGTTTCCAAATTTCATCAAAATAAAAAACTATGTTTTCAGTGCAGCACTTAATTAGTTTCTTCCTTAAATGTGAGTATAATTTGCTGGTGAAAAAGCTTTCTTCTTATTGAATGCTTCTGTTGCCATGACGATCCTGGATTTGATTTTGTGTGATCATACACGTGACTTTTCCACCCACTCTTATAATAACTAAGAATAGACGAGTTTCATGAATGGCTGTAAAATATCAGGGATGTGTAGTGAGGAAGTAACACGGACAGGTCCTGCACATTTATTGTAAGTAATTCCCACACCCCCCCCCGGGGGGGGGGGGCGGCATTAGCCTATATTTATCCCATGTTAAAATGCTCCAATATTTGTTGTCAAACTGTGAAATAATAGCATTAATTATAACGAAAAAGTGTAAGTTAACCTAACATAATATTTTATTTTTTTTAATTGTCATAATCACAAACAGCTGTTTTAGAGGAACTGTCAAATGTTCAAATAATCTTTATAACCAAAATTTGTGTGAGTTCATATGCTTTACATGCCCAGAACATGTCGCTTTTTTCAAGTGATCAGATCGATCGCGAACCTAATGGCTATTCAGGTTAATCCCTTCATTTCCTTGCCACAAAACCTCTCGGCAACAGACACGTGATTCACGCTGTTCCGCCCTTATTTTCGTCGCGGCCCTCTGTTTGTGAAACAGTACAATGTGACGTTCCTCCCGCCCCCATGCGAAAACTTTGTCCCCCAGGGCCGATTACCCTGCGAAATGTGAGGGTAGGGGTGTGAGTATAAAAAGAAGCCAATAGCCGGGGGTAAGTCATAATATATGAGGTGGAGGGTGTAATGTGGCGAGGGTTTTAATTAAAAGGGCAACGGAATGCAATAACAACGAGTCTGCCAAGAGCGGGGAGAGGAAACAGCCGTCGAAGAAACCGACCGTCCCAGAACTTCGTCCAAAGTAAGTGTAACGTGCGGATATGTTAGCGTTTTGGCCTCGTATTGGAAGATGCCAGGCTTGTTTGCGTCTCTGCTGCGTTATTTCAGGACACTGTAGGAATTTTCGTGATTAACCCTTTAAAGACGAAGCATATCTCCTTTATATAAGGACTCAGTGCGTACCGCGCTGTAAACACTCTCCACTTCGGTTATAAAAACCAATCTCTTAATGTTTTATAAGGCAAAAGTTGCTGTTTGTTCTGAGATCCGTACAAAACACATAAACGCAGTGTGGGCACCACGTAGAATTTTTTAATGTTATACCTGGTCTTATGCAAAGTTACCGCTAGGCTTTAAAAGGTTAATTTAGCGCTGAATTAGCTGAAATGACGGTGACGGGCCCTCACGTGTTGTCAGTCGTCAAGAATGTGGGAGAAAACGGTCCGATCTCTTTTGAAAGACTGACGTTTGTCTAGATTGATTACGGACAACTACGGGCCGGTGTATGTCCGAGTGCTTTGGGTTTGCCCTGAGAGTGTCATCCCACCAGTGATCTATACTCATTTTGCATTTATCTACAATCGATGCTATATATAGTTAGCAACCGACAGCGTCGTTACATGAAACAATTCTCTTGTCTGTCTCTGTCTCTCTGATACAGCTACAATACAATCGGGCACAACGCTCACAATGACGCTTAAAATAGTCACATAATTCAAACCACCGACGTTACCAAGAACAACTGCAAGTTTAAGAAGCACTGGGAAAGTGTCGGGATTTGGTATGGAAAGTGATTGGGTGATTCTGTGCGTTGAACGTAGGAACTGCGAGGCACACGCACGCGCTTTATGTGAGTAGACAACTGCTTAGTTAGATGAAACTTTTCATTCTCTATTATTTGTATCTGAAACTGATGAAAATCGTCTAGAGACGTGGGTGGGCCCTAGGGCCTCGCTTATCGCATTCCATGTGGTCCCTGCAAAGAGCATCGTCAACCAGAAATCAATATGCCTGTGAATCGCCCTCTTATCGGGACGCGGTGTCCCGATAACCAGCTCCTCCAGAACTTGTTTTCCGGCGCGTTTCACTTTTAATTTCCGGGAACCGGAACCGGAAACTCATGTACTACAAATGTTGGACGTATTTCTGAATGCAATAGTGGCATATTTCTCACAGTGCGTCCTGAAAAAAAAAGTGTTAAATAATCCCCTGGTGAACTTCGGACGGATGGACGCTTCTACTGTGGAACCAAAGTGTTCGTCATTACAATCACAAAATCTCCCTAGGGATCGTATTCCGAGCCACATTAACAAGTATGAATAAACGTTGCTTTAAGAATCGATTTAGTAATGGGCTACTCTCTGCCTAGATCTCCTAGGTGTTCCATTCATTGAGGCTTTAAAACGAAAATTTTATGTGCATTTCTTTCCACATTGAATGTGTTTCTACCCTAAGAATATTAGTGTTTCTTAAAAAGGTGGGTGGATGTATAAATTCCCTCTCTGTGTTTAACAGTTTAGATCTGTGGCATTTAACGTATGCCTGTGTACGTGTGTTCCAACACTGTGCAGTTTTTGAACAGACATCCGTCTGTTATGGATGAACATGCCAAAGTGAATGACGTGCGAACTTAACGAGACGTGGCTGTCGCTGTTGTCGTTGTATGGCGGGACGAAGGATTAAGTGTTGAGATGTGTACAGAAAACTTTACGTTTGTGAGGAAGACGCCTGGAAAGCAGCAGAAGGATTAAATAGGCCTGTTAGCTTCCTAAGTTTTGTACCTGTAAATTATTAATGATTCTCTATTTACGAGCATATATTCATGTATATATACATACATGTACATAACTCAATGCAGAAATATCCTTCTCAATAAGTCGACAGTTGTGTGACTGGTTCATAAATTCGCCGTTTTTACAGTACCGAAAATTTCACTATCGTGCTGACAAACAACACACTAGTGGGCTCTGTACTTATTCAGCTCAATCCAGTCCCCACCCTCACGTTCTATTAATATAGCGTTAATTTTAATAACATATTTCCCTCTAAGTGTACACCCTCCAATTTCTCTCTCTTTTTTGTTCGTGGAGTTTTGGTTAAAATTTTGTGCGCATTTTTCCTCCCTCTTCATACAAACCACCTGTTCCAGACCCATCGTTCTGCTTCACCAGACCATGTTAATATCTGTCGATTAGTACGCAGCATTTACCTTCTCGTTACGTACTTTTCACCATCCGCCCCTTACTTCCAGTCGCTTAAATCACTGCCTTTTCTGAGCGTAAAATATCCGTCGCTTGCTGGGTGCTTTAAGGTTCTGACATATTCCTAAGTATTGTTTTAAAAATAAAGGATAGTAGTTCGTATTTGTCTCAGAAAGTAACAGACCAAGTTTCACACCCATAAATAACAAGCGGTGAGTTACTCTTCCCACCTTTATCTTTAAAAGTGGCGTTGATAAGATCCTTCGTTTTTAAGAATTCAACTCAATTAAATTACGGCCCGTTTATTTATGTGCAGACCCAGCAGCCTGTTGGCCATTTGGAAAGACGGCGGAAGGTAAAGGATGCAACAAAGAATTAAGACTACAACAAAAACGGGACAAATAAGGAAAGAAAACAAGACAAGTATTACTCATGTGACTTGTATTGCTTGCAGGCCAGTTTCTTTAGTGGCATGTAAGGGAATCTGTGCCTTTTTCTTTATAGCCAAATTTTAAAAATTTCGCAAAAGACATGACATACAGTTTTATCGAATGAACTTTAAGCATTACCGTCTAGCAGGATCCCCCACACAACTGCAAAATCAGTCCAGATAAAAATACACGTAAGGAGACATTTAAGATGATAAAAGTGTCTCCTGCTGCCTTCAGGTTGTTCCAGAAGGTTCTGCAGCTGGAGGACAGGTTCCTCCGAGTCTCTGGAACTTTACATATACACTAGACTGCACGGAATGGGCCGGCATAGCTCAGTCGGTATAGCGACTCTCTACGGGCTGCACGGTCCGGGGATCGAATCCCGGTGGGGGCGAGATTTTCCGCACCCGTCCAGACCGGCCCTGGGGCTCACCCAGGCTCCTATACAATGGGTACCGGGTCTCTTTCTCCGGGGGGAAAGCGGTCGGGGCGTGGCGTTAACCACCCACCCCATCTAGTGCCGAGGTTAAAGAAAGGGTAGAGCTATACCTCTGCTTCCCCTCTGGGCCTTCATGACCTGTTCTAGGGTGAACTTTACCTTTTTACCAAACTACACGGCGTCAAATGGCGGAAGAGAGTATTCGTCACAGTCACTGCTGTGAGAATCTCCAGCCACACACTCACCTGCACAATAGCCGTGTCTGTGTTATCTCAATAAGTTAGGCGACTTAAGGTCATTTGAGTGTGGCCTTGTCTGGGTACTCACGTCATCTTGTGGTTGTTACATGGAGGTCCAAGTCGCCGCCCACCTGTGTGATACGAGTATTATATAATGATTTGATTCGGGAAGCTGCTGTTCCCAGCTGGAGCGACATATTGCAGTCAGTTTTTACTCTTAGCATGGGAATTTTCTTCTAAAAATCCAGTTTTTGTTTCATTTGAAATTTAATATGTTTTGTGAACAAGAAAAGTGTGGCCTAACATGCTTCGTAAAAGCCTTGTCTTTCCGGTTCATAGTCTATTATAATATTACTTCAGTATTAAAAATTCATTTTTACGTATCTTTTATGTATTTATGGTTTATTTAAAGGCGCTGTCAATAACTCAGACTATATAGCGTCGAATGGTAGGGTGGATGGATGAATAATAAATTGGAAAGGATTAGGAAGGAAGCGATCGTGACCTAATTAGAGGTACTATCCTGGAATTTGCCTTGACGGCCTGAGGGGAAAAAAATTAATCCTGTGTTTCGGTTTCTTAGTCGAGATTTGAAGTCTGTACCTCCCGATTACAACTCGCTGGCGTTGCCGCTTGATCCGCCTTTTTTCGGCCATGATCATCTAGGACGGACGGAGTAACGAACGTTTCGTGCACTTTTGTTCTTGAGTTACATTTAAGTATATTGAAAGTGTTCTGTCTTGCAACGTCCATTACAGGCCAACGTGCCCGTACATGGAAAGAATAATAAAGAAACATGGGCATGAACTTTGGAAGTTACCCAAAAACGCGCTCACGTTACAGCTACTGACAAATCAGGTGGTGATTCTGCTAGTTACTGCCAACTCTGTCATCATCCTTAACAGTTGCATTATTTCACGGTACCAGATTTGGAAAAGAGCAAATCGGATTGCAACGTTGTAAGTGAAAAGTTACAAAACAAGTCAGTTGCGCCCTTTGTCTGTAGGGCAGCGTAATCGCATTTTAATCCGCCCCTTGCAATATTGTGGGTGTGTGAGGCAGCATCTGTAAGAGTGAAGTCGACCCACCCCACCCTCCTGTAGCTAATCCTTAATCCCCCCCGGGCTGCAGATACTGACCAGATGTTCCCACACCCAACCGCCTGTCACTTCACCCCCAGTCACTGTTGAACGGTGCAGTATCTCCAAAGAGATAGCTATAAACTTGAAGAGTAAGGGGAGATTGTGAGAGGGTGATCATGAATTGTGGAGAAGAGAGTGCCCATTGTGAGTTAAAAGAGGAAACCTCAAACGTCTGTTTAACAGCGCACTGTTTTGAGCGGATGGTGGGTGATATGATGATGATGATGATGATGATGATGATGATTTGCTGTTGCGTCGTATTGTAAGATATTATCTTAGTGTGGACAAGCCTCTTATTTTCTTCTCCTTTATCTTATCTGCCTCTTTCGTCGGTTATTCTCTTCTTCCTTCTTCCATTTCTCTTTTTCAGTCTTCTTTCCTTCCTTGAAAGGAAAAAGGAGGCTAATTACGAGGACGCACCGAAGGGGCGGTGACGGGCTGCAGCTCCCCCCAAGCCCCCAAAACTGAAACTTAAAAAGCACAGATTTTGTAGGTTTTATGACGTCAGAAGTTTTACGTGATTTCCCCTTCAGCCGAAATCAGCCACTGAAATCGGCTGATGACTAGTATATTAGAATTTTGAAAAACAAATTAATGAAATAAAAAAAAAACAAGAAGATAGGACGCTGTGCAACCACAGTGTCGCAACCAGTGTCATATCTTGTCATGGAACACGTAGTTATATTCGTGTGTATATAAATGCAGTTGCAGGCAGTGTTATGTTTTACTTACAACATGATTTTTATAATATAATTTTTAAAATCAGACATAAATTGTGTACAGCCTCGCGGTCAGCCCCCACCCCACCCCCCACCCTGGGAAAACTTATGGGTACCTGCCTGGCTAATTATACTCTGTGTGTCCCAGCATTTCAACTTTTGATCAAGCCTGCCGATTTTCATGGAATTTGGTGTGATTCTAATGCCATTTTAGGCCACCACAACGACCAACCTTGTAATTTCCTACAACCTCTAACAGCAACTTGGCAGACATGCGCACTTCTACGGCAGGAGCGACACTAGCGCCACTTACTTAAGGTCTTGCAGTGATATATGGAAACAGATCTTGAAAACATATGCGACCTTTTTCGAGGTATCAGGAGGTAAACTATAACCATATATTAAAATTTTTGTGAAATACTGTTTAAAAGTCAACAATTGCTAACGAGGTAGCGAAGGAAATATTTGAGGATTTATCAAACAAATGTCAGCTAAGGAGTATGTGCATTTGTGTGCCTAAAAAGATTTTCACATTTCGCCTCCCCTCGGGCTGAAGATTTCATCAGAGGATCGACAAATGCATCAGGCCACACTCGCAGAACTGAAGACGCAGCAGACTTGACAGTTAAAGTGGTTTTCATTCTGTCAAACACCATGTCTGTCCCTGTCTCGTGTCTCCGTGTTTAATGGCGCCCTATGAGCATCATCGTTATCTAAAAGCAGACCTTTAGGCGTTTCGTCGAGGAGCCCGATGGGAAGGACAGGCGAGTCATGCAGGGATGGTGCATAAACCTCAGCCTTAAGAAGGACATCCGTAATATCGAAAGAGGCTGGGATGAACAGTTCCAGACTTGCATTAATAATGTTTCACGCCGATTGTGCACGGACATCTTACAGAAGTTCCTGACTCTAAGATATCCACGGCACCACATAAATAGAATGTAGGAGTTACTGGGTTCCACGGCGGTCCCCGTTGACACCGAGCAGCTGCAGGAGGCGGACCGCCACGCGGCTGTGGAAGGAAGTCACGAAGAGCATGCGTCTGTCCCCATCGCAGTGCTGACTATGAATGTCATATTCTTCGCACAGCCAGTGAGGGAATATGACGAAGAGTTCGTACGAAAGCAATGGGCCCAGAACTGATTTCTCAAGCGCAAAACACGCCCAGGGCTATGTTCCGAATCCCTGACGGCCACCTTTCTGCTGAGGCTCGTTTTCGAATATGCTCATGCCAGTTTGCGAGTCGGAGAGTGAGAAGGGACGGACCTACAACACAGGTTAAGTAGGGACCTCGGAGAGGTTTGTGATGCCTGTTAGTTTATGTCAATTTTACGTAATTTTATTTATTTTATATTAAAACGTTTTATTTGTTTATTTATTTATGTATGTATTTATTTATGCATTTGTATACTTATTTCTGTAGTTATTTATTTACTTATTTATGTATTTATTTGTTTACTTATTTATTTATGTATGTATTTATTTACGTGTTTATTTATGTATTTGTATACTTATTTTTGTAGTTATTTATTTATTTGTTTACTTATTTATTTATGTATGTATTTATTTACGTGTTTATTTATGTATTTGTATACTTATTTTTGTAGCTATTTATTTATGTATGTACGTATTTATTTACGTGTTTATTTATGTATTTGTATACTTATTTTTGTAGTTATTTATTTACTTATTTTTGTATTTATTTATTTATTTAGGTATTCATGTATTTATTTATTTACTTGTTTATTTATTTATGTATTTATTTATTTATCTATTTACGGACTTATTCGATATTTGTGTGCACAAGCTGAAATTGTGTATCTAGGTGCTTTGCAGTGTGTGGGCATTGAAGCCCATGCGCTACGTGTTGTCTGTTGCCTCCCGGCGAACTTGAGGTTCCCTTAACGCACATTTCCAGCTCACATATCCACCACGTTCAGCGGGGGTCGCCGTTAAAGCTGATAGTAGTTTAATGGATCTATTGAAACAAAGATCTTTGTAACAGGAGAATATGTCTTATGGGGTTTGCTGTGAATTCCTTTTCTTTTTCATCTTTCACTTTTGATTTTCCATCTGTTCCACCACGTTCTTCAGCATGTTGACCCACAGAATTGAAAGCGACGGTGTTCGCACCGGCTGGAGTGGCGTGCGGCTGACAGCTTAATGCACCGTGTCAGCCTTCACACCACAAGTGTGTCGAAGCGCTGTATCGACTGCAGATATCGAGCCGTTATCGAAGGCGCAGATAGGCTCTACGTGTAGCTAGTAAATGAAACACGAATGACATACACATTTTTAGTATAGAAATATCGTGGAAGTACAGCGCTTCAAATGTTTAAAAGTACGTGAATGGGAGAGTAAATAATAGCTGTTGAAGTGGACCCCAGAGAACTATTAGACAGAATGTACCATTTATTGTGGAATAAACGCGCGCGTTAAATGACCTTTGCCATCATATGCAGAATGGCTGCGGGCGTAAAGGGTTTCGCAGACTTCAGTTCCCTGGATAGATACCAGGGGCTTTCGGCCCGAAGTTGAAGTCGCTCTCAACGCGAATTTCGCACCTGTCTGTGTCAGTTATGAAGGTGAGTTGGTACCGCCTTGACCCTAGATTTTTTTTTCCAGTGGCGCAGCAGCCCCCAGTGAGCCAGGTCCTACTCTTTATCCATGCTTCACGATCACGTTCATTTAGACACACCGCATTCGGTAGGACTCCTCTGGACGAGTGATCAGCCTGTCGCAGAGACATCTACCTGGCGACACACAACACTCACAAGAGACATATATCCGTGCCTGCGGCGGGATTCGAACTCGCAATCCCAACAAGCGAGCGGCTGAAGACCCACGCTTTAATCGCGCAACCGATGGGATCGGCAACCCTAGATTACTTCACTGATTGGTGCTTGTACACGTTACCTGAAATACATAAAGTAAGTTACGAAAATGTGAATTTGATGCGGCTCAGCAGTGTCCAGGCGCTGCCCTTGTGTGATGACGGTGCAAATACTTCCCGTTCTCCAACGATAATATCTCGATTGGCTGAACAACTCGGGGCATGCCTACAACATGACTTCCCTTGGTGTCAACTGATGCGTTTGTTGTATTCCTTCGCACTTTAATACACTTCATCACACGAACTTTTGTACGAGTGTTACTGCATAAATTGCTCGAAATCACAAACCTCCCCTGCAGCTGCGAACATTTTATTATTTTTATTTTTATTTTCGCGGCAAGCCTGATGATGGCTATATATTGGCCGAAACACGTAGCTGGTTATATTTGATAGATAAAAGTCGTGTTGGGACTGAGTACACTATACTTCTGGCTATTTTATATTTTTTAAAAAACAAAAAGCGCTTGGTATGTTGTAAACAAAACAGGGATGAATCGCCTTGAGACTAGAAGTGCTAGTCGAGCCCGCATACATCAGTACAAGGATTTGAAGAGGAAATTACACAGTTTCAATGCCTATATTTACTTTAATCGAGAATGCCTTCGGGATAATGAACCACAAATTACGCAAAAATCAGAGCACCCAAAATATCCCCCGCCTCCAGATAAATGTTCGAGATCTCAAACCTCCCACGCAGCTCTGAATATTTTCTTTTTGTTTTCACTTTCGCGACCAGCCTGGTGATGGCTGTATACTATATTAGCCGAAACATGTGGCTGGTTTTATTTGATAAATAAAAGTGGTGTTTGGGCCGAGGACATTATACTTCTGGTTACACTGTAAACACGACGGGGGAACGTGTCACCTTAAGATCGTGTCAACACTATTACTTAGAGTCCTGGAAGAAAGAAACAACTTTCATACGACACGACGAAGGAAGGCTTAATGAAATGGTCACATCTTCCTCAGGAACTGCCTTCTAAAACACCTTATTTGAAAGAAAGATGTAGGGAACCATAAGACGAGGAAGCAGATGTAAGCAGCTACTGGATGACTGTAAGGAAAAAGAGGATACTGGAATTTGAAAGAGGCAGTACTAGATCGCTCTGTCTGAAGAACTCGTTTTGGACGAGGCTATTGACGTTTTGGACGAGGCTATTGGCGTTTTGGACGAGGCTATTGGCGTTTTGGACGAGGCTATTGGCGCTTTGGACGAGGCTATTGGCGTTTTGGACGAGGCTATTGGCGTTTTGCAAGACAGACTACTCAACTAACGAGTTCAACCAACTTTCTTATTTTAGGTATTTGTACACGAGGCGTGTTGTAACGTGCGTTGCATTTTGTTGAACCTAGAGAGCAGGCCTGAAGGAAACGGAACATTTGGGACGTCTAAATGTTCTCGTGGGTGGGATAATAATATTACAGTGTGTCTTAAAAATTGTATCAGAGGCTGTGGACTAAGTGACGCTGGTTGACGTGAAGGTACAGGAGTGGTCTCTTGTGTGCATAGTAATGAAAATTCAGGTTCATTATAAGGCAAGGAATTTGCTGGCCAGCCAAACGAAAGACTGACACGAAGTAGGCTGATACAGAGGTGCCGAAATAAACATGTATTCGGCAGGTTCCCATTCCTAGTTTGGGAAGGAACATCGGCTATTGTGACAAGTTTCGATATATTCCTCAGTTTGTACACACAGATACCACAATATTATATGGATCAGGCAATTACCGTTTTTTTACAAGTCCCTCCCAATTCATTATTGGCCAATCACCATGCCATATTCTGACGTACGAGCAGGGTCCTCAAATACAATTACTCCACAGGGACAATAGTAACACGATGTGTTGTATTCAGTTAGTTATTTTGAACAGGAGGAGGAAAGTGTGAAATTAATAACATTTTAAAGACCAGCAGTAGATGACAACAATGACAAAAGCAATTTTAGACTCATAATATCCGTTATGAAAATGAATGCCCTCGAAGTATGAAGAACTGACGAAAGTGGAAGAAAGTTTGGTGCAAAGTGAGACTGAAAGAAACCCCTCTGCTGTCACCGCACTTTTTAGAATTAATTTTAAGGCACGTAGCAATGCATATGAATACGTAACTGTGCCTTCTAAAGGATGCGAGGCATGCGTGTAGCTACTTTATCTGCATATTATTACTATTATTATTGCGGAAGTAATTTAAATTTAGTGCTAATTGTTAGAGGAAGGCTGTAGGCGGCCATTATAATAAAGTGGTCACTGCCGGGAAAAACGTCAGGAAACCAGACAGTTGACGCAGGCTGCGGGAATTCTAACCAAATCCAGTCGAATTAGGTTTGATTTACTATACGTTGCAAAGACAGACGCCCACCATCACTCGACTCCACTCAAGCACTGTAACAGAAGGGTACTGAAATTCTGCGTATAAGGGCCGGTCACGCTTCTTCAGCACTGGTTCCATGGCACCGACCTTGATTCAGTTAGGGTACCAGCAGCCGGGCAACACTTGCTCACTAGCTCTTGTTCAGGCATAAGATGAAAATGAACAGTTTTGGGTGTAAGTGAATGGTTTAATAACATTAATCATTTGCAACAATTGAAGCATATACATTTGTTTCAGAATTATTAATTTAACCCTTTAAAGACGAAGCTTAACTCTCTTTTATATAAGGGCCCAGTGCGTACCGCTCTGTGAACACTCTCCACTTTGGTTATAACAACCAATCTCTTAATGTTTTATAAGGCAAAAGTCGCTGTTTGTTCTGAGATCCGTACAAAACACATAAACGCAATGTGGGCACCACGTAGAATTTTTTAACGTTAAACCTGGTCGTATGTAAAGTTACCGCTAGGCTTTAAAAGGTTAATGTTTCTTACTTATTCAATTTATTTGTTGTGAGACTCAGGGAAAGTATGTTACTTCATGCCGAGCTGAATTTCCGAAAAGTACAAAGTCGTTTTAGAGTACAGCAAAGACACAATGACACGTGGTTATAGTTTGCTGTTTTTCAATCACTCAATCAAATTAGGAGCGTGATAAAATAAACCCCATATTTATTTTAATTAACGCACCCAAAACAAATTACTTACGGACTTTTCCAGTTGCCAGTTAATGTACAGGGATTTCCGTGGTGGAGGAAGCCTCCATTAGCAGGCTGGTAAGCTCATCAGTAGGCAGCTGTTTAATTCTGCCTTTCAACAAGAACGGTGCAATTCGAACATCTTGATGTTCTGGTAAATGGTTTGCGGCTGCTGTGCGGTAAGCCATAATTCCTCTTTATGCAAATGTCTGGGTTTAGTTTCCATGGAAACGTGCACTATATTTTCACCGCCAGTTGCCTTTTTTTTTTTTTGCAGTTAGAGGGAGGGGAACGAAAAATCTACAGATTTGATCGCATTATTTTATTACGCTCACAGCCCTCCACGTCTTTGCCGAACTAAGATGGAATGTGCCGGCATTTTCAGAGTGCATTGCTCAAGAAAATTGCGTTAAAAAAATGAAGTGGGGGGAGGGGGGTTCAATAAGTTGGCAGTTCCCTGGTTCTTAAGCAGCGGAAGGCCTCGCGCTCAGGGAAGATGGGTGAAGGGTTTTGGGTCACAGCTTTTAACAAAAAGATATTGGCAAGTCACATTATTATTATTATTATTAGCATTAGGAACAAAAGTATTATTATCATTATCATCATGCAGTTTGCCCTTTTGTTTATTTTCCTTATTATGCTGTTTAATTAGTAAGGTCTATTGACGCGAATGTTTCCTACTTTAAAATTTGAAATTTTTTGAATAATTAATTGGAACAAACCAACAATTATGGACAAAATTCACATAGCTATATTTACACTGACAGTATCGCTACATGTTTCAATGGACATGCCGTCACCTGCAGGGGATACAAAGTGTTACAAGTACCAAAGCATCAAGAAGTGTAAATATCTTCATATGTACATCAAACTTGGTTTATAACAAAGATCTAAAAAATGAGCTGCATATCGATGTAAAGTCAATTAACTATTCTCTCTTACGTTACACAGTTTTTGGTCTAAACCACAGTCATTAAGAATATACAATTCAAGTGAAGAATAAATATTCTTCTTAGTCTTCCTATTCTGCCTTTTTAATTTATGCATTCGAGAAAAGTATTTTGACGGAAGAAACATCAAGTAAGAGAAGGAAAGAGAGATTGAAATAGCTGGATATTTCATGTGTAGGGCTACTCGTACCAGACATTAGTAAAACTGGCTAGTCAATGGTGGAGACCTCTGCGAGACGTATCATGTATGAGGTAAATAAAAATTGCCTACAAAATTTTAGTGAATAATTCTGCAGTATATAAATATAGGCCTACCAATCAGGAGACCAAGGGAAAGATATAGTGCAGGTAAATGCAAAATGTTCCGGGAATTCTTGCGTGGAGAAATTTCGGGTGATTAGTTGCACAACTCATAGTTTATACTTTGCCGAATTCCTGTATCGAGTGACGTCACGACACAATTGCTGTGGGGTGCGCGAGGGTGGAGTGGCTGAGGGTGCAGAAACTTCGATAATGCATCCGAACCATCATCCCTTACGGAGGATAAGTAAGGGCTTTAAAAAGTACTTTATGCATTTCTTGTCGCTAAAACTTTGATGGACTTTGAGTTTGAAGCGCTCAGAACTACGGTGACTCAGTGCGAACTTGTCAGATCTCAGCAAGCTGTGATCTTCTATGCGAAGTTAACACATCCTGTATTAGGCTTTGAGGGAGACACTTGCATTTTGAAATTCCTGTAGTACCCTTCATCCAAATTTTAAAACAATAATATTATGAAGCTTATATGTTCTGTATGGATGCGAAACTTGGTCTCTCACACTGAGGGAGGAACAAAGACTGAGGGTGTTCGAGAATAGGGTGCTGAGGAGGATATTTGGGCCTAAGAGGGACGAGGCGACAGGGGATTGGAGAAGACTACATAACGAGGAACTTAATGACCTGTACTCATCACCAAATATTATTCGGGTAATCAAATCGAGAAGACTGAGATGGGCGGGGCATGTGGCACGTATGGGGGAGGAGAGAGGTGCATACCGGATTTTGGTGGGGAGACCCGAGGGAAGGCGACCACTTGGGAGACCCAGGCGTAGATGGGAGGATAATATTAAGATGGACATTCGGGAAGTGGGATGGGAGGACATGAACTGGATTGATCTGGCTCAGGATAGGGACAGGTGGCGGGCTCTTGTGAATGCGGTAATGAACCTTCGGGTTCCATAAAATGCGGGGAATTTCTTGACTAGCTGAGAAACTGTTAGCTTCTCAAGAAGGCCTCTGCTCCATGGAGTTAGTTAGTTAGTTATAACCGGGAATTGCGAGACCAGAGTATTGCAGGAATGAATCTTAAAATATTCTCTGCCTCCTTCCAAATTGTTACCTACTTAGATATCATTATTATCCTCTCAGATCATTAGAAACTGATCTATTTAACATAGCAGTTGAAAGAGCCTTATTAGAAGTTTAAGAATCAAATACGGTATAAGTTTAAAAAAGGTAGCAAATCCGTGATTTCAGGCTTCCGCCGCGATGTTGATTAGATCTGCGCTCGTCTGGAATATTAACGCAGCGTCGAATGATAATCCTTTACCGACGTTTCGGGCAACGTATCGGTTCTATCTTCGACGGACTTCTTGACCCTTCAAGCTGGGACTCATACCTTGTTCCGAAACGTCAGTAAAGGATTCCCATTCGACGCTGCGTAATAACCCGGAAGAGCGCAGATCTGAG
The DNA here is from genome assembly GCA_013340265.1 of Coptotermes formosanus. NCBI lineage: Eukaryota > Metazoa > Arthropoda > Insecta > Blattodea > Rhinotermitidae > Coptotermes > Coptotermes formosanus. The sequence continues at coordinate 483,188 of BLKM01000702.1, forward strand.
GATAGCAACTGTACGTGTAACGGGACTTTGTGCCACATTCTTATCTTTGCGTCCTGGACTCTTATCTTTTGGTCACACCTTTTAACGTAGCGGGGTCACAGCTTGTATATGGCCCTATATTTTAGAATGCTACTACTATTATTGCGGTAGATTGTTACATATTTAAAAAAACTTACTACATTGATTTTACTTATATGAAACTTATCTGTCATGCATTACTTCAAAATTTCAACCCAACGAAATATGTTTTGATTTCTGACTCACAAACACTGTTTCGTACACAGTTTGTGAGTTATTCATTAGCTACCCACATGTCATATTTAGTATTCCTAAATATAAACAATAGATATTAAGTATTAAGATAGCACTTTTTTATTTTCGGTAATCATGTGTCGTGTGAATGGCAAGACAACGATCGGTAATTATTTGAGAGCGTGACGTCACCATACAAAGCCTACGTACTGCTTATTACGTCACACTACAACTGTCAGCCTGCGATATATGGTGCCATGTTATTGTGCACTTGTAACCAAGTTAACAGCATGAAGTATGACTGCGTGTATTTTCCCTTAATTATCCGTTGTGTAAATTTGTTTTAATATCGAAGTTTCATCAGCTTGAAAGCAGTAAGTATTAAATATTATCGTTCTGCTTGTTTTTGTCTTAACTACCCGGCTTGCGAATATTTTATTGCGCCGTAGTACGCTCGAAGGACCTCGGCCAGTGTGGCTCTGCCAGTGTTTTGTGCCTATGTCTTCAAGGGCATGAACTGCGGAAAAAACTGTCTTACTCCTATCGGGAACTTTCCTCCATACAGGAAAAAATCTGGGAGGTATTGTCATAAATATACTGAGGTCTTAATTTTAACACGATCCATCCCGTTGTGCAATCGCTGTCAATAAAACTGTAAAAATAAAGAAGAACAGTACAACACACATTCAATATTTTTATTTATATATTGTACCGCATTACACACACCTGAAGGTGGGCTTTCAGACCGAAATATGCCGTGTGTAATAAGGGACAATAAATAAATAAATGTACTGAATGTGTGTTGTGCTGTTCTGACTTCTTTGTTTTTTCAGTTTTGTACCTAGGTCTTCATGTTAAGCGCCTGATATTTTTGTCCGATTTTTAACGAAACTTGAATTTTGTCAACAGATTTTGTAATTTTACGTCGCTCAGGACGTGTGGCCTGTAAAACTTACCTAAGCAGGTAATATGATCCCTCTGAGTGAATAATTGCCTGCCCCTTATCTGTCAGCTTAATGCGGCTATGTTGTTTTAATTAAAAATAATCAGAAGGTAATTTCTTGTTTTGTTTTGTTTTGTTTTGTTTTGTTTCTTTTCGTAGTCCTTCCCTCTTCTACTTACTTGTTCACAGCAGGTGTAGAGGGTTTTTATTTTCTTTTGATCACACTCAGACACGCCACAGTCGGTAGGACTCCTCTGGACGAGGGATCGGCCCGTCACAGAGACCTCTACCTGACAACACAAACACTGTACAAGAGACAAATATTCATGTCCCCGGTGGGATTCGAACCCACGATCCCAGCAAGCGCTCGGCCGCAGACCTACGGCTTAGACCGCGCGGCCACTGGGATCGGCGAATTCAGTGAAATTCCAGTAGAAATTTGTTGTGATTTTTATTGTAATTTTTGAATCAGTAACATAATACTTATATGAACGTTTCCACAATTGAGTGTTCCAGTCTGTTACTTTGCGCTTTAATCTGCACGTGTAAGACTTTCGAAGTCATTAACATCACTTACTGTGCACTTATTTACTTACTATAAAGACGCACTTACAAGGAACTTTGTCATGGTCGCACTTATGTGTCCGCGATCCACTCCTACACGTCATAGCACTTGAAGGGAACGCTTTGGAATTGCGATTTCAGCAAACGTGCATGCTTTTAAGTTTGTGCTTAGGTCCAATAAGATAAGACACTTGACAGAATTAACAACAGTATTCAAGAAATTGTGCTGCTGTCTCGATGTACGCTATGAATTTTCATGTGCGAAATGCAGTATTGACTCAACCAACGCGCTACTGCCGTTTAATATTGCAGTCTGCTGCTCCCAGTCGTAATCTCGGGCCAACGGAAATCTATGATTATAAGATTAGGCAACTTGATTTTTGTCTGTGGGCATACGAGTATACGTGTCAAACCTGCATAAGGCTTCATTCAGTAGCGTCACTTTGTTGGTCAGTGGTTGGCATGCAAATCATTGCATAGGCTTTCGGGGTCTGGCCGCTTGGAGCATGATTTCATTCATTCATACGTACGTTCGTTCATTCATTCATTCATTCATTCATTCATTCATTCATTCATTCATTCATTCATTCATTGATTCATTCATTCGCCCTAAAAATGACAGCTGCACTTTTCGGCTCATCTTCATTTCTCTACGCGCCCTAACCCCGCAAGTTGATCAACTCGTAAAACCTCGTAAGGTTTTCTCGTGAGAATGTTACAGTAAGATATTAGTTTCAGTATTTAACCCTTTAAAGACGAGGCGTATCTGTTTTATATAAGGACTCAGTGCGTACCGCGCTGTAAACACTCTCCACTTCGGTTATAAAAACCAATCTCTTAATGTTTTATAAGGCAAAAGTGGCTGTTTGTTCTGAGATCCGTACAAAACACATAAACGCAATGTGGGCACCACGTAGAATTTTTTAATGTTAAACCTGGTGGTATGTAAAGTTACCGCTAGGCTTTAAAAGGTTAAATAGCCTTACTGTTTTATTTTGATAAAAACCGGCTCCAAATACAGGTGCATTCTCTAATAAATTTGCAGCCATCTTTCGTGTTAAACGTCTCAAATCGAGAAGCCTTTCTTACGCCTGGGCTCTTCCTTTACCTCGGTTTCACGACAGGCCACTGAGAGTGATGTAACGCTGGAGAAAATACAGAAGGCTGTAATCTAGATAGCAACCAAATTACGAGATTGCTTACTGACGGGCTTAAAGTTTTTATTGCTTGCAAGATTCACGAATAAGCTATGAAACTTGAAGTGATACAATTTTGGGATAAGATAAGCAGGACTACAGAAGATGATTTAGGTAGAAATTAAACTTGTCTGTAAATAAGTAGGCCTGCTACACGTAGAACGATAATGGGACATGTTGAACCTCTGAAAGAAAAGAATGTAAATTATCGTAAGTGTTGGTGCTGAGTCTTTAAATATTTTGTACATAATGTGACGAAGCAAGAATGCAAAGTGTTGCCGTCATAATGTGTGCTGGGTTGCTATTTCGTGACTCGTCATTTTGAAGTCAGCGGGAGCCATATTGTCATCTGTGCTCGGCGTCTCATTTCTTTCACATACAGAAGCGTAAGCTGAGGTATATCTGCTGTTCTTGCTGGCGCAACAATAGGACTCTTGGAGCGTGAAAACAAAAGAGTCTGTGTTGTTGTCAAGTGAGGTTATGGGATTACCAGCGCCACTTCCTATAATTACGGCTAAGGTTCTCTTATTGCATATACGTAATTACATGTCACATTTGATGCTTCGTTAAAAAGTTTGCCGATTTGCATGTGATCTCCAACTGAAAAAATAATTCAAGGGTTGGACATGGTGATCTGTTTTATCAAAGTGATCTTATCTTAATTAGCTGGATTTATGGAGGCTTGAAATGTAGCACTTGCTGATGTCTTGCGCCTTTCACTTTTGTCCTGTTAGCACCGATATGGAACTATGCTGAGTATCGTTAGTGACAGGCCCACTGAAGATAGCCTTAAGGGCGAGTCGCGTAGATCAAGAGTCCTTGTTAGACGTGCACTGAGTAAGCTGGAGCTGATAATGTTAGCTCTGTAGGTAAAGACATAACACACAACATTTATTCTTCACCTCACAAGTGATGGGCACACTGACGTGGCCGATTCGACCGTGCTACATCATTTTCGCCCTGCTATGAGTCTAGAGTCTCCAGTATAACGTCTCATCGAAAAGAGTTCAGCTAGACCATTTCTAATATTAGGTCATGGATGGACGGGCACTTCCTCTAAATATTTGCGGCCGAAACATGTTGGAGATTTAAAATAGTGCAGTAGTTGTTTCATTAATAATAAAATCTGCATAATACTGATTTCATGTTCAGTTAAAATTCTCTCGTAAATGTCATGGTTTTATAAGTAGATCTGACTGAACAACAGTCAGGCGTGTATTTCGTAACTTCCTTGTTCAGCAATAAGCAGTGTTCCACAGAATACAAAAATTATAGAGAAATTGTCGATGATTTTCCGAAAACATGCACGAAATATCGATATGTCTTATTTTTGGTAATAATTAAAAGCAGCTACCTTCCACCTGAATTTATATATGTGCGTGTATTTGAATATTATGTATTGAAATAAAATATTATTTTACGTTAGAAAATACAGGCCGATCCCAGTGGCCGCGCGGTCTAAGGAGTGGGCGTACGGCCGAGCGCTTGCTGGTGTCGTGGGTTCGAATCCCACCGGGGTCATGGATGTTTATCTCTTGTGAGTGTTGTGTGTTGTCAGGTAGAGGTCTCTGCGTCGGACTGATCACTCGTCCAGAGGAGTCCTACCGACTGTGGTGTGTGTCTGAGTGTGATCTAGAAACCTCCAAAAGGAGGCGGCCTGGGCCTGATTTGGGCTGTAAGGCCACAGGAAAGGAAAGAAAATACAGAGTTTCTGGGCTTATCTGGACAAATACTTGAGTGTTTTAACATGTCACAATAAATACTTGAAAATGCACTTTAGTTTGCCTGTTATAATTCCTTCCACCCAACAGACTTGTCAGGCACACACTGTATGCCGGTGATGGAGACCGAATCGGCCACTGTAACCGTGGCGAATTTGAACCACCTGATGCAGCTGTCAGCTCGAGAAGATTTTACTCATCCTCCACTACCTTGTCTGTGTCCGTCCTGCTCTTTCTTTATTAAGTTGTTGCTGCCTCCATAATTACCATATTCCCTCATACGCTACACTGATATTTTGAAAACGGTAATTTGAGTAGCTATAAATATTTTGTCTGTTACCTTTGTAATTTATTACTAGTTTGTGAAACGTTCGTATGCGAATAGTTTTAATGCACATTACAAAGAGTTGATATAAATTAAATAAATAGGAACTGGGGAGTATCAATACTGTGACTTTCTAGTCACTCTGTGTCATTATATTTAGGGGTTTAGTTTAGTAGCGCTTCTTAATGTTTGTTACAAAATTCAAGGTTTCTACCTTTAGTGAAGAATAAATATTTTTAAGTTTCTGATTACCGGTAAATAATGATAATAACTGCACCGAATTTAGTAATTATATATAATTATATAAGTAATTATATATAAATATATATATATACCGTACAATGTGTATGATAATATGCCAGAAGCAAATGAAATCCTTGGCTTTACCAGTAACTGTAGATTGTTCTACTATTAAGGAAGGTAGAGAGATGCACTTACCGGTGTAAGTAAGCAGCGCTGTGTTCTTGCTGAGCCTGTAGTTCGCTGGTTCTAAGCCGCCTCCAGATGTCATTGTTTGCAGCTTCGCTTTGAGCGACTTGCAGGGACTCAGAAGGAAGCGCTCGAGCAGTTGGTCGATTTGGGCCGGAAGCTCAATTTTGGCGGAGTGAGTGTGTCCAACAGTGAACTTGACACGAGTGGTCCAGCGACAGCAACCTTACCGCGGTAAGGGAGGAACTCTAAAAATAAGGACACTGGGAAGATAGGAGGAATATCTTTGCAACCAAGGTACGAGAACAAGTGATTCAAAAGAAGAATGGCGGAGAATAGAGAAATTGGCAAACACACAATGTAAAGAAAAAGGTAGTTTCAAAATTTAACAGTGTGTAACCAAGTAGAAGCAATTTAGATGCAAACAGTGTGAAAGAGTGGATGAACTGGCGAGGTGAAGTCACTGGGAACAGACTGCAGGGGGTTTGCTGGAAATCAGTCCGAAAAATGGCGCGCTGGAATTTTTGAGACTAAGGAAAATCAGTAGATAGAAATGTACTATTGGAATGGGTTATGGACTTCTGGACTAAGGCAGCGAGGATGTGTGCTAGTGTTGAGATATCTGCCAGAGGACGTAGTTATCCAGACGTACGGCCGCATGTAGGTTGGACGGGGGAGCACGCTACCAGGGCGGTGTGTGGAGACGCACTGAGAGCTGCCTACATTCAGGGGCAAGCTCCTATTGGGCGGGGTTGTCTGTTCGTACACGCGCACCACCGACAGCACGGTGATTGGTGAAAGATGCAGGAGAAGGGCAGAAGTAAAATACAGTGGGGGACGTGGGAGACTCTGAGATGAACCACGGCAAACAGCGTAGGCTGTCGGAATGCCTGTGATCTAGATTAGCTTAAATCTGAGCGACTCGGGGGAAATATTAAGGAGAAATATAAAAAATATTTAACAGAGGGAATTATTTGAAACGTAGAGTTATTATAAAGTGGCGTAGAATTCAGTATGAAATATTTTGCTTTCATTGTCAAAAACAGTTTCTAAGGACAGCAACAATTTGTAACCGAATCTAAGGAACCCTCACACTGCCAGTGCTAGGCATTCGTACTTCTATGGTTAGTTGTCGGAATGAGTTGCAGCCATAAAAGCTAAGGGAAAGGAAGCACTGAAATAAATGTATATAAAGATCTTAGGTAATCGGAACGTGCTGATGGTGACGACGACCATAAAGATAACGACGAATCGGTCTTGGTGTGTTTTGAAGGCTGGTACCCGGTGTGAGGTAACGTCAGTACGGTGTGTTTTGAAGGCCTGGTACCCGGTGTGAGGTAACGTCAGTACGGTGTGTTTTGAAGGCCTGGTACCCGGTGTGAGGTAACGTCAGTACGGTGTGTTTTGAAGGCCTGGTACCCGGTGTGAGGTAACGTCAGTACGGTGTGTTTTGAAGGCCTGGTACCCGGTGTGAGGTAACGTCAGTACGGTGTGTTTTGAAGGCCTGGTATCCCGGTGTGAGGTAACGTCAGTACGGTGTGTTTTGAAGGCTTTGTATCCCGGTGTGAGGTAACGTCAGTACGGTGTGTTTTTAATAGCGTTTTGGATTTTTCGTGGCTGGTCAGATAATCACGAATTAGTAGACTCACGCCAGTTGTGGAATATTGTAAGGCACTGTGCTAGTTTTTGAGGCACACCCACCCTCCTGTGCAATCGGTACCGGGTCTCTATCCCGGGGGTAAAGCGGCCGGGGCTCGGTTTGACCACCCACCCCCCTCTTCTGCCGAGTTTAAAGAAAGAGTAGAGCTGTACCTCTACCCCCTCTGGGCCTTCATGGCCTGTTCTAGGGTGGGCTGAACTTTTCCTGTGCTGTTTTGGAGAGGCTGGTGATCAAATCTCAAAAGTAGGATGTTTTAACTACACATTGTTTTTATTGGTCAGTACATGATGCAATTATTGTTGACTTTCTAGACAGAATTGTGATCGGAAATTACGATATGTTATGTGTAATTGATTAGCGCGACTGATGGGTGATCGGTGTTTCAAGTAGCTATGGTAAATCTGCAGATCCTGTGATACCTTAAAATATTCCATAGTGTTGTGAGGTATTCATGTTATCCGTATGTTTGTAAGCCTTTGTTGCAACTGATATCAAACGACCAAATGTTTAACAAGTGATTGTTAGGCACTGTGCCTCAACAAATCCACATTTCTTCATTTATATCTTCTGGCGTTTATAAATTTAATTTTCATCATCCCAGTTGGCGTTTAAGTACAAGATAAAAATCTATAGCTCATACAATTTTTATATTGTATAAAAATTTTACCTGTGTTCGTAAATGGGAAGGCCTTTCCCCGCAACTAGGAAGAGCTTGCCTGTTCTTGTGTACGTACAGCCTGATTGTGGCTTCATAAAGCCGAAACATTCGTAGCTCGATAATAAAAGAACAAAAGGAACAGTTGGCTGTGACTGATTACCTCTTAGAGGAAGAACAGATTTGTATCTTGTATCCCCCGGGTCTAGCTTTTCTAATCGGAAATTACATTCCAGACGACCCGAACTCTTTATACGAAACTTACAAACATAGACGACCGAAACACATCCTGCTGTAACCAGCGCACTATCAGGCATAGTGTTTTTTTTAGCATTTTTTCAGTAATGTTATCTATATTTCCCTATCTGTAACTTTTGTTTCATGTACTCCTGGTTAGCTAAATTGGTCGCAGGAACAATTTTGTGGTTTTGCTTTGTGTACTGTAAGTACTGCTAATATCGTCTTTGAAATAAACACTAAAAAGTTTATAGGTTTAAAAAAAGCTTTTTTGCTTCCTGTTGATAGAAATGCTTTTCCTGTGTTATGAGCTAACGCGTTACAACCTGTGTCATACAACCACCATCCTTAAATTTTCGGCCAATCAGATTCTGCTTCAGAGCTGGAGACAGTTGATAATCGCTCATCGAGGAATTAAAGTGAGATAGTAATTGTGTGAGCTCGTTAGTTAAGAAATTAGGGGCCATATATTCTTGTTTTGTTATGCAGTCACTATGTTTAAGTGTAAGCCAAACAGTAAAGAAGTGGCTAATAGCCAGTATAACCATATGATAATATTTGGCGTCCTAGCCTAGTGTTTCTGGGCACGGGAACTACTGGTTGTAATAATTATCAAACAGAAGAATGATGAACATTTCTGCCAGAAGCGATGACCATGAACTAAATGCAGGGAAGAGTTAAGGCTTACGTCGAATGTAACAAATGCCCCCACGCTTTACTTCAGACGCTGGCTATGTCCACCATAGTGCTGCTATTCATGTTCCTTCAGATATGGCCTAAGCCGAACGATCCCCGTGGCCGTGCGGTCTAAAGCGTAGGTCTACAGCCGCTTGATTGCTGGGATCGCGGTTTCGAATCCCGTCAAGGGCATGGATTTTCGTCTGTTATGTTTCTTGTGTGTTGGGTCGGTAGCGACCTCTGCGATGAGCCATCACTCATTCAGAGGATTGCTATTATGTGTGTGTGGGTGTGTCTAATTGCTTGTGATTTAGAAATTTCTAAAAATAGGTGGCCTAGGCGGAATTTGGGCTATAGCACCACAGGAAAAGAAAAAACCTAAGAGTTGTGTTGTATAATGAGGGGGCGACACTTCTGAAACTTTAAATAGACTCCATTGTCATAAATAAATGGCACCATACAGCAGACGTCATCTTACAAATTTGACAGTTCCTCTTTATTAAAAAATTCTCCGCAATTTACAGGACTAGGATTTTCACTACACTTTTCACCAGAGCCGGCCGGTGGTCCGTATCCAGAGCCGGATGAATCGAATCCTCACGCTTCCCTACTATTTTAAGGTTTATTTTAATATTATCCTCCCAGCTACTCCTAGGTCTTCCAAGCGGCCTGTTTCCTTCGTGTTTTCACAGCAAGGTCCTGTACGCATTTCGCTTATTCCCAATGCATGTCACACGCCTCCCCCTCTCATCCCCCTTGACTTGATGACGCTAGTAATGTTTTCTGGGGAGTACAGGTTGTGAAGCTCCTCATTATGCAGATTTCTCTGGCCTTCTGTTACTTCCTCCCCCTGAGGTCCAAATGTTCATTTCAGGACTCTGTTTTCCAAAATCCTCTGCATTCTTCCCTAAATGTAACAGACCATGTGTCGCGCCCATACAAGGCAGCATGTAAAACAATGTACTTCAAGTTTTCCGGGATCGATCACAATGAGACATAGAGATTAAAATAAAAATATTATCGTTGTTTAAACCTCCATTATTCTATCAAGTGTTTTACTTAGACTGTTGCCTGTGTGGGATACATTTGCGAATTTCATAGGAGTGTCTGGTTATTCTTGTATTCTGTTCCCGCCCATTTTTACATTCGATTGTTGCAAAGAAAATGCAGAAGGTGCAGGGCAGATTATTAGAAGTCAAACATTTTAAAGTCTTTCCTGTCACAGCTGACTTTCCAACAACATTGTGCATTACATTAGATGGGAAAAAAGTTTAGTGTTAAATCAAAATACTTTATTTGAAATTGTATTTGTGTTAGAACACGAGGCAGTGTATACACTAATGTTACAGACGTTGAACATCCTGCAGGCAATGCACGTTGCATGAGGAGTCTATGACATGCGGGTGCTGATTCCGTTATGATATATGGAATTCTGGTACGGCGAAGGCCATGACAAGAGCTTTCTGCTCAAACTGGAGTGAGCTTCTGAAATTCACAAAGACAGACAAGTTAGAAACTATCCTGCCATCAGTTCAGAAGTGTGTGAGATTTTTATAAGACTTTTAATTATAAATTTGTTCCTTCAGTCTTATTTCCAAAACCCTTTCGCCCGTTAGTAATGCCTTGAGAGCTGTAAAGGCACGTTCATATCATGGAAGAGGTAGGAAAATAGGGACTAAGAGAAGAAAGCAAGTAGGAAATAAGTAACAGACAGAAAGAGAGCTCGAAAAGAGAGATACAAAAAGAAGAAATTAAGGGAGAAATGAAGAACAGTAGTGAGAAAGAAAGGAAGGAATGGATGGAGAAACGGGCAAAATGTGGAGCGTGGAACAAAATTTATTACCACAGCATGATGGAGTAAGGAGATGTGGAGGTATAGGCTTAGTTTCACACGTTTTAACCTCAGCCGTAGATAGAGTTTAGAATTGAGAAGGGAAATCAGAGAGAAAAACAAGAAATCACTCAAATAAGGCAAACTTGCAAAGAGCCTTCGAACCACAGCCGAATGATTGACATGCCAGCTTCGTATTTTGGAGGCCTTGGGATCAAATCTCGGCCAGAGGAGGTCCGGCGATTATTGTCAGTCCACCAGCAGATGAGAGGATGAGAGGATCGTACCTCAGATTACTCCGTGATCGTTTTCTTCTTCTACATTCTTCCCGATTCGATAGTTATCACCCTAAGAGGCCAAGCAGTTTTGCCTGTCTTTAAACAAACCGCAACGAAGTAAATAAAATATCAGGAATTCTGGCGTAATGTGGTTAAATGGGAACGGCTGAAGCTGCACATCTATTTGTTCATGGAATATGGGATTCCTGTCCTCCAAAAAAGAGGGGTTTACCACAGTCCAGGCATGGGACTGTGTGCTGTGTTGCTCTGCGCAGCGGAACGCGGCGCTGGCGAATAGCGTTCCGTGGCCCCCGACGCCGGCGCTGTTGCGATTAAATCAATTTGCGCGAGTGGGCGGAGCTTGGAATCCCCACTGCCATTGTGTGGCCACTGAGACGTGAAATTCCATTAAATGCACACCTTCCTTTTTCAAATTACAGTACCCTCCCTCAGGGGTGGGACATAAATCACATTTCTGGGGCAGATAATGCGGAACATGCGTTGGCCTGACTTTTATGCACACGTGTACGTGTACACCCTTGTACTTTTATGCACACGTGTAGGTGTACACCCTTGTACTTTTGAGGGTGTGGGAGGTCTGAAATGTCAGAGGGCATTGCGCCCACGACTTGTATGGCTTTGAGAAACCTAAATCTGCCCGGGATTTGGGCCCCAGGCCCACTCTGTGCAGCATATAAGTAGATTGAATGACGTACTGACCTGTTTAACCACAGTGGTAACTACATACACGAGTAGGTACCACCTGTTTTAACAGTAAATAGCACTTAAACGTACCCATATAATTTATTTATACACTTAACCTTTTAAAGCCTAGCGGTAACTTTACATATCACCAGGTTTAACATTAAAAAATTCTACGTGGTGCCCACATTGCGTTTATGTGTTTTGTACGGATCTCAGAACAAACAGCAACTTTTGCCTTATAAAACATTAAGAGATTGGTTTTTATAACCGAAGTGGAGAGTGTTTACAGCGCGGTGCGCACTGAGTCCTTATATAAAACAGATACGTTTCGTCTTTAAAGGGTTAATATGGGTTTCAGCATAATTGGTAATTTTTCTTGAAGTATTTTCTATTCGGTTTTTCGGCCTCATGGAAAAGCACTTAGCGAGATTTTAGTTTCTCCCAGTGTTGGTGATGTAGATTCAAGCCTTTGCGATGTTACGCCTTGAAGATCGTTAAATAATTTCCTACGTTCCATAGGCGCTGCTGCTTCCAACTGCGTGGTTTAGCAGTCCAAGAAGAATTTTAGACTGCTAGACCCTGAAGATGGAGGCAGCACTGTTTTCCAAGACGCCGGTAACTACCAGACCACACGGCTTAACATGCCAGAATACTTGCGTGTCCGAAATGCATTGAGCTTCCCGTGGAGTGGAAATTTAATATTTGTATTATTATGTTAGTATGTTTTGTGCTGTAAGCAGTTGATGCATAAGTTTAATTTCGCTGGGAGTAAATTTAAAATAGGCCGTGCCTCTTTGGACACTGGGATATGGAAATGACATACTAATGGGCAAACGAATTCCAGAAGTTTGTTTCCCGAAAACCATGTCGCTTTTAATGACAACAATTTACTCTATGTATTTTTCTGTCCTTCAGATGCTTAAATCTCGACGATTAGGCAGATAAAGTACAATTCAGTAACACATAACCTTCTGTTGCAGTTCTGAGCATAATCCATACGTGTACAGTCTCACATTCTATTCAGTGTGGTCGAGTAAATCGCAACATTTCGCAGTGCCTCCATGTTTGTATTTTGAAACAGGTAATATATACTTTCTGTAAATGTTCGTGGTGCACCCACAGACAAACTTCCACATGACTATCACCCTTGTGTCAGCAGTTGTCGCAATCAAGCTGAAAGGTAAGCGTGTGAATTTCATTTTACCATCGTCTTGCTCTCAATTTCTAAACAAAGAATTATTTTAAAAATGTGGAAAATAAAAAAATCTACGTGTGTTGCACGACATTAAAAAGTACGAAACTGAAGCGATCTCTAGCGGTATAATTTTGAAGCAAAGTTTAATTTTAATGTTTAAATTTGTATAACAGTTTTTTATATGTTGTGTACCGTGCATATTTTCAAGTTAATTAGAACAAACCAACAATTACGCGCAAAATTCACAAGGTTGTATTTACATTGACAGTATCCCTACATATTTCAATGGCAAGGTGATGGCATGTCCATTGAAACATGTAGGGATACTGTCCATGTAAATATAGCTTTGTGAATTTTGCGCGTAATTGTTGGTTTGTTCTAATTAACTTGTATAACAATTATTGGGGAATAGAATAAAATGGACAGATTAAAATGATAAAAGACGAAAGTTTCTTGTAAATAACGTTGGTTTCAACTACCAAAGCGACTAAACAGGTTCTGCATTTGAGCGCTGAAAGCAGGATGCCGGACTAAACGGCTTCTAATTGCGGAAGGAGCTTTCTAATAGTCATAATGAAGGCTGACCCCTGTTTGGTATTAACAAACATACTGAGAATTTCAACAGACCAACTAACCGACTAAACAAACGATTATATATATATATACCTCGCTAGCTCCATGGAGCAGGGGCTGTCGTGAGAAAGAAATTCTCTCCGCCCTGCATGCAACACGCAGTTTTATTACCGTGTTCATACGAGCGCGCTTCTGGACCGTGCCCTGATTTATTCGAATTCAGTCCAAAGCCTCGCACCCAGTTCCATTAATATACATTTCAGTACGATTTGCCATTTACGACTAGGCCTCTCTTTGCTGCAGGCATTGCCACTAGGCCAACATCTGAACATTCACATATACGTGTACTTCACATGCTAATTATCCACCATCATCGCAGAGTCAGGTTACTTACGCTCAATGGTTGATCAGTTATTTTTATCAGGTGCTTTGGTATGTTCTGTATTCATTTTAAGCCTTCCAAAATAACCTTGACTCAACTGACACAAATTTACAGTGCATTTTTCAGGATTATATGTTGTATTACATTTACATTACTTTACTTTGGAGTGATTCAAATACTAGGTAATATTGGTTTACTATAGAAATTAATTTAACACACACACACAGAACACATGGCTTAAATTTTTTTGCCCGTATATGTTGGCATATAACCGCTAAATAATGTGTCGTGTAGAATTTAAATTTATGTTAATAATCTGTCACTATTACCCAGGCGTAGATGGGAGGATAATATTAAAATGGATCTTCGGGAAGTGGGATGGATGGGCATGAACTGGATTGAGCTAGCTCAGGATACAGACAGGTGGCGGGCTCTTGTGAATGCGGTAATGAACCTTCGGGTTCTATAAAATGCGGGGAATTTCTTGACTAGCTGAGAAACTGTTAGCTTCTCAAGAAGGCCTCTGCTCCATGGAGTTAGTTAGTTAATCTGTCACTATTTATACCCCCCAAGAAAATGCACTAATTTTGCTATTAATATTAAAGTTATAAATTTATTAATTAGAATATATTTTCGAAATTTCACATGCCTAGTTTCCGGTAAATTGTTCACATCACACTGAAAACGAAGTGCAGCCACTCGCAGATCCTCTGCGGCCTGCCGCGGTGTTCCACACTGTCAAGAATTAATTTTACTTCTACAGAAGTGTCACACCCATTGATGTACTTACACGTATATCCCACCCCTAAGTTACCAAGGCCCCTGTACTAAGTTTATTAATGGCAGGAGTTGTTAAAATATGAAGCCCAGGTTTCCCAACGTGTCGTGACATTCCTCTTATGTCTCACGATAATACGTCTGTTGGATTCGCAATTTTTACGGCGCAAAAATACGAGTACACGATCGGGACCAGTTTAAGGCTGTCGCAATTTGTGCGGCTGCGTGGGGTCCCAAATTTCGAGGGGCTTCGAAAAATATGATTGTATTTCAGATCTGTGCGAAAAGCATTTCGTACTTAAATTCCTATATGCTCTGTCTGTTTGCATTGTCAGTTCAGGACTGCGCGTACGTTGGACCCCAAACTTTGTTCTCGCATTGGGCCCAGTGATGTATAAAAATCTTTCGAAGACCTTTAAGGAAAACCATTTGTCATTTCACTAGGAACAAACGTAGCCTTACCACAGCAGATGCGCTTATAATGATGCAATATGCCTAACTGTATCTTTCCATCAATTCTTGTGTATTATTTACTTCCATTTTCAAGGTGAAGTAACCAGCATGAGGCTTAGCAAAAGGATGTTAGAAATGCTGAAGTTCTGAAATCGCAAGATGGCTGAACGGAACCGGGAGCAGGAGAGCCTTATGGTGGGGTTTCCGCTGTTCCTTTAGTTGCTAAGCTGGTAGCCCTGCAGAATCCGCTGTGCATATTGATTTGAATATTTGTTCGGCATACCGTGTGGTTTGGATCAGTCTTGCCAGCCTTGAGATGTATGGAGTGTTTTAATTGTGAAAGGCAGAAGCGATCTAGGCGCGTTCGCATAAACTGCGAAAAGCGACTTTTAGTTTTGTCATGTCTGTCTGTTCATCCGTTCGTCTGTCCGCATGGAACAACTCGGCTCCCACTGGGGAGGATTTTCATGAAATTTGATATTTGAGGGTTTTTCTAATATGTTTGAAGAAAACTCAAGTTTTAATAAAGCGTGACAAGAATAAGGGGTACTCTACATGAAGACATATGTACATTAATGGTAACATATCGCTGAATTATTCGTAGAATGAGAAATATTTCAGACAAAAGTTGTAGAGCAAATCAAAACACATATTTTGTGTTCAATAATGTTTTTCCAAAAAGAGGGCCGTTTATGAGATAATGTGGAAAAATATGGCACAGCCAGACAGGCCACGTGACAATACAGTAAGACGCAGAAAAGATGAGATTTGCATGCTGGATAACTAAGGCTACAGACGCACACTCATAATACTTAGTACTTACTGTTTTTCCTCGGCAACAATGGTTACGCGAACGCACCTAAATGTTACGTTACTTACAATGCCCGTCTTGTTAAATGTGGATTTCATTATGAATGCTCACTAAAAAATTTTCTATGAAGGCTTAGAGGACCGAAATGATATGTACAAATTTTGTTCGTACCTCGCCGCGCCCAGAAGTCGTACCCATTATAAAGGCCGAACGATAGGCCTGATTTAGCAAAACGATCGCTGTTTATCGCGAGAATTATACAAAACATGCGACAACACTGTGGCAAGGTGCAGGGTCCCTTGTTTTACAGAATGCTGTACGCAGACTTACCACTGGCTCTGAAACTGTGTAAGGTTTCGTTTCGCAGACCCCACCTCTTCTACCTACCTGTTCACAGCAGGTGTCGAGGATTTTGTTTTTCACTTGATCACACTCAAACACACACCACAGCCTGTAGGACTCCTCTGGACGAGGGATCGGCCCGTCGCAGAGATCTCTACCTGACAACACAAACACTATACAAGAGACAAACATCCATGCCCCCCGGTGGGATTCGAACCCACGATCCCAGCAAGCGCTCGGCCGCAGACCTGCGCCTTAAAAGGTATCAGGTACAGATCTGAACGTTGGTCCTCTCTTCAGTTAGGCTAAGTAGAGTTAGACTTTGGTCTAAGTGCGTGAAACGGCGTTCTAAATGTTTTCCTGATGTGACAGACTCCAAAACAATGCCTTGTGAATTGACGAAGACAGTTTAAACCTTTAAAGTTATGCATCTGGTTGCTTTGGAATTCAATAATTGGAAGTACTGGTAGTACCTTAACACGAGTACTTCCAGTTATTGACGGTAGTTTAATATGCATTGCCAGTTTCGATCCTGTAGGCCCAGTGAAATGTCGTCTTATTTTTTAGGACTGTCTGTCACAGACCAGACTTAAAATACAGTATTAGGCTACTTGGTTTCGACATCCCCTCTGAGTCTTTAATGAATTTGAAACACCATGCCAGAATTAAAGCCCAGCAGTATGTACGTGTATGTACAATCTAGTGTAACAATAAACACTCAGCAGTCCCCACACCCACACACAGTGTACGTACGTGTGCTATTCTCCTCACAGTAGATATGGATGGCTTTCTTAAACGGCGTTGACTGGTGATCAGAACCGTAAATGTTTCTAATTTTCCCGCTGTAATGAATGTAGTGTCTCTCACTATCTACCCGCCACTTGTTCTTCATCTTTTCTTCTCTTTAAAGGGCCAGGCTGTAATAAGCCTAAGCCATGGGTCTCCAACCCGCGCCTTGCGGGTCGCATGTGGCCCCCCAGGTTGTATTGTGCGGCCCGCCATCACATTTGTAAATCATGTATATAGTATAAAAATTACACAATAATGAAGGCGGTGAGGTATACCACTTAATGTTATTTTTCCACGTGCGCCCCGCGACCAGCCCACAGTAACGGGTGTGGCCCCTTGGCATAAAAGGTTAAGAAATCCATGGCCTAAGCTGTATTTGTTGCAAGCTCTTCTGCAAGTAACTGCACTAGAAGGCAATGGCTGACTGAACTCTTATATGCAAACTTTGATGCAAGCAGGTAGGAATGAAGCAAAGTTGTCCCTGTCTATGCCGTGAAGGCATAGGTGTAGGGGTAATAGCGGTATAGCTCCAGTCATTCTTAATCTCGGCACTAGTTGCAGGCGAGTTATCAACCTCACGTCCTAGCCGCCAACCAACAACAACCTCGGTACCTATTGAATACAAGGCTGGGTGGGTCCCAACCCGGTCAGGACGTTTTGGAGAAGAAAAATATTTTGCCCTTCCAGGATTTATTCCCAGTCTTTGCTTGTATTCACATAAAAACAGGTTGTTACATTGAACCAATGACAGAAAACATCTTCCCATCGAAGGAAACCTTATTCTTTACTTTAACACTACCAACCCCAACAACTTCTTGAAAGGGAACCTGCTGCCCCTTCCATATTATTCTGTGACAAGCCAATAACGTATCCGGTGTGACAAATACAGGGTGCTCTTCATAGGCATTTCTCACTGTCCAATGGCGTCATTCCGTCCCAGAGAAGATGCTTTCGGAGGGGTTCATGTGCCCCAGACACCTTACGGCCTGGTCGTCACGCTTGTCCCGTCTGGTTCGGCCACTGCAGTACAACCACGTAATTCCCGCATATTTATTTTAGCTTCTGCCATTGGTAAGTTTGCCATCGGGATAGGCGCAAGAAATCGAAGTAGCCTGTCGTCATAAGCGGAGGGTTGCCTTTGATCTTGCAGTACACCACATGTCCCTAAATCCAAAGTGTGGCATTATGCTAGGGTTTCGGCCACAGTGAATAAAAGCCAGCGCTCGGGTATGTCTTGCGTCTACACGATGAAAAAGTGTGATCCGGGCCGTGTCCACAACGAAATTCCCCTAGCCTACCGGCACTGTGTCATTCGATGGAGCGTTGTGTCTGTGATGTGACAAATTGGACATGTGTCGTTATCTCTGAAATGTATCATATGAAGCCCTTCATTAGTTAGTTCATCGCCATCTTATTAAATTATTTTATTGTTGATGGTTCTTCGAATAACTACGTGCGGAAGCAAATCAATGCATTGTTACTGCTCGCTGAGCCCCTGGGAATCCTGCAACCCGGGAACCAGGTCAAGCTGCAACGATCGTGTGCTGCCGCCGCCTGGTCTTGCGTCAGAGGGCGCCCGGGTGTGAGGATCATTGACGTCATCGCCAGCACAAGAATGTGCTGTTCAGGTATTATTGCCGCCGCTGCTACCTGGCGGGGATTTGACGAACGAATTATGTCACTCTAAGAATCTAGAAGATAGTGACGCATGGGTAGGTCAGTGGCAAGAGTGGACCAAGAGAAACTTGTGCGCGTGAAGGACAGAAACAGGATTCTTTATGCTGCACGCACTAGCGGGGCATTAGGGAGATACGATAGTTGGACGTAAAGGTGGGAAATGTCGTGAGCACAGAATTACTTGAGTAAAATTTTATAAAAAAAACGCAGAGGACCCCGTAGATGTGTGAGTAGAAGCGGGTAGATAGACTTGGCAAGGTTAATAGACTCTAAAGTAGCGTTTAATCAATACTGTGCAAGCTGTAGCGTCTATGGGACTCGTTTTATTTCGTTGCCTGAAAACAGAATAATGGGGGATCCTGGGTGTAGTAACTTGGCTGAGGATCCAACGCTTCCGACTTGTATTTGGGAAGGTGCCCTTTCGAATCTTGGCCAGTACACTGCGCGCCCTGATTGGGGGGTTTTCGTGGTTGTTATAATCCCTCCCAGGGGAGTGCGGGTAATGCCTTAAAATGTCTCCATTGTTTCCATTAATATCCTTTATCGTACGCCATTCATTAATCATCCCGCCATTGGATGCTACGTGTTCTGAGCTGACAGCTTCATACCGTCAGGAAGTAAGTAAATAAGAAGACAGTGGCAAGTGCTGTATCTGCAACCAGCCAACCGGTCGCGCCTGCGCGAAACGGGGCTACTGCTGCCGAAACTTGAAACTGTAAGCAGAAACGTGCTGAGTGTCACTGTTGCGGTCAGACTGGCAGTTACGTCTTTAACCTTTTAAAGTCTAGCGGTAACTTTACGTACCACCAGGTTTAACATTAAAAAATTCTACGTGGTGCCCACATTGCGTTTATGTGTTTTGTACGGATCTCAGAACAAACAGCAACTTTTGCCTTATAAAATATTAAGAGACTGGTTTTTATAACCGAAGTGGAGAGTGTTTACAGCGCGGTACGCACTGAGTCCTTATATCAAACAGATACGCTTCGTCTTTAAAGGGTTAATAGGGATTTATGCGATTTGGATTTCTTTTTCTACAGTGGCGGCCCCAAAAATGTTACCAAAAGTGCACTAAAGGGGCAGTCTGTAAGTGAACGTATCGCAACGCTTCACGTCTTCTGGTGTTGTATATTATCTGCACTTTTCGTTATTTATTTTCGTATTTCTGTACTTTTTAATCTCTATGTATCCCTCAGTTCATTACCTGTTAAACACTAACATTTTCGCTGCTGATTCGTCTGCGAAGGATGTTGACTTCATAATGCTGTAAAATAAATGTTGGTAACCTTAAATGGCACTGAAATATTGAGGATACGAGAAGTGTTTCACACACTGAAACGTGCATTGGCCATTAGAGCGCATCACTTTCGTCTCTTTCTTGCGGGATCCTAAACTCTGTACACCGACTTTTCTTTGAACAAATAGGGCATTTCAAAACTTGATGCTGAGGAAAATTTTTAAACCTAGAGGAAATGGGGAAACAAATGAATCCTCCATTCTACACTTCAAGAAAATTGTTAATTTTAGTGTTGTAAAAGCGTGATTCTTATAATGGTGTGTTCTTGTTATAAAAGCCAGAGAAATAAGAATTTTTTTTTTTGCAGGAACCCCACTTGAAATGTACAAAAGGAGTTGCGAAGATAATATCACATTAAATCTCAGAGACGTACGTTTTGAGGACGTGAAGTGGACTGAAGCAAATCACTATGGCGGGCCTCAGCATAATAACATTACTGATGGTAACTGAAATCGAACTGGCAACTGACGTGTTAAGCATCTGTCTTACTTGGAAGAACGGTGGAAGTGACAAGGCCGTGAAGATCACACCAGGAAAGCAAGTTAGACGGGGGTAGCCGTTGGATGTAGTAAAGCCAAATCCCGACACACTCCTTACCATTTTTACAAATCTTCAGATGTTTTACTCACATCCATCATGACAGGAGCGCGAGGTCGGGGAAAGGGAACTTCATCCCAGAGTCCTTCTTCCCTACCGTCTGTGCCGTAACTCTACGGGTTGTACATAAACGCACACACAGACTGTTTATTTAATTCGCTGCTCCTGTAAATATATTGCCACAACTTTAACACACGTATTACTGAATAGCTGTGTATTATTTATGATTTTGTAGTCTTGATTAATAGTAATTTTATATAGAAGAAAGGGGCCGTCCTTTGTTAGGCATTATTTAGGAATTAAAAAAAAGAACGCTTGTGTGGAGATCACTTCCTTCCGTCTCCTGTGTGTCCGTCCGTCCGTTGGTCTGTCCATCCATCCGTTTGTGGCTTATTATCAGCGACTAAATCCTTTGGCAGATTTTCTTGAGATTCAGTACACGAGTTCTTTATAAAATCGTGTAGAGGGAGCGCCAGTTTCGTGAAAATCAGCATATTTTCGTCTATACTTAAAAGCTTAAACCAATTTCTACGCCTCCCTTTAATATTCATTTTACGATTTTCGTGAAATTCAATGTAAAAGTTTTTCACTTAATGCCGTAAGGATCCGCGAGTTTCAGGAACATCGATATAGTGAGAGCCATACTTTACTTAAGTGCGAAAATTAAATTTTACGCGTATTTTATACATTTTTTATCCGATATGGATAAAATTCTGTACCGGCGATTTTCACAAATATTCTTGGAGTTATTCTGAGTTTTATGACCATCAACGCAGCCAGATCTACACTTACTAGGAACTTAAAGAATCTTGCGACTGTACTTGTCACATTTGTTGTGCGATGTGAGTGAAATTATGTGCAAGAGATCTATTCGTCCTAACAGGAAAAGGGGACAGAAGCCCCAGGGTACTGGTAGCGTTGTCCCTCCGTCGGCCAGGGAATAGGGCGGGACCATCGGAAGAGGCGAATCGTGGCCGGACCGACTAATCGGCAACCGGCCACGACAAATGGTGGCATCGGTAAGATTATTATTACCGCCGGAGCCATCAACGACACAACAAATGGTGGCATCGGTAAGATTATTATTACCACCGGAGCCATCAACGACACAACAAATGGTGGCAGCGGCCGGGTCGTCGCCGGCCCCGCCACTACAAATGCTGCTGAGCGTTCATGGGTCTCATGAAAGTTGGCGCAGGGAAGGCCCAACTTATCTTGTGACGCATGTGAGATGTCAGTTACACGTGTACCGTGAAAACGTATGATATTTTGAAAGGAAAGAACTCCTTGAAAAATTAATATTTTTTCTTACGCGCAGGTTGGGCCAGTAGTATAACAGGTGAGCAACGGGAAGGCAGGTGAGTTGTGTTCTGATAATGTGCTGAATGGACTATGTAGAAGCAAGAGTAACCAACACAAGGGAGTAGAAAATGAAGGAACGAGAAACTTCTAATCTGTACTCGTCTACTGATGTTAGGTGGGAAGTATCGTCAAGGAGGTTAGGGCAGGCAACGCATTTGACACTATGGGAAATGAGAAAGTTATACAGAATTGTAGTCGGAAATGGAGGTTGATACATAAGTTGATACAACTCAGATATTTTTACATTGTTCACACCGTGCATTGTTATTGCTCAGCATAAAATATAAAACAAACAAATGCGCTCTTGCTATTTTATTTTGATATTATAGGTCAGTGATTGCAGGTCAGTCCAACAAGTTTCGAGCCCTTTCTGGGATCACCATCAGGGACTCCTGTGACAGTATAATTACACAAACATAACTAAAAATATAAGTACGTGTTAAAATTATAAAATGTGTAAAAGTCACAAAATTTAGACAGTAGTAGGCTTTCTTTTGTGGTGATTCCCTGGGTTACTGTGTACATCAGGTAGTTTGTTTATATCGTGTGCTAAACCTTAAGTGTGTCTATTTATTTAGCTGTTTATTCACTCACATTCTTACTTAGGTATACCTATTATTTTCAAGACTCGAAATGCCCTGTAGGGTGCGCATAAAATCAGACAGGGCAACATGCGGTAATCCCCATGCTGGTTGCATCTCATCTGTCGCGCAATACCAGCGCCCTCTTTAAGACTCGTTTGCTTGCTGTGATGAAGAAGGGAGTTAGTTA
This sequence comes from Coptotermes formosanus, assembly GCA_013340265.1. Lineage (NCBI taxonomy): Eukaryota > Metazoa > Arthropoda > Insecta > Blattodea > Rhinotermitidae > Coptotermes > Coptotermes formosanus. Next base: position 505,688 of record BLKM01000702.1, read on the forward strand.
ACGCTGGCCACGACATTGCATGGGGCTGATTGCTGCTTTAAAACGTTGCAGGCAACAAAGCGGAAGATAGGGGCAGCCAGCGACCCGCATGTTGACTGATGTTGAAGACCGTTTCTGATATAGACCTTTCCCGTGCAGTTTGCTGTGCACATACTCCGTGCTACGAACAGGCCTGATGTCCGACGTCACAAAACATCATTGCACTGAAGGGACAGTTGTTACCGTAACAGTCGGTACACAGTTGTGTCTTTGTCCGTCAAACAAAAATATTACATTTTTAATTTTAACTAGAAAATAAGCCAGGCAATATACGGATAAACGTGACATTGAAGCGCGTTCGCGTAACCATGGTTGCCATGGAAAATTTGTAAGTATTACACATTCTGTGTGTGTGTGTCTGTAGCCTTAGTTATCCAGCATACAGCGCGCATGCGCCATATTGTAGTGCCATCTGTGGCCTGTCTGACTACACCATATTTTTCTACATTATCTCATAAACGGCACGATTTTCGGGAAACGTTATTTGAACACAAGAGTTTTGTTTTGGTTTTCTCTACAAATTTGTATGAAATATTTCTCATTCTAAGAATAATTCAGCTAGATAACGTAAATGTACGTAGGTCTTCATGTAAAGTACTAGATTTTCTTGTCAGATGTTGGTGGAACTTGAATTGTCTCGACACATTTTCGAACAATCCTCAAATACCAAATTTCATGAAAATCTGTCGAGCGGGAGCAGAGTTGTTCCTTGCGGACGGACAGAAAGACGGACATGAAGAAGCCAATAATGGCTTTTCGCAATTTTGCGAAAACGCCCAATCAGCAATTCTTTGAAGAATATTCCTATGTGAACCTGTCTCGTGCAGGTAGGGCGGTAACGTAGTTGCACTGTTAATAACCTGTAATGAGGTTTCAGTAAACTGTCACCGTTTATAAGTCGGCGGCCCGCTAGTCTGTAAGAACGGGTGAATGCGGCTGCAGGTTTTCACGCTTTCAAAAGGTTTAGATTTTGGAAAAATGTGCTCAGCCTGCTCTGCTATATTTTTGCCTGTCAATTTCGTACCGGAATGGAATTTCACAGTAATTTTCTTTTCTATTATGGATGTGAGCAACAAAATATTTTCGCTACCAAACTTCCCACAAAAACACGTGTTTTTAATAAGGAAATTAGATTTACGTATGTGTAGGAGTTTTTGTGGTCGCCACAGTGGGTATCATTGCCGCTCATTTCCAGCCAGTGCTGCAATATTGCTGCCATCCACCCCAGTTCATCAACAGATTCGTATAACAATATTGAGCAGCGTCACTGGCTAAGCAAAGTGTCTCCGCGAGTACAGTACGTCTGTTTTTATGGCAGTGCATTGGTACTAACTGGGACTGTGTCTCAAGTTGTACAGGCTGGCTCTACTTGTGTCTGAAATTATAGTTTTACGGGCTGACTGTGTCTCCGTAGCTATGTTAACTTTGAAATTCATTGTAACTGGATAGAAATTTTAATGACATATTTGTAATCTACCAGACAAGGGTTCATAAACCTTATGTATGCTGGTTCCATTCTTTTGATGGTTCTGCTCTTAAGTACCCAGACGTCAACCGTAGGTCATTTCCAGAATTTGTTGTGCTGTGATATTGTATGCTTGCGTTGTTTTTGTTGGGTGCGTTAGCAAAATTGTGAAAAGGGGCTGTTCGCCTCGTCATGTCCGGTCGTCTGTCCGTCCGCATGGAACAGCTCGGTTCCCACCTGAAGTATTTTTTACGAAATTTTTTATGTCAGTGATTTTCGAAAATCTGTCGAGAAAATTAAAGTCTCACTAAAACCTGACAAGAATAACGGGTACTGTACGTGAAGACATATGTACATTTATGATAAATTCTCGCTGAATTCTTCTGAGAATGAGAAATATTTCAGACAAATATTGTAGAGAAAATCAAAACGTACATTTTATGTTCAGTTACTTTTTTCAGTAACTTTCTTGCCGTTTATGAGATAATGTGGAAAAGTATGGTACAGCCAGACAGGCCACAGATGACAATATAATACGGCGCATGCGCATGGCATGCCAGATAACTAAGACCACAAACACACACTCAGAATATGTTAATATTTATTGCTTTCCCACGGCAAAAATGGCTACGCGAACGTGCCTGAATGTTTCGTTATACGTAGCATTGCTGCTGTTGTTTACATTAATATTTGCTTTCTGTCGGGCAGGTGGCTGTAGCGGTAACCCTGTAGACCTGTATTCATGTATGCCTTTCTGTAAGGCTCTGACGATGGTGTATGACATTCCAACTCTTAGAACGTGTAGACTGTTTCCACCGTACGCACTAAAGGGCAATACGTTACGTCTGGCGGACAGCGTCTGTCTCCGTCTTCAGGCTTGCTCCTTGCAAAACAAGTGTCACTACATGATGCTATTTATCCTGTAATCAAACCCGCAATAACGTCAAATCATTAAATTTAGAATATGTGGTGTTTACTAGTTTGACGTTAATCCGGGTGTAATTGCAGTGTGAATAACATCACGTAGTGACAGGTGTTTTGGAAGAAACGTGCCTAAGCCTGAAAACGGGACTACAGCTGTCCCTGAAACGTGCCTAAGCCTGAAAACGGGACTACAGCTGTCCCTGAAACGTGCCTAAGCCTGAAAACGGGACTACAGCTGTCCCTGAAACGTGCCTAAGCCTGAAAACGGGACTACAGCTGTCCCTGAAACGTGGTGTATTTTGTTTCAATGCATACAGTTGATAAAGGCTAAACAGTGTGTGAGTTCGTACTGTAATGTGTAGGTGCCTGGTTCGAATCTGATTTGGAGAACCGGTTTTCCTCACTGAAGTTTCTCGTGGCCTTGCCCTCACTTTGCTTCCAGATCCTTGTCATTTCTCTGCCCACAACTTGCTGTAATCACCGACACTGTGTCGTCTGAGAGGCATACTGTGGCAAAATAGACAACTAACGGCTGCAAGTTGGCTGCGGTTTTCCTTAATGCGCTTTCTCTAAGGTAAACCACCAAGTAGACTCTCACGTTCAGTGTAAATGTATGTATTTTCAGTTGTGCCCCAACACATATTTACATGCCGATCCTAGTGGCCTTGCGGTCTAAGGAGTAGGTCTGCAGCCGCTCGACTGTTGGGACTGCGAGTTTGAATTCCGCTGGGGGCATGGATGTTCGTCTCTTATGTTTGTTGTGTTGTGTGTGTTTTGTTTTTTGTGTTGTATAGGTTGCGGCCTCTGCGACGGACTGATCACTTGTCCAGAGGAGTCCTACCGTGTGTGTGTGTTTGTGTGTGTGTGTGTGTGTGTGTGTGTGTCTAATTATGTGTGATCCAAAATCCTCAAAAAGAGAAGGTCTAGGACGTATTTGGATTGTAGCGCCACAGAAAAATAAAAACTGTGTACATCATAAAGACAGTTGAAACAAAGTTAGGTGTGTAAATTTTCCTGCAACTCTCCTTCAGGTTTATAGCTTATATTTTAAATTGGATTCCATAAAACTGTATAAATATTTGAACAGAATGGAAGATTGCATTTAAACTTTTCTTTTTTTTTTATATAGCGACGTTATGGAGTTCCATTGCCGTTCCCTTGCGGTTCCGTTGCGGTTCCATCCCACCACAGGGTGATTCACAGCAGGACGGGTGATTGTTGTCATGTGAACGCAAAGACTCCTCTTATCTGCCGTGATAAAACCGCGCTCCAGGGCGAAAGGTGTTACATCTCTTCCTCGCACTGGCGACTGTAAGGACAACAGCGAAGATCGACCTTAGGTGAGATCACTGTCTAACACAATACAGTATTTGGTAGAATTAAAAGATTCTGAGTTCGTAGTTGCATGCATTTTAGAATTTATTGAAACAATAGGAACCTACAGGCAGATTAGTAAAATGCGCTATTGTTGAGTTTTTTCCTGTCACACTCACACAGGAAATGTCATACTTGCCAAAATTCAGTATTTAGTTACTTTATCTCTTTTATTATGGTTTGTATCTTGCAACAATATACGCGTTGTTTGGGGCAGAGAAGACATAGTCTGTATAAAGAAGAAGCTACGGGCTGGGCGGTTCGGTGTTCGAAACTTGATTGGGGGCAACATTTTCCACATCCTCCCAGACCGGCCCCACTGCCCACCCAGACTCCTGTAAAATGTGTGTCGTTGTTCCTTTCCGGAGGTAAAGCGGAAGGCGCGTCTCATTGACCACCTGCCCCACCTAATGCCGAGGTTAAAGAGAAGTTAGGGCTATACCTCTTCTTCCTCCCTCCGTGCCTTCATGGCATGTTATGGGACCACTTTGCTCTTTTATACTCGCTGCTTCGTATGATTGCTAGTTTACAGGTTCGTCAACGCTGTTTTCTGATTGAATGATTTAATGGTATAGTAGTATCCAGAAGTTTCCTCCTAGAATTTTTATGCAATATTTCCGTAGTCTAACGCCGGTGTTTCTAATGGAAAGGTCCGTTGCATGTGATAAGTTAGAACAACAAAACGAGTTATGGCTTACAAATACTAGCACAAGCCTGCATTTTTCTGTCGAGTTTTTTATTCCTTTTTCGTTCCTTTTGTAGCTGAGCATACATGAAATATCACCGTTAACATGTGCGCTTCGACTTAGCTTGGTTAACTGTGGCGGTTTCTTCCGATGTTATTTCTTTTAACTCTAAAAGCGATGCCGCTTTTCAGAACTACAGTTTAATAATTTGAATAGTGCCAAGAAAAGTAAATACAGTCGGTTGAAATCGGGTGAACTGGGAGGCCAGTATTTCTGCCCTCCTTTTTCCTTCTCTTATTCGAAACTGGGCTTTCAGTGACGGTCGCACGGATTGAAATGTGAGGACGCGCCATCTTTCTGCAAGTTATTATCACTGTGGCTACGGACAAGTGTTATTGTTCCCCACGTCCAAATGCATACTACTTTTTACTGTGACTTTATTTGAAGAGAACGGACATCATGTGCGTTTGAGTAAATACCACACAATCCTTTCGGGAGTTTCTCTTTGTTAAATATCAGTCAGTCAGAACCCGTAACTCTCCAGCAGTGTCTGTTCACACTGACACGTGGAATGCTGCTTCGTCAGGGAACTTCTTTGCCCAGTTAACCTTTTAAAGCCTAGCGGTAACTTTACATACCACCAGGTGTAACATTAAAAAATTCTACGTGGTGACCACATTGCGTTTATGTGTTTTGTACGGATCTCAGAACAAACAGCAACTTTTGCCTTATAAAACATTAAGAGACTGGTTTTTATAACCGAAGTGGAGATTGTTTACAGCGCGGTACGCACTGAGTCCTTATATAAAACAGATACGCTTCGTCTTCAAAGGGTTAATCACGTTGTTCTGCCTTACCGAGTAGGCTGGAAAAACTATAACGCTGTAACATGTGCTCCGTAGCCATTTTATTAAGATCTCCGTTCTCACAGGATACTTTGGCTGCGGCGTTCTACGATATTCTACAGCTCTCACAGGCAAATGCTTACATTGGCCGTGCCATGGCTGAGGCGGTTAGTCGCCGGCCTCCCACCGCGGAGGAGCGGTTTCGATCCTGGGTCGGTCCATGTGTGATTTGTGGTGGACAAAGTGGCGCTGAGACGAGTTTTTATCTGAGTACCTCTATTTTCCCATGTCAATTTCATTCCACCGTTGTTCCATTACTTGGAAAAGTGAAAAAAACTGATCGTCTGCATCACAGGGTTGCAGAATAAGCCTTAAGGCTGCGGTGCGTCCGTAGCGTCTGCTGCGGGGCCCTTCTCCACTAAACAAATACTTACATTTGGTGTATTCGCATGTTTTGACGTAGGTGAGATATGTTTCATGAAATGATCGTGTGTTGTTAGACGTGCCACTCCGGCACAAATTTAGTGATATTAACTCTTTAAAGACGAAGCGTATCTGTTTTATATAAGGACTCAGTGCGTACCGCGCTGTAAACACTCTCCACTTCGGTTATAAAAACCAATCTCTTAATGTTTTATAAGGCAAAAGTTGCTGTTTGTTCTGAGATCCGTACAAAACACATAAACGCAATGTGGGCACCACGTAGAATTTTTTAATGTTAAACCTGGTGATACGTAAAGTTACCGCTAGGCTTTAAAAGGTTAACGCTTAACTAACAGTTGCTTTCTACCCGCACTCATGTTTCCTGTCTGAAGCTGCTCGCCCACTGCAGGGAGACAGGATAGTGTGATAGGCAAAGTGGTTAGGGTAGAGGCTGGACGGCCGAAGGACCTTGTTTCGATTCCTGGTAGGCTGAAGAGATTTTTCTCTCCAAAGTGTGCAGCCTGCCGCTGGTGCCCACTCAGCCTCCCGTTCAATGATTACGTGGGGTTATCACCCCGGCATTAAAGCTGCAGAGACGTGAAGCTAACCACTCTTCCTTCTAGTGACCAGGTTAAGGATGAATGGAGCTGTGTATCCACTCCCCCATGTACCTTAATGGTGTGCACAAATACAGCTGTCTTTACCTTTTCCTTATGTATCAGATTTCTTATCAATATTTCCAGCATATTGTACCTGACATCAAGTTCAAATTGAGGTTTAGAGTTTTGCTAAGAAACGGCTCATCACACGATATACAATGGAGAACTCATTAAGGTCTAGAATTTCTGTCCAATGCACTGTGTAAGTTTGATCGGCAAAGGTAAAGTTGACGTCTTAAAGGCAAATGGAGGAGCGGAAGTATGGCTTCATGCATTTTTAGCCACCGCTCTAAAACGAGGTGAGCGGTCAGCTTCACACGCCGGTTGTTTTACACCCGAGCGTCTGCGATCTGGGTAGATCCCAGAGGAAGTCTGAACGGTCTGCAGAAGAGAGAAGTCTTGGTTGAGGAGCTCGTAATGCAAGTTTATTCAGTGTCACCTAACATTGTGTTTACACGGAATGTCAGGCACCGCGCAACCCTAACTACACAGTCCACACACTGTCTTTGTACGAGGTGCAATTAGTTACCCGGCATGTATTCAGCAACTTCAAGTATCCGTAATGAGGAATTCGATTGAACCTCACGACCGAGCGAACAGACGTAATTCCTAGCGGAATGTGTTGCATTTACTAAATGGACGTCAGTCCGGGTTTAATTACAGCGTAAATAATTATCATAAGGCGTGGGTCTGCAGCAGCTTGCTTGCTGGGATTGCGGGTTCGAATACCGCCGGGGGCATGGATGTCTGTCTCTTGTGAATGTTGTGTGTTGTCAGGTAGGGGTCTCTGCGTCGGGCTGATCACTCGTCCAGGCGAGTCCTTCCGACTGTGGCGTGTCTGAGTGTGATCGTGAAGCCTTGATAAAGTGGAGTGCCTGGAACACTAGGGGCTGTTGCGCCATGGAAAAAAAATTATCATGTAGTGGCAGTTGTTTTGGAAGGAGGAAGTCAAGACGGGTATCGATCCTGTCCGCGAACCATAGTGTGTTATTAGAAAGGAATTTTCGTTGTAGACTATTATTTTCCTAGTAGATATTTTGTGTTGTAAATAATTTTCTTGCAATTGTTTGCCTGAAATTATGGCCTATTATAAGGTAGGATTGCATTTTAAAAAGAACATCGTCTGTCTTCAAAATAAAATATTTTTTTCTGTACCAGTATATTAGTGCTTGAAACGAATGAGTAAAGCAAAAGCAGTCCCATTACAGGCCTGGACAGGCCCTGAGGGTTCCAGTAGGTTGAGGCTCCCAGATTTTTAGACAGTCGGCACATGAAGGTGGTAAGGTTGTCAGCTGTACGCACCGGCCGCCTTTACCCCCAGGAAATATTCCTGGTACTCATTTCTGTTAGAGGTTTAGTAGACCCCAGGACCATAGTGCGGCCGGAAGGATTATGTCAAAGAAAAATTCCAATGACACCATCGGGAATCGATCCCGTGACCTTCCGGCGTGTAGCGCAGTGCCTCAACCAACTGCGGCACCGCGTGCCCCGAAACGAGAGATTACCACTGGTAGTTCAAAACCGCAAGAAACAGACGAACAAAGTACGTTTACTTCTGTGGACTATATATTTCCTTTTCTGTTTTTCGTAATAAAAATTGCTTGCATCTTGGAAAGACACCTGTCTTTATGTCTACAGATCTGTGCCTTCATCTGTAAGTTATTTCTTCACCAGGTTCATTTTATTTGCGAACAGTCTATACTGACGTCACTGGCAGCATCTGGTGCTCTAGTAACAATGGAATCTCGCCACCACACACTGCATCCATACCCCTCCCCAGAAGAAAAAACTTTTTTTGATTAAAAGCAACCCCTAGCATCACTGTTACCCCGCTATGCTGGGCGGTGGCTGAGGGTTGCAGTGCTCGTATATACAAACTGGCTCGAGATTGATTTTACGTCATTTCGGGTTGCTGGAAATGGGCCGATCCGGGGGTGGCGGGTTGCTGTTTCCAACCGGGTTGTCCCACGCAATTATCTCATCCCCTAATAAAATGTCTTTAGTTCAAGGCTTTGAGTATGTGTTGTGTAGTGATAAATTTGAGAGTTTATGGAAGGTTAAAGTGCTGGAACGTGGAGTTTGGAAGGAGACTGGAGATAATTACGTAATGATGAGCTGCATAATTTCTGCTCTGCTCTGTAATGGTTATATACTGAGTGCTGTGGTAGCGGCCAGTGATGGTTCTTATCATGAGAATTACTGACGTTTTTCGCTTAATATTACACACGTTCCGTGCAGTCGTCTTTCAAAAATATTCACTTTTATTTAGCCAGCTACTGTACATAGCTGCCTATGCTGTTACCACTCCATGCTGCATACTTGTGTGCTAATGACTGTTGAGGCAGTGAGTGTATGACTTGCCATTCAAGGACAGACTGCATGCTGCATGGATTGTTGTACGTTAGCTCCCTAAGGATTGCTGGAAGTAACAGCCGAAACATGTAGTAGAAACAGCACGATCATAAAAGTTATGTGCCGTAGTTGGCAAAATAAAAGTATATATTGTGCTGACATTTTATTTGAATCATGACTGTATCCTTAATTTTTGACGATTTGGAACAGTCTGTGAATCAAAAACAAAGTTCAAAATACATCAGCGAAGGTCTTAATGCTCTCGACGCCCTGAAAATTAAATTCGACCTTTAAGTCATACCGTCTCAATTGTAACGGTGTTACAGCGTGGCTTAGTGCTTACGTACCAGTCTTCTGTCCGAAAGGCAAAGCTGTCCCTGTTCGCGGTTTGTTATGGCTCCACTCATTCTTACTCTCGATACAAGGTGAATTTTGGTGGGCAGCTTCAGGCCTCGGCCGCTTCATCCCGGGAAAGAACCCCGTTACACATTGAGTAAGTGGCTTGGTCGAATTTTAAAAGAACTGGTATATTTTATTCCGAAATTTTTAAAATATGTGTTTTTTTTACTTTGCAATGAAATATTAAGTTTATTGAAATGCGAAAAATATAAGCAAGGTATGTCGTTATTTGAATCTCGTACTCGTCGTTTAATTTGCTAGCGAGCTGATTTGTTTCTTTAACCTTTCAAAGCCTAGCGGTAACTTTACACACCACCAGGTTTAACATTAAAAAATTGTACGTGGTGCCCACATTGCGTTTATGTGTTTTGTACGGATCTCAGAACAAACAGCAACTTTTGCCTTATAAAACATTAAGAGACTGGTTTTTATAACCGAAGTGGAGAGTGTTTACAGCGCGGTACGCACTGAGTCCTTATATAAAACAGATACGCTTCGTCTTTAAAGGGTCAAAGAAGAAAATTGTTATGTCCTCTCTCAATGTCTGAGATAGACTTCGGACTCACCCACGAGATAAACACCTTCCTTTGTTTTGAACACGTGAGGTCTGTGCAGATTTCTCTTTTGATCGCACATTACGGTGGATATTTGGAACGCAGAGGGTCTACTTTTACACAATTAACAATTTTGTGAAATTGGTGAACACATCTTGCAGTTCCGAACCATTGGTTTCCCCCACAGAGCATGTCGATGAAGTCATTCATATGACTTTCTAACGCGAAACCTTTTTCCTGTGTTTGCGATAACGGAGCGGATTGCTGCCGGCAGTAGACTTCGCTCAATCAGCGCAAACACGGGAGCATACATTCCAAGATCTTTAGTTCTTTTCCGTGTTGGAATCAGTTGTTTTGAAACGTTCTGTGCCTATGGGTTTGTTTGGAAGAGGTACACAAAACAGCTTATTGTCTTGAGCATTTGATTTGAAAATATATTGCACAAACACGAGTGACACAGCTAAATTGGCAAAGTCTGTGGACGTATCCAATTTTAATGCGACACGATGGATACTATTTTAAGCACCTTATTAATTTGTGCCTACAGACACGACAAAGCTAACAGTCGTGTTTCGTAACTTTGCGAATGCGCCTAAAAATAATTCGCTCATATGCGCACTGGGCGCTGAAGTAGTCAACAAAGTGTTAAGAGAATTATTTGACAAACAGGAGTTTACATTCGGAATAAAAACACATGAGAAATTGTAAAATATGTTTGAGGGACCTCGAAAATTGCCCGCTGAACCCCGAGGTCTCGACGCTACACATTTCATATACCATAGCCCCGGGAAGGCACTAAAGCGTATCTTGTTGGCGCCCTCTTGCGTCAGTCTTAGAAGAGTAATACGTGTGATGTTGTTATGGAGACGTGAAGCGTCTGGACGGCGCAATCAATTGAGTTCCGTTGTGGAAGTGTAAAAATCGCTTTCTGAAAATTATTTATAGCTGGAGTCGATTAGACTGTAGCCCAGCCATAATCTTCATGTTAATGCGGAGGGGAGCGCCCTCCCGTGGGGGTGCTTGCGATTGAGGGTGTTAATGTCAGCACCCTCTGCATAATTTGTTTGCTTAGCGACTCCTGGCGTCTCTTTAAGTCTCTCTGCAGTAACGACTCTGGATCATGGCCAGGCAGTCCTGTACGTTAAACAAGCTGCAGAAGTGGGCGGTAATACATACTGCAGTATAATGTGCTTGTACAGTGCGTGCCTTATTTTAAGCTCTGAATAAACTGAAAATAAGGTGGAAAAACGAATTTTTATAAGGGCGAATAGTGGATGTGGGTGGAGTTGGATTATGTAAAACGTACGTACTAATCAGGTAGTTAGAATAAATATATTTTTGATTGAAATTCAGAAAAAGGGGGGGGGGGGGGCCCCGTAGACAAAAGTTCGAAAAGTTACAGCTGGAATTTCCCTTCCCCATTTTATCCATTAAAAATTCTACGCAGGCTATTCTGGAATTGAACCTGGGCCTATTTTAAGATTCACTTAGTTCCTTTCTGTGTAACTTTGTCTGTATTCTTAACATACTTTCCTCCTTAAAAAGCAGGTGGGCGTATGAAAGTAGAATGTTCTGTGCGCGTGTGTTTATGTATGGGTGTCTTTTTCAACCTTTGAACGAAAAGACGAACATCCGGAAACTTAGTGTAAACCTTATGACACTGGTGGACATATCAAAGCTGTCATTTTTAAATTCCTGCAATCAGCCTTAACAACATGGACACACGAATTTATGAGGTGAAAACGACACTTGAAACACTTACTCTAGAGCCCTACATGTCGTGTGGGAGGCAATGTGTCTTGGAAAGTGACGCAAATTTAGCAGAGGTAATATTTTTGTAGAACGTAAAAACAGAATCTGTCAGGAGTTCGAAAATGTATTTAATTTGTAGCAGCAACTGATAAACCACTGCAGCTGGGTATGCAAAATGTGCCAGGAAGGTAGCTCAGAATAGTTACTACGTTTGGATACTGTTTGTACGTACAGTAAGCCAACAGCTGTAGACAGAATGCGGATGAAAAGCATTGAGTTCACATCCGACAAATTTAACGTATATGGAAACTGTACTTAACAAATAGGCATAAGGTTTGTGCAGAAGTAGAATATTGTAATAATAATAATAATAATAATAATAATAATAATAGTGTACTCTATTATCCGCGTGCAGACTATCCCGTTTGCGTATTATCCGTGCACAATCGTAAGTTACTAATGGCTAATGACGAAGGCTGGAAGTAACGTGATGTAGCGCCGAGTGCTGGAACAGAATCCGCAATACAAACAGAAATCGCAGAATTTTTATGTAAGCAGTGAGTGTAAGCTATTGTGTGTTAGGTAATTGTATAATAAACAAATTATAGGTTTATGTTTTGTTCGTGGCTCATTGAAGCATGTGTTTTGGATTATCCATATTTTTCAATTATCCGTGCACCCCCTCCCCACCATTACCCTGGATAATCGAGAGTACACTTTAATAATAATAATAATAATAATAATAATAATAAGCTGAGAAGATTCTAAAATATAAAGACCTTATAACAGAAATACAGCGCACGTGGAATGTAAAAACAAAAGTCATACCAGTAATAATAGGGGCAACTGGAACCATTTCAAAATCCTTCAGAAAATACTTGAGCAGCATACCGGGACAGCACGATATCAAGGAACTACATAAAACAGCTATATTGGGCACAGCACACACACTGCGGGAAGTGCTAATGTAGAAGCACCAAAGGAGTTTAATATTGCAGACAGCGCTATATGCATCATTAACAGTACGCGCAGAATAGCTGTGGCACTGCATAACCTAGAAACATGGTTTGTTTCAGGTGTGTAAGTGTGAATACCCTGCGTAAAGGAGATGATGATGATGATGATGATGATGATGATGATAATAATAATAGGAATAATAATGTAAGTAGGATTAGAAATCTGTGAAAGAGAAAAACAGTTTTATGATTTGTTCGCAAAAGTTCCAGCTACATCTGTGTTGTTTTCAAAACCTTTTAATTGCATATTCACATCTTCTGGGGTTTTATGTTTCGATGAGTGGTAAAGCTACAAACTTGTCGGCAATATTTGGACTGCTTGCCCCTGAAAAAGAAGACAGTGGCTCCGTCGGAACATCGGTACCTCTCCACCATTCGACACAGCGTAACATCCCAGAAGACTTGAAACTTCATCAACATTTCTGTGCGAACTGATTATCACCCACAATTTAAACTTGCCTTTTATGGTTGCTAAGTTCATCTGCACTTAGAGCTTACTGCAGTGCAGTGTGTACATGTGTTTGTGTATGTAATGGCCCTGAGTGATGTACGCAAGATAAATGTGGAGTGCCTAGCCCCTGCAGAAGGTCAGCTATTGGTTGTGGCATATGGCTGGCACTTGCCGTTATCACTGCCTTCATTTCGAGTGTCCGCTGTTTGCTGTCCACTTGTGATGGCTTTCTCTCACTATAGAATACGTGTTTCTTTTTTTGTAATTCTATCACCGATTTCTGTAAAGTTTAGTTCATAGATAAGGCGTTCAAGTAGGTATAGTATTTTACGGGGCAGCAAGTGCTTGCACTTAACCTACAACTATCCATCGTCAACAGCAGGAGTTACTTTGTGAGGTCCCACAAATAGCAGGACCCAAGGAATTAACACAAAAGGGGCGCCGCTGTTACTAATCGCCAGAGCTTAGTTAAGTATTCCTGTACTAAAATAATAAACACTAAATAAAATGTCTAAATAATGATAATTACATAAAATATAAATAAATGTATCGTGGCGTGCCCCAGTGTTCAAAGCAAGTGGTTTCCATTGCCCTTATATTTGTCTCCAAAAAATGTGAGTTTCTCAAAATGCAAGCCACCGAAGTTTTGCATATGGAGATTAAGACTTGAAACCGAATTTAGAACATCCGGACAAAGCAATAATGTTAATTAGTACGCATACAGACGTGCATCCAACAGGGCAGCGGCGTGTAATTGTGCTAAGAACTTACCGTTTCTTATAAAAGATTAAAATGGGCCAAAATTAGGTACTTTATTACTTATTGACTGGGGCACTACGCCACAAGCCGGAAGGTCGGGGGTTCGATTCCAGATGGGGTCACACTGGGCTTTTCATTGACATAATCCTTCCGGTCGCACTATGGCCCTGGGGTCGACTCAGCCTCTAACAGAAATGAGTACCGGGAATATCTCCTGGGGGGTAAAGGCGGCAGGTGCGTAGGGCTGACGACCTTACCACCTTCACGTGCCGATTGTCTAGAAATCTGGGAGCCTCGACCTCCTGGAACCGTCAGGGCCTGTCCAGGCCTGTAATGGGACTGCTTTACGTTACATAACAGCTTCTCTGTGGTACCTCGTCAGCTTGCTAATGGCACTTTATATTTGAGCCGAAACATGTTGCTGTAAAACTTCACACCATGTAGCCATTGTTGTGACAGAGGTTGTTATCCTTACATCTGTGTATCTTCATCACAACAGGATGTTCCACTTAAAAATACTAGTTGAGCGTGCTTGGGTAAGTCTGGGACCATGACAAATATTGAATGTGTTGGAAACAAATATAAAAATGTATTTTGCCGAAAGGGAGGCTGGCTGGGCTATGATGAAGCAAAGTACGTTCTGTGTCACTTCAGTCCGCATCGCATCGACAAGAACTGCTCAAGTTTGTCCACCCTGTTTTTCCGTCTACGGCAAAATCTGGCAGCAGACATCTTCGCTACAGGTTTTTCGACCAAATTTTTTTTTTGGTGTAACTATTTTTCGTTTTCCGGTACGACGCATGACCCATTAGGCGAACAGTACCCGTCACGACGCTTCTGACTATGTAATTTCCTTCATGAGCAAACACTACTCAGTAGTTTTCAGTGATGTTAACGTGAGACCACGTAAGACCTTCAGCTGGAGTAGGAAACCGACGGACAGACAACATAGAAGATGTGTCCAAATGCAGAAATGTGTCCTGTTACAGAAGGATGCTGTTTCTTGTTTTGGTGCTCGTGGCGCCACTGACGGCCGCCAACTTCACCGAACCTCTGCTCATTATGAAGCATCGGATGTGCTCCGACCTGTGCACTTCTGGGCTTGGTGGCGCCGCCTGCGGCCAGCTATGCAGTGATGACTTGGTGCTCGCACTGCAGTCCGGCGTGAAGCAGTATACTCTTGCCCCTTCCGAACCAAAACGCGTCTACGGGCCGCGCCGCGCCATGTGTCCGCTGCTGTGCCGCAACGACCTCGGCAACCCGCTCTGCGGCTGCCACGTCAACAGGTGAGAAGCACTGTCAGGGCTACGTAGTCTTTGCAGCGACTGGCTGTGGGCCACGTTCCGCGTACAGACAGGAATTTATTTTTTGCCACAAAGCCCAAACGTGTTCTGGAGACACCTCTCTCCCAACCTCTGCCCTCCTAACAAAGGTCCACCTGCTAATTTTTCCCCAGAGAAGTATGCCGCGGAATGCAAGCGACCTGTACCTTCACCAACAACCGAAGGTCAGAATGGGTGGCGCTGTAGCTCCCCTGCTTCATATGTTTTCTTGATCTGATGCTTGAACACAGAAATCGATTGTCTGTAAGATTGTTGGGTTTCTTTGACATCAGTATCTTCACTGTAAAATATTATTTCTTTCAATGAGATATTGCTGGGCTAGCAGCCGCGTCAGGTGGTTGAATGGCGAGTACACCAGCGCTTCACGGACCATCCATATTACTCGTGCATATTTTATTGCGGTTAGATGAACACATTACTGAATTATGTATTTTACCTTTCTTAGCCAGGGCACCCCTATAATGGTAGGAAACACATGAAATGTATGTTGACCGTACCGAGCACGTAAATTCACTAACATTACATAAAAACACACCAACACGTGCACAAGTTACAAATAAAATTTTAGTGACAGATGTCAGTTTTCAACCAGACATGTTTCGGTGCTCTGTGGCGCCACCATCAGGGATAAACATAAAAACACTGAGCGTCGAAACACCAGATGGTCTGATGCAGCCATGGTCGAAGCAATGTCACTTCAATTTCCGGACATTTTTTGATGAAAAGCATGTGATGTCTTGTTGATCCAAATAAAAGCACCGTCCGGAAATTAAAGTGAAATTCCTTCGACCATGGCTGCATCCGACCATGTGATGTCCATGTGGTATTTGTGGTGGGCGAAGTGACACTGGGACAGGTTTTTCCCTGAGTACTTCGGTTTTCCCCTGTCATTTTCATTCCACGGGTGCTCCGTTACACGGAAGCAACAAAAAAATTAATCATCTGCATCACAGGGTTGCACAATAAGCCTCAAGGCTGCGGTGCGTTCGTAGCGTCAGCTGCGGGGCCATTCACCACAAAAAAGAAAAAGTGTGTACTATGAAGTAAAAGTTGAAAATGTGGTGCTCAGCATAATGACAGTTGCTGAAAGAAACTCCTGGCGTAGGTCTATGTACTTGTGTGACAATGCACGCGAAACCTCGTCCGCTTCCAGCTAATAAGTTGTGTAAACCTGCTGCTGTAAGCGCTGCAACCAGCCTCACAGCATTTGATAAGGCTGCGAGGCTGGTTGCAACTTGCATTACGGACCTGTCAGCAAAATCTTGGCCAAGATGAAGTCTCTGCTTCAACCGCGTCAGAATTTAAAGCAGATGTCTGCATTTGCATATCCAGGACTATATATCAGCTTGCCAAGTACATTGTTTGTCGGTATAGTGAGTTGCCGGTGGGCTGGGTTACCCGAGGTTCGAATCCCGGTGGAGGAGAATTTTCCCCCCTCTTCTGTTAAACGTCCAAACCGGGTCTGAAGTCTACCGAGCCTCCTGTTCAATGTATGCTGGGGGCTCTTTTCGACTTGTAATTCTTGATAGTGTGTTATTTAACACGAAGTGAATGGTGTTTAACGTAAAACTTAAAAATTTAAAAATTTAGGACATTATTTCCTAATTAAAAAGAGTTAAAACGAGGGTTAAACTCTTCCTTATCACTTCTTATTCCAAAATTTTACCCAGTGTCAGCTGTTAATGCAGTGTCGGCATCCAAACAAAAAAAAAAGAAAAACAGACAATTGCAGCGTATAAAGTCTTGTGTACGGAGGGACATTTGACTGTTCTAAGAAACTGCATCTGTGCAGCGCCTTGGTGACGAAACCTGTGAACTGGACGGCCATCTGTGACGCGTTCTGCCACGTAGACGGATACACCTTGCACGGATGTTCGCGCTGTCGCGTCAAGCCGTCTGAATACGCGGGCAGGCTGACCGCGGCTGCATACAGCACCGGGACAGAACAACGCAACTTAGACTGGAATCAGCTGTGCGCCTACCTCTGCAGCATTGGCGAGGGTGGTGCCGCCTGCAACTGCGACGCTGTGCCATAAGGCCCGTCTTCACCTTATGTCGCCACACTTCAGCCTCTATGAAAACGTGCTTGCTGAACGAAAGGTTAATATGTCCGTGTTCTTGAAAGTATGTAACGGGGTTAGATGTGAAGATAAATTAATCTGTAATGGCACCTATAGCCTTTGTGAGTACTTAGCTGTCCGCTATCCGGAGGAGCCCCCGGAAACTATTTCAATGTAGTGGAAATTTACCGTAAATGTAACACTAATCATGAATAAAAGAATAGCTAACTCAGATCTGTTCGTCAAATTACAGGGTTCCCTTCTCTGCCGTTGTCTGCAACCAAACTGCATTCAGCTCTGTGCAAGGACTCCATACTGCTGAAAGTTTGGTGTTTAGACACGCAGATAGGGATGGATGATGTGAATCCTTCTGTCATAACAGCGTGTAACATAATCACTCAACACAGCCCCAGCACTGCAGTTATAAAAACTTCTGCGGGAAGCGTCATGTTACACTGTATTAACACAGGCCTACACAGCTTACCCGTCTATATAAAGTGTCTGCCGATTCCCAGTGGCCGAGCTGTGTGTTGCGTCGGACTTCACCCGAGCGCTTGCTGGGATGGTGGGTTGGAATCCCACGGGGGGCATAGATGTTTGTCTTTTTTGAGTGTTTATGTGTTGTTGTACGGTAGAGACCTCTGCGACGGACCGATCACTCGTCCAGAGGAGTCCTACCGAGTGTGGTGTGTCTGAGTGTGATCTAGAAACCTCAAAAAAGAGGCGGCCGGGGCCCGATTTGGGCTGTTGCGCCACAGTAAAGGGGATACACAAATCGCTGGTCGGTTACGCTTGAAGTCTTTCTCGATCAGTTCATGCAGAAGTGCGAAATTAGGAAACTGGTTGTATTTTAAACTGTATTACAGTCAAGCATGGCGATGCAGGAAGCGCAAAGCATGCTGGTGTGCTTACTTTAGTTCGCGAACTGCTTCAAGTAAACCTGTTGACCCAGAACGGTTCAGTCAATCGACAAACAGGCTACGATTTGGACAGCTGGGTTCGATTCTCTGCAGACACACCGACACTGTGTGCAAACCTGTTTTTCATAGACCACGTGGACTCTTCCCCTGAGTGAACATTAATTTAGTCACACACCATGATTCTGATGAAGACATTCAAAGCATTTGTGGACCACTGCCACGTCCAGTGTATGCCGCCATTTTGTAGTGCATGTGAAAATGGGAACTTTACCTCATATTTTCAAGAGAGAGGAACCTTAGCTGGGGCAACTTATGTCAGTTGGTGACCACAGATTTGTCGGAACTCGGGCTTAGTTTGCTTTGGAACTCAGAAGGGTTCCGATATGGTCACGTACTCGTATTTTCAGCAACTGAAGTCGGCAGTCTTGATCACAGGGTGGCATGTGTGAGTGGCTGGGACACTATTGAGATCTAATCGTATGCGCACCCAGAATTTTTCTTTGGGACGGTGGGCGGCGCGCCGCCCCCCAGACCCTGAGGCTATATATAATTTATGTTTGAGTTTAAAAACTGTGTTATGACAATAATGTCAAAATCTCCAAGTGGACATCTAATTAGGTTAGAAGGAAAATTAATTGTAACTGGAAAAGGAAGGTTTTTATTACATTTCTCAGTATGCTACTGTACCAGTCACCAGCCGATTTCGATGGTTGATTTAGGCTGAAGCGTGAATCACATAAAACCTTTGACATCATAATGTCAGCGAAATCTGTGTGGTTTTTGAATTTCGCTTTCCGGGGGGGGGGGGGTGGCTGCAGTCCGGCTGCCCTCCCCTTGGGTCCGCCAGTGGCTGTAACTACACCATCTTGTCTGGCACTGTGCGTGCCGTACTGTGGCCGGCTTTGCATTTGGCACGTATGTCCTGCTATCGAGCCTGGTTTGGACCCTCAACCAGACGATAACACGCAGCACGACGCTTGCGTTTTTCTTCCGATTTTAACCCTTTAAAGACGAAGCGTATCTGTTTTATATAAGGACTCAGTGCGTACCGCGCTGTAAACACTCTCCACTTCGGTTATAAAAACCAGTCTGTTAATGTTTTATAAGGCAAAAGTTGCTGTTTGTTCTGAGATCCGTACAAAACACATAAACGCAATGTGGGCACCACGTAGAATTTTTTAATGTTAAACCTGGTCGTACGTAAAGTTACCGCTAGGCTTTAAAAGGTTAATAAACATCTGCCGGAAGACCAGAAACAGAAGTAAATGGATGCTGCAGGCAGCCATATCAGTAGAAGGCTTTTATGTCTGAGGTATGAGGTGTGTACGAAATGTGACGCTGTGTAGTGTGGTCGTAATGGCCCGGTGTTTCGAAAGAATTTGTTGCCACTATCATCAGGGTAGGGGGTAAACCGCTCGGAGAGAAACGGCCAGTGGTAGACACAGGAGAGCAAGGACTGCGCCTGTGTCCAGTGATGAGGATATTGTAGTGGAAAATGAAATGCGGCCTCTAAACGGCGTGAAGTCGAAACGAAAGGGAAAATGTAAGTTAACAATTACTGCTCGTCCTTTCTTCCTGAATTTTACCGTGAAAATTTAGGTATTAGATTCTTCTGAAACGTCGGTACCTGCCTACCAGACTACACAATGTCACATTCTAGAAACAGTACTTTTCTTATTGCTTGTTACGTACCTTGGGGAATGATGGGGCGTTTGTGGAATCTGAAATACAGAGAAACCTGTCTTGAACGGAATTTGGGGGCATAATGAAAATTTATCTTTAGAGGAAAACCTTTACAGTCCCCAAGATCTGGAGCTCCGAGGATAAAAATGCCAAATACCTGTACGAAACGGAACCTGCCTACAACGGAAAAATAATTTTGGTCCGTTGATGTTCCGTTACTGGCGGGTTTTACTCTATTTTACAGCACGTGACACCACAACTAAGAACCTGACCCGGTCAGAGACAGTACAGATGATCTTATTACAGGACTGTGAACACACAACGTTTGAAATGTGTGTTTAGGTTACCGGGACGGCCGTGTATCACTGTAACTTACACTAGCGTAAGCGCCCAAGAATTGCAAGAATTGCATCCTGCCGACAGCATTAGGAATGTACAGCGTCTAGCTTCAAGCCGAACTGGACCAAGCCCGAAATTATCGCCTGATAATGTAGCCGCTGCCGTAGCTGCTTATTCCGTTGTAATGGCATTAACTAATGACGCGCGTTGTTATGAATTTGCCTTGACTGCATTATTGCTGTTATTAGCAATTTGAAGGGAGTGGAGAAGACTACATAACGAGGAACTTAATGATCTGTACTCTTCACCAAATATTATTCGGGTGATCAAATCGAGAAGAACGAGATGGGCGGGGCGTGTAGCACATATAGGGGAAAAGAGAGGTATATAAAGGATTTTGGTAGGGAGACCTGAGGGAACGCGATCACTTGGGAGACCCAGGCGTAGATGGGAGGACAATATTAAAAGCGATCTTCAAGAAGTGGGATGGGGCATGGACTGGATCCAGCTGGCTCAGGATAGGGACAGATGGCGGGATCTTGTGAATGCGGTAATGAACCTTCGGGTTCCATAAAATGTGGGGAATTTCTTGGCTAGCTGAGAAACTGTTAGCTTCTCAAGAAGACGTCTGCTCCACGGAGTTAGTTAGTTAGTTAGTTAGTTAGTTAGTTAGTTAGTTAGTCAGTCAGTCAATCAGTCAGTCACTTAGTCAATCAGTCACTTAGTCAGTTAGTTATTAACCATTTACAGCTCGGCGATTTTTAGCCTGTTTCCCGCTTGCTTGAGCCTCATGAAAATCAGTTTTCCTACAGCGTGTATTTATGAGTTTCTCACATTGCCAGAAGGAACTGTGATTGTCTCCCCGAATAGCAGTAACTGAATCTTCTTCTAATGCAGAAGGAGCATGCATTTCGTGAAGTGATAAACAATTTTTTTTTACCACTGCGTAGTTAAATGTTTGTGCGTCAGTATAAATTCCACGTCGTACTGCATGCTTGCCGTGAAGATGTTGCAGCGTTAATATCAAAATGTTGCCCCATTGCAACCCTCCCAACTTTATAAAAATTTCGCCAAAATGCAGCTCTCCCAATACAAACACCAGAGGTCAGTGCAAATGCAGTAACAGAGCAGTTTCTTTCCAGTGGAACATAACCAAAATAGCCCATTTCCTTTTAAGTTACGTTATTGCCTTCCCAGCGCTCTACCTTGCCTCCAACCAACTCTATCAGAAGGACAAGCGGGCACTGCCTGGGAAACCTTAGAATTTTTAAATGTTTCCCCCTTCCTGCAATCAATGTAGCATATCTCACAGAATAAAACCAAAGTGCCTTCTTACTCGTTTCATTGTTTACTTAAGAAAAGGTGTTGCTGTGTAAGTATCCGATATAGACAGCATTTGCATTTTGAGAAAAAGTTAGCAAACGAACCGAAGGGAGTGAAATTAATTTCGATACGTGACTGAAGTATTTATTTTAAGATAAGCGGAAAATGCATGTGGAAAAGAAGTAGCCCGTCTTGGAGAAATGTGCAGCTGTAGAAATGAACGTGTTATGCAGGTGGTGAAGGGAAAGGGACGGCGAAATGCGAATAACTTTTTCCATGCCGGTTTCTATTTACAGAAGCATTAGTCTGTTAGTATATTTCTGTGGGGACGTGTAATTTCTAAATTATTTCGTGATCAATCTAAAAAAATATTTGACAATCCACATTCCTTTCACCCAAAGCATTAGATCTCTCTCTGTGGTCGCTCATCGTTAATATTCGCTGTTTGTCTTGTCCTGCCATCTATAGGCAAGCATTCGCACCACTCATCTGTCTCGTCAGCTCTGTCGGTATTGTAGCAGACTCTGGACAAATGTTAACCCTTTCATTACAAATACAGCATAAAGCAGTCGGCGTACTGATGAAACAGAGACGAGACAGAGAACGGGTGTTCTATTAAACGACGCTGTCAGCTGGCAATATTACGTAGCATCAGTGATGAATGGAATGTGAGTGTGAAGTACTGGTAGAAGGACGTTGACCGGAGGAAACCGCAGTACTCGGAGAAAAGCCTGTCCCAGTGTCTCCGTGCACACCACAAATCCCACATGGATGGTCTGCGGATCAAACGCCGACCTCCGTGGATGAGAGGCCGGTGACTAACCACCTGAACTCAAAAATAATAGAACTGTTTATCTCTCTCTCTCTCTCCCCCTCTCTTTCCCCTCTTTCGCCTTCACTATCCTGATCAGCAGACGCACGAATTCAGGTGTGGGAGGTCTGCTGACGGGAGTGCGGAACTTGAGTACCGTATCGTGGGAAGGGGCAAAGGCGTCCGATCATCTGGGCTGCTAATAGGTCGGCTGACAAAAAGAGTTTGTCTGACAGAAGGCGTTGCTTCCTTTAACGCACGCTTTCTGTCTTTTATTGATCCACCGAACTTGAGATCCAAACTTGAATTAATACGAGCGGATACTTTTCTGTAAGAGCCAGGCTCTCATTTAACAACAAACTCGAAAGTGATCTACCAAGCTATCGCCCTGGTAGGCCTCTGCCTGTCTGCCCCATTTATCTCTTTCGGCGTCGTGTGTCAAATGATCGGAGTATGAATATCACTTGCGAGTGGTGTTCAAGACGCACGTCGCATGGACTTCGCCAGCAACAGGCAGTAAACTTCTTTATCTGCTGCCAACGACTGTTGCTGAGTTAACCTTTTAAAGCCTAGCGGTAACTTTACGTACGGCCAGGTTTAACATTAAAAAATTCTACGTGGTGCCCACATTGCGTTTATGTGTTTTGTACGGATCTCAGAACAAACAGCAACTTCTGCCTTATAAAACATTAAGAGACTGGTTTTTATAACCGAAGTGGAGAGTGTTTACAGCGCGGTACTCACTAAGTCCTTATATAAAACAGATACGCTTCGTCTTTAAAGGGTTAAAAAATTCTACGTGGTGCCCACATTGCGTTTATGTGTTTTGTACGGATTTCAGAACAATAAGCAACTTTTGCCTTATAAAACATTAAGAGACTGGTTTTTATAACCGAAGTGTAGAGTGTTTACAGCGCGGTACTCACTAAGTCCTTATATAAAACAGATACGCTTCGTCTTTAAAGGGTTAATGCAGCAACAGTGGTCCTCCTTGCCTTGTCTTAGAGACCTGTCTGAATGTTGCAAATTATTTCGGCCTTGAACGGGAGTGCGAATGACGTTTTAGAAGCAGCCACCTGCTCCGGACCAACACCAATGGCGGAAGGTAACGTTCGCACTATAACAGACCATTGAAGGCCCAGAGGGGAGTAGAGGTATAGCTTTACTCCGTCTTTATATAATACCTGATGCTGTTTTTGCTTTGGAAAATATACTGCATGAACACGGTCGTATCATGCCTTCTAATCGATTTCCATAAAAATCAGCCAGTTGATGGGTCCAAGTTCAAGGCACACGTGCATATATGCATCGCATGCAGTACCCTGTTAATTGAGCAGGCGAGTCTAACAGCAACGTTAGACGTCCGCTTTTGAATAATTTTTCTGCACTTACGTGTACTCTGTATACCTTGTTATTAATAAGCTGCAATTTGCTGTAAGACGCACAAACTGTCCGTCATAACCAAATCACATCGTAATTATCACTGCACACATTAACACATTATTCTTCTTGTATTTCCCTATTAAGCAACGGATGAATTGAACAAAATTAGGGTTGAGATATAGCCTATTTGTTTAGAGGGGGCGGGAGAGGGCTTTAAAAAATGCAGTAGTCCCTCGGTAATCCGGAACCTGGTAATCCGGATCGACAGGTAATCCGCAGAGTTTTGGGCCAACTGTAGCCCGCTCTGTCGCCCCGGTGATCCGGCCAATGACCGGATCACCGGAGGGAAATCTGAGACAATCCGTACTCCGAGACTGGTGGCGTGGGTGAAGCGGGAATAGCCAGCCAGTCTTTAACTCGTCAGCAGTAAGGGCGTGACCGTCGAGTGTCGTAGCTCTGTTTGTCTGTCTTATTTCGTTGTTATAGTGAAATGATGGCGACAAAACGTTCCATTTTTATTACTAATATTATTGTTGTTGCTATTATTATGCTGTTGTCCCCTGTCACAGGCCATTTCTCCCTTGTAATTCTCTTGAACGAACTGTGATCCCCACCGCTGCATACTTCCCGTATTATTTGTGATGTTACCCCTCAGTGGTCCGGATTCCCGGGTCATCCGGACCACCCCTCCCTCCATATAGTCCGGATTGGCGACGTACTACTGTGTTTGTCAAATAATAAACATTATTTGTAACAATATTCAAAAACAATCAAACAGAGCAAAAATGAAAGTAGAGAAATATATGGTCTCACACTGGAATGAGAAACAAGAGCTGGGGAAAGATAAGTACACATGTCAGTGTAATTCGAATGACAGAACTGGGTTTAGCGTCGTTTAGACTGGGAATACGGGAACTGAGAGGTATAAGGAGAGCTGTAGGAAAAGGAAGATGCCCCCTAGGTAATGGAACAGGGAACGTAGTTTATGTATTGCTCAAACGTAATGAGGCACGGGGTAACGAAAATAATTTTTAGGTATAAACAGCTATCAATAAATAAATGAGTAGCGTATATGAGAATAATTGGCTGTAATGAGATCAGAGAATTAAAAAAATAGGTAAATTTTTTGTGCAAAGTAAAATTCAAATGGGAAAGTGAAATGAAAGAAAGGTGCAAGGTTTAGAGGAAATGAGAGAGGACGATATATAAATAGAAATATTGCATATATACTGTACATACAAACTGAGATGGGATTAGAACCTGGCAGAAGGTAGTAAACAGTATACAAACTGTAGCCACTGGTATTAAGAATAATGCATTTGTACTGGCGAAAACGTTGTGTTGCGGTTTGCGTGGGTAGATGTGATCGGAACCCAACCCATAAATTCAGTTTGATTTGATTTGATTTGATTTGATTGCGGAACCTTAAGAGTCGCGTTATGTTTACTGGTACTCAGCTGTATAACAGTATGTGTCCCTTTTTTTTTTTTCTTTCGAGTTTGATATTTTATTACACCAAGCTACTTCAAGTTACAATTTTAAAACACATACAAACTGAAAGGCCAATTAATAAAGTTTTATGAACAGCAGTCACCCATTAACCCTCTAAAGACGAAGCCTATCTGTTTTATATAAGGACTCAGTGCGTACCGCGCTGTAAACACTCTCCACTTTGGTTATAAAAACCAGACTCTTAATGTTTTATAAGGCAAAAGTTGCTG
Source organism: Coptotermes formosanus (assembly GCA_013340265.1). NCBI lineage: Eukaryota > Metazoa > Arthropoda > Insecta > Blattodea > Rhinotermitidae > Coptotermes > Coptotermes formosanus. Next base: position 530,969 of record BLKM01000702.1, read on the forward strand.
TTTGTTCTGAGATCCGTACAAAACACATAAACGCAATGTGGGCACCACGTAGAATTTTTTAATGTTAAACCTGGTCGTATGTAAAGTTACCGCTAGGCTTTAAAAGGTTAATACAGTTCCGCGTGGGCGCCACGAGTGGCTGGAGCGACGTCATACCCACATTCAAACCCCTGCCGCAAGTTACGCAGAATTTTGTGATCAGTTTTTGCTCCGGCCTGTCTGATTCGTATCTCGATTTCATGTAGTGTTGTCGGCAGCGCGGGAAGCCAGACGTTGTCCTTGACGAAACGTCACAAAGAGAACCCCACATAAACAAAGTAGCAGAAAGCCTTTCCCGCCTTTGGACGAGGACAGACCCTATCACACGGCCCCTACGGGTCTGTGGCCTCTGCTGCCTGACAGAGTAATTTGGCGGAAGGTAGATCCCCGAGTTTAAGTTCCTGAATGTGAACGATGTAGCACGAAGTTCAAGTACTTGCAAACGAGTCCAGCACGCCGATCCACTTGCAAAACTGCATGTCACAGTTACAGCTGTGCAGTGCACAAAATGTGACAATATCATTACAAGGTCTGCAGCACCGGAGTCTGTGCAGTAGGAACGCATGAGTAGAGGTGCACGGGAACCGTTCCTGTAGAAACTGGTGGATTTCGGCTTGAAATTCATGTTACGTAGTGCTATCATCATCGTCGTTGTCGTCATAATCATTATCATCCTTATCATCACGCGGACTGTGTTACGACAGATCCATAGCCTCTTCCAAAGCGAGTTCTCCACAGAGTGTGATCTAGTGCTTCCGCTTTCAACTTATAGTATCGCCCTTTCTTCCTAATGTCATCCGGTAGCTGCTTACGTCTTCTTCCTCGTCTTCCCGTCCCTTTCCCTTCTATTGCAGGACTATACGAATAAAATTAGGTTCTCTCGATAACGTGCCAATTTTAGTCTCAATTTCTGCAGCAGTTCAGATCTAAAGAGTGCGAAGTGACGGAAGGACGGCTACTTCCCCATTATGTGTTCATTTTATGCGAGTTGTTTAAACGTGGCATAAAAATGCAGAACAACGCTGTCTGCATAAGAGTAGCTCTAGTCTTGAGGAAGTCAAGTTTACAGTGACTGGTGCTTAGGCGTTGCGTTTCACTTGTGCGTTACAAGACACTGTTGGTATGTGTGTGATCACTGAGGCACACTGTCCTCTGTTTGCTGATCTAATATTGTGCGTGCTTGTACTTTCTGATGTGTACATCTGGTGCCCACTCTATTTACTCAGATGGAAACTTTGTACGTACAATAATGAAACGTAATCCCCCCTGTGTAGTACTTTCAGACAAAACACAACTGTTTATTTACTGAACAAAACAACTACATGTTTCTGCTATTGAACGTGGCCATCATCAGGCTGTCTACGAGGCTAAAATGGAAATATTCACACTTGCCTGGTTTGAGATCTCAAAGCCTTACAGATATTGTTATATAAAAATATATAACATGCATAATGTAGGTAGACAGCCTTGGGAATAAAAATTTTTAGAAAGTTAGTATATTTTAAAAATACGGAAACAACGATGAAATACCAATGATGATTTGTAAATGTTAAAAGTGTGGAGTCTATACTTTCTGGATTGTACTTTATAGCTTATTTTGTTTACTTAAGAAGAAGCAGGTTGGCCCCACGGTATCTTCGCCATGGCGTGTCCATTTTCTCGGATTTTACTGGAATTTTATGAGCGTCATAATACGTTAATATTACTCTGTCTTCACACCGTGAGATTCCGTCTGAACGCTGGGCATCATACGAACATATGATGATTTGTGGAAATAAAATAAACATGGCTACATTTTTATGTCTTGTGTTCTCCTCCTTTTGCTCGTGTCCTGATATTCTGCTCCAACACGCTCCAGTCCCACTAAGAACCAGTCAGAACAACCGTAGGACAAAGTGAGACGAGCATGAGTAAACAAGAAAGGGCATATGAATCAGTCTGTAATAACGTATGCAGAAGTGTCTGTATTTTATTTCCATGTCACGGGCTCCAGGCAGGTTACGGTTTAAGGGCAGCTTGTAAACTCTGATACGGTTTAAGGGCAGCTTGTAAACTCTGATACGGTTTAAGGGCAGCTTGTAAACTCTGATACGGTTTAAGGGCAGCTTGTAAACTCTTGTCATTCCGTTGCTAACTGTGTTACAATTATACGTGTTTGTGCAAACACGACGTCTGCACACGTGTACAGTACTTGAGAGCTTCCTGTATCTGGTGCCTTTTCTATGCAGTTATTTAATAAATATGTCTTTAACTTTACTCTGTGCATGCCTTGTGGCTTTGAATAATGTAGGCATCGTTAGAATTCCAACACCTCTTATCGACTGCATAACTACGCGTAGTTACACATCACTTTACATCTGGCCGGGCGTGTTAACCGACATAGCAGTAGAAGCTTGCGGCGCAACAATCCACTTGCGGTTATTGAATGTACTTGTGACTCTGTCAATGTCTGTATGCTCTATCCATACAAAAAGTGTTCAGTCTTTTTTTCTTTCCGAAGGCACTAAGACTGCTGCATTGTACCTGAATATTGTCGAGGAATTTCTTGTGTCAGTTTTGAAAGAACGGGGTCCTAATCAGGTGTTATTCCAACAGGAAGGAGAGGAGCACCTTGGCGTTTTCAGTTTGCATGTAGCGATTTCTTGGGTCGAAAGTTTGCATGGAAGTGGAGTGGCAGAGGCCACCTTGTTATTCTGAGTTCACACCACGAGACGTCTTCTGGGCCTATATAAAGAATCCCCTTGACGTCCTGACATTGCCCAGAATCTAAGCACCTTGTCCTACCGACGCACCTTGCTACATAGTAACAAGCAACACATTTACGAGAATTTTAAGGTTTCCTTTTTCGCTGCCCACATACGTAAGTGCATTGACAGAGGGCGTCTCAAAGCTACCTGGTGCGGAGAACCTTCTGGTTCTGCAACTTGGAAGGCACTTGGGTCGACCGAAGGCTGACGGCAGTCGCCTGAGGTCTTTGCCGAAAGCGACCGTAAATCAGCAGGCCAGTCGGCGCTGCCCGTAAAATGATTTGGTTGATTTTGTTGTTTGGTGTAACAATTGCCCATTACTTTACCAGAACTTGCTGGGAGAACATGAGCTGCTGCGACTACAAGTACATCAGCCATGCTTGCACTTGTACTTGAATGCGGATGTGATGCGTGCAATGCTACCCGCGGTGTCCTCACTGAACATCTGTAAACTGTGAGGCCTACGTGCTTTCCGCAAAAGGTTGATCATATAACGTAACAAAGCACGCTTAATTTTCATGTATTTGCTTCCTATTACCTGAGCAATGTTACAGTAACCCTTTAAAGACGAAGCGTATCTGTTTTATATAAGGACTCAGTGCGTACCGCGCTGTAGACACTCTCCACTTCGGTTATAGAAACCAGTCTCTTAATGTTTTATAAGGCAAAAGTTGTTGTTTGTTCTGAGATCCGTACAAAACACATAAACGCAATGTGGGCACCACGTAGAATTTTTTAATGTTACACCTGGTGGTACGTAAAGTTACCGCTAGGCTTTAAAAGGTTAACCCTTACTGGTCTAATGTCGAGTTGAACTCGACGGCGCTGTCTGTTGTACCAGTTTCCGTGTCCAGCTGAAACGGACACGCTGTTTTACAGTGTTTTTGTTGGTTTTTCTTAAGCTTGTACCCCGTAAAGCAAAGTCAAGTAAAAGTAAAGTTCACGCTGGAACAGGCCATGAAGGCCCAGAGGGGGAGTGGAGGTATAGCTCTACTCATTCTTTAACCTCAGCGCTAAATGGAGGTGGGTTGTTAACGCCACGCCCCGACTGCGCACTGCGAAGGAGGCCCAGTACCCATCATACACGCGACTGGGTGGCTGCAGGGCCGATCTGGACGGGCGCGGAAAATCTTGCCCCCACCGGGATTCGATTCCCGGATCACCCAACCCTTAGCGAGTCGCTATACCGACTACGCTGTCCCGGCCCACACCCTCTAATGGCTATTTTTTTTACGTCTAAGTTGAGAGATTTTATGGAAAGTAAATTTAGAATGTAGGATAATAATTTGGACTGCAAAGGGCTCAAATCGTCAATATTTCACGTGCTTGTCCTGTACATTTACTAAAAGAGTTAAGAGAACTCAGCCTTCCTTATAATCTTTCTCGTGACATCTGGTTGAAGAAACTCAACAACACATTTCTAAACGTCAAAATACTGACTTTTTGTATTTAATGTAAGGAAAATTCCTACACCGATAATTCCCAGGAAATAGAAATCGTCTAAGAAACAGTAAAATTTATTAATTTCACATTCATTGTCCCAGTTGGCTGTACTAAATGTGTATATAAGTAAAAATACAGTCGAACAGCCAGCAAGTTAATATTTATGGATGAACTTTTAATTCTTCAATAAATATTAACTTGTTGGCTGTTCGACTGTCTTTTTGCTCATATACACAGTAAAACTTATTCTTCAACAAGACTGCAAATATATACTCCATGACTTAGCACACAGACTTTACCACGGCGTTCTTTACTTCAAAATATCACGTGGATTCACGGTACACAAGCAAATGTAACTTTATTTGTGGTTAAAAGAAAAGTCCATCCTCACGAAAATCGTACGCTCTTTCTAAACTAGGAAATCTGTCTGTCACACAACTGTTTGTACTTGAGTTTGTTACTAACACACAACGGATTGCAACCCATTAAAACAGATATGTCTTGTTAAATTCAACCTAAGTCGAGGGGTATGTGTGGAAAATAGAGGTGAAATTTATTTAAACCCTGAGTAGAGTATGATATTCATTGTGCCGAGTTTCGTGAAACTTACAGTTACTCAATAAATATTTGTGGATATCTCCTGTGCCGAATTTTATCCAAATCGGAAGAAAAATTGTAGAAAATTCGACGAAATTTCATTTATGCCGTAAAGTAAAATATGGCTTTCACTCAACCGATTTTCATGAAAGTAAAAAATTTCACAACGGAACTTCGTGCAGATCTGCTGTGCCAAATTTACTCAAATTGATTAAGAAATATGGAAATACTGGTGTAAATTAATTTACGTTCATAAGCACAGCGCGACTTTCATAGAGCCCATTTTCACGAAAATCTCAGGTTGCGACTAACTTTTCGTAAACCACCCGTGTGCTAAATATCATGAAAATCCGACAAACGGTGTAGTCGCTATCACTAGGTCACAGATTGACTAACATACATTGACATAAGGCCGCCCTTTTTTACTTCGTAAAGAACGCCATGCCGATCCCAGTGGCCGCGCGGCCTAAGGCGTAGGTCTGCAGCCGAGCGCTTGCTGGGATCGTGGGTTCGAATCCCACCGGGGGCATGGATGTTTGTCTCCTGTACAGTGTTTGTGTTGTCAGGTAGAGGTCTCTGCGACGGGCCGATCCCTCGTCCAGAGGAGTCCTACCGGCTGTGGTGTGTGTCTGAGTGTGATCAAGTGAAAAATAAAAACCCTCTATACCTGCTGTGAACAAGTAGGCAGAAGAGGCAAGGACTGCGAAGCGACAGGAAAGAACGCCGTGCTGTCTTCTGAGATGGGACGTTGCGTGGTACGATGAAGTGTACAGACGTTGCATATGTTCTGCTACATAGTCATCAGGGCAGATGAATGAATGACAGAGACAAAAATTTTTCCGGAAGCATTGACATCTCAGAAGGTAATGCTCGTCTTAGTTACTGCAGTGACAACGTCAAATCTCACAGCTGCTCCATAATACAGAATTCCCGCAAGATATATACCACACGGGCTAGCAAAACTAAAGCCAAAGATAGTGGATCCACAGGTAAGGCACTGGAGAGGCTAAGGTCGATTTGGACTGTAACAAGATACATGCTATGCGCGCATGTATACGAAATATTATCCTCGTTATTGATCTATGTTGTGTATACGAGCGCAACCTGTTGTGGTGTGAACTCAACAGATGGCATGGCAGTATCTTTCCTTATATGCATAGCAGTTTTACTGGCATGTGGATAGAGCGTGGAGCGGTGAAGTACTGAACTGCAGAGGGGCCATTTGAAAATCTGCAAACCCTGTGCGGGACGCAAACCAATTTTTAGCAGTAAAGGTTTGATTTTTTCAGGACAAATTTATTTGTATACTAAGCGATTAAAAGACAAAAGTTACCATTATTTAATGGTTAATAAAATTAATGTAGAAGTCAATTACATTTCAGTTTTTAGGACATATTATTTTTAAGAATTGAAGAACGCAATTGAGCAGCTTACCCTGTTTCTTTGTCACTGAGATTTTTAAAGAAATGCAGAGACTTCCATTCAAGAAAATTATGACTGAATTACACTTGCAGTAATCATTGGCGTAACTTAGGGCGGGAGGGGGGGGGGGTAAGGGGGTGCAAATGCACCCCCAATATTTTGTCAGTCTAGTAATAGTTTTTTTGGTTATTGAATTGAATAATAGCAAATAAAAATATACAGAGAAAAATGAAAAACTTGCGTTTCATGGGACCAGTTTTGACCTCTTTCAAATTTGACTCCTTTGTAAAACAAAGTTCCTAATCCCCATGGTCAATTCCCCCCACCCCCCAGTGTTATTATCCAAGTTACGCTTATGGCAGTAATTGTTACTGGCACATACTTAGAACTGAAAGCGTGGCCCTAACCATTCTGTATCTTGCCCACTCCTCCGACTGTAAAGTTTACAATTTTTGCCCATCTAACACGTATGAATCCCGTTGCAACTGAAATATTGTTCACCAAATGCAACTATGCGTGCGAAGTTCCCTAAATCAGAGATAAAAGACGTCCTGCCCTCCGATGGGGGAGCATAAGTTAAATATGTTGGGGAAACTGTCGCGGGCCGCTGACATGACTACGGCGGACCACGTGCGGGCCGCGGTTTGCAGATAAATGACGTAAACGGTCAGTTGATGACGCCCGTCGATCACCTGATTTGAAGTCACCTGTCGCCCTTGGAAGGGGCGGGTGTCACGTGAAGGACGCGGTATACGACGCAAAACCAGGAACTCGTTAACGTCTGGCGTAACTAATTGGTCTCGTGCGGCCGTCTGGCCAGCGATTGTAGTGCTGGGCACGAAGCTGACAGTGGTCGTTCTAAACATGCGCTGATTGGCTCATTCAGTAAATGTCAGTGCTGACGCGTGTAACAGTTCTGCGTACTAACATGTCTTTGTTGCGTGATTTCAGGCTTCCGTCACGGTGTAAATGAGATCTCGGCTGTTCTGGGATGTTACGCGCCATAAATTGATAGTCACCGACGTTTCGGGACCATCCATCGGTCACATCTTCAAGGGTTAAGCAGCCCAGCCTACGTTTCGCTACAACCTATCGGTCCCATCTTCAAGTGTCAAGCAGTTCGATATTTCGACTGCTTGACCCTTGAAGATGGGACCGATAGGTTGTCCCGAAACGTCGGTAGCTGACCATCTATGCTGTGTAACATTCCAGAAGAGTGTAGATCTTATATTTGATTGATTAGACGTGTATGCGTGTTTGTGGGACACTGTGACGATGGGTGGCCCATAAGTAGCAGAATGGTTTACGATGAAACCTCTTTCGTTTTACAGATTTTTATAAAAGCATGAACGAATTTCATATTCTGGTTCATAAAGCGGCTTTTCCTGACGATATTGTACAGTTTCCAGTACCATAACTTTTCATGTTATTAGGCGCGCATGCAATGTCGCATAAAGTGCCTACTGCATGCGTCATGTCATGTCCGTCCGTCTGCAAGTATCAGCGCGTCTCCCGCTGGGCGGATTTCCGTGACATGTGATATTGGGGACTTTTATGAAAATCTGTCGAGAAAATCAAATTTGGTTAAAATCGGGCAAAAAGTCGGGCATTTCACATGAAGATGTAAGTACGTTTTATTTTTGCCGGCGACATTAAATCGCCATAAAAGCGGTCTCTTCCACTGGAATGGTATCAGGCTGTCGGTCCGTCTGTCCGAATCTATCAACGTATCTCCCACTGGAGGAATTTACTTCTAATTTGATATCGGTGACTTATATGAAAACCTGTCGTGAAAATCCAGATTTGGTTAAAATCGGGCAAAAAGTCGGGCACTTCACATGAAGACATAAGTACGTTGTGTTGTTGTCGGTGACGCGTCGAGTGACATGTATCAGGAACTTAGGATAGCCCAGGAAGTAAAAACATTACGCGAACGCGCCACAGTGTTATGTTATACGCACATTGCGTGTCTGGTTCTTGTGGTGGGCATAGACTGTGCCCCTGTGGAACTGCATCCTCTAACGAGGCTATAGTTCATCCCCTGGATGATAGGTGATTGAATTTGGAGCATTCATGGAACGATACTGGCAGGGGAAACCCCAACCACAGAGAGAAATCTACGTCACTGCCACTTTGCCACAAATCCCACGAGCACTGCCTTTGCAGTGAACCTGGACCCCGGCGGTAAGAAGCGGGCGGTTAGGTGTCTTGGTTACAGTACGACCTGCATAACTGCTTAATTATTTCCATACGGTCACTGACTGTCGTATCATCTGGAATTACTGCGGCGGTTACATCATTGTGTTGCCGATTCGTGTTCTACTTTTTGCTGTCCGGTTCAATGCACATCTACAGCCCAATTAGAAGCGTTCTTACTGCCGCCTTGCATCACTACTTTCGCTTCAGAGCGCCAGCACATTGAGTCACATCTCATTTTTACAACAATGCATACAGCGATTTCTTTCCGATCACAACCATACACCCCCTCCCCCCTACCGGCCAAAGTGATCCATCATGCTGCGTGTCTGCAGATGTTGTTGCTGTGATACGTTGTCGCGTAGAACTGACACGTCAGGTAAACAATGCGATTTGGAAAATTTTTTTAGTAAATATACATATTTCTATTCCCAGTGGCGCAACAGGTTGCAGAATCTCTTGTCTTCCAGGTTGATAACCAAAAATGTGAAGATTAGGGCACACAGAACTATAATTCTACCTGTTGTTTTGTATGGGTGTGAAATTTGGTCTCTGACACTGAGGGAGGAACAAAGGCTGAGGGTGTTCGAGATCAGGGTGCTGAGGAGGATATTTGGGCGTAAGAGGGACGAGGCGACAGGGGAGTGGAGAAGACTACATAACGAGGAACTTAATGGTCTGTACTCTTCACCAAATATAGTCCGGGTGATCAAATCGAGAAGAATGAGATGGGCACGTCATGTGGCACGTATGGGGGAGGGGAGAGGTGCATACAGGATTTTGGTAGGGAGACCTGAGAGAAGGAGACCACTTGGAAGACCCAGGCGTAGGTGGGAGGATGATGTCAAAATGGGTTTTCAAGAAGTGGGATTGGGGGACATGCAGTGGATGGAGCTGGCTCAGGATGGGCACGGGTGGCGGGCTTTTGTAAATGCAGTAATGAACCTTTGGGTTCTATAAAATGCGGGGAATTTCTTGACTAGCTGAGGACCTGTTAGCTTCTCAAGAATGACTCTGCTCCATGTAGTTAGTTAGTTAGTTAGTTAGTTAGTTAGTTAGTTAGTTAGTTAGTTAAAGGCACGACAGCCCCTAGTGGGCCATGGCTTCATTTTCGAGGCTTCACGATCACACTCAGACACACACACACACTCGGTAGGACTCCCCTGGACGAGTGATCAGCCCGTCGGAGAGACCTCTACCTGACAACACACAACACTCACAGGAGGCAGACATCCATACGCCCGGCGGGATTCGAACCCACAATCGCAGCAAGCGAACGGCCGCACACCCACGACTTAGCCCGCGCGGCCACCGGGATCGGGGAATATACACGTAGACAGGAATAACTGATCAATCTCTGGACGCCTGTTTATTTCAGGACGCTGTCGATATGTCGCATTATGTCCGACTGTGTGGCAACTGATGAGCGATGAACTGCAAAGGATGCACAAGTAAGCTGGCATACCCCGGTAACGGTAATATCCCAACATTCTTTTGGAGGGTACCTCCTGGCGGGGCCTAGGGCTGAGAACCTTGCCACCTTCATGTGCCGACTGCCTCGAAATTCTGGGAGCCTCAAACTCCTGGAACCCAAAGTGTCTGTCCAGGCCTGTAATGGGGTTGCTTTACGTCCTGCGTTCAAGTCAATTCGTCAATGCTACACCAATATACGCGCTCAAAAGTTTTGCGCAATGGTTGAGTCATTGTGCTAGGATCTTGTCACACGGTGTATGTCGTCTGAAACATACTGACAGACACGCGATTTTTCGAGAGCTGGCTCTGCTTCCTCTTCAAGCGATTGGTTATCATCAATTCACATCGACAAATGCATTGCTATTCGTTTATTTTAAGATCGGCGGCGACAGTTATGACAGAAGGCGGGATATTTCCATCCCTACGCTTATGTATAGTGACACCACGGAAATAAGTTTGGTGGATTGACCCCTTCCATGTCATCATCCAGCTTCTCCGCTACTTGTTCAGTGTACTTCCCTGTAATCCTATACCCAGTCATCTACGGAACTCTTTCCGTGACTTCAGCGCGGTGGTGTTGGTACTATGTCCTGCAGTAAACGGTTAGTATTGACCAATAGCACTTGTTCTTTAAAAAAATAAGCGGAGGCAGGAAGTATAACGATTTCAGCTGTGATGTAAGGCGACAGAAAGGTCATGAAAGGTGAGGAGGGGTTGTGCTCCAGGCGGAGACTAATTATATGAGAGAAGTTAAAAATATAATTTGTTTTACTTTTGAAGACAAGCGCTCTGAAACCAATTCTGTTACAGTAGAGCAAAAATGATGTGTGGAAATGCTATTCGTATGCCTGCGATTTGAGCAGTTAGTTCACTTTCCATTAGATACACGTAGCTACTTTACCTTATTTGTGTTCTCTTGTAAGGAACAGACTGTAAATCATCACTGTTAATACCAAAGCAATCGACACGACACGACACGACACGACACGATTCTGAGCCACTTTCCTGTGCCTGCGATCCGGTGTCCCTGAAGATCCGTCTTAATGTTTTACCGAAGTACCAAAGAGACTGGGCGCGACCGATGTCTTTTTTGTTCTGTCTACCGAAGGTAATTTAAATGCGATCCCTTAGTGGGTGGAGGGGGAGGGGCTGTCAAGGAATCTGTTTTTAGTTCTATCCAATAATCATCTGTCCTATGTCCAAATGGTTATCATAAATACATCAACGCTCTCAGTAGAGATGGGAAATCCGTTAACATAAGCGCAGTGCTGGGTGTAGTTGTCAGGCTGCTGTTTCACAGACCCGCAATGCTTTTCTGGGGCGGGATTGGTTAATCGGACCAAGCGATATAGTTAAGGTTTTTGGTTGGTAGTTTGGTTAGTTGGTTGGTGATGCCGCTGTCACAGATGTGCATGAGCAGGGTCCCTCACGCTGATGAAAAGTTATATATCTAGACTGTTTATATAAGGTTAACCTCTCTTCCCCAATTTTGATACTGTCCGTTTGTTTAAAAGCCCAAGTGTCCTGCGTGAAACTAGATAGGCAACAAGTTGTGTGCTCTAATTCTGTCATAGGACCGTCACTTTCGGGTCATACGCATTTTTATTATTTTCAAAAATGTAAACTTTTTTCCCATGGTTTTAGACACCTCTTTCTCAGCCAAACTTACCTGTGAACAAAAGAGGATCAGTGGTACTTACACACGCTGTGTGTCCGGCTCATATTATTCACTCATAGATTGTTGCATTTAACTTCGTACACAGCAAACACAATGTGGACATCAGCAGTAGCGGCCGTCACCCCTCTCCCTCCGGAACACCTTGACACTGCTAACCCAACACCAGCCATATTTGCTGCTGAGGTCCAAACAGCAACCGATGTTTTCTTATCAGTCACTGCAGCCTTCTCTCTTCTGAGCCTTCCCATTGAGTGTGCGTCTCTCATCCCAACAAGGAGCCACTCCGATTTGTTTCACATTTGGACACGCCGTTTCTCTGAAGTATGAGTAAGGTTTAGTACTATCCTCCAATCATAGCCTAGGTTTCCTTCCAAAGTTGTCTCTTCGCTTGAGTTTTTATGCGTTTCTAATCGTCCCCAGCGTTATGCACTCTCCAAGCGTCGCGTTATGTAATTCTCTCAATTTTACTTCATTTTATCTGTACTCCAAGATTGTCCTAAACACTTTTCTAAGAAATTCCGCGTTTGTCATTTCCACGTACAGTATAAGTCCAATTATCCGGACGCTGGTTATCCGGATGGCCAATTATCCGGATTGGTTTGGCCGTTCGGGTAACTTTATCGAGAATTCTACAAAACTAATTTGCCTTGAAACTGCCGGCTATCAGATCGAGTGCAGCACTGTAAACTGTTACGGCTGTCTAGAACTTCACATTAGGAGTCGTCGAAAGCTTTAGACGTAGATACCTACTGTAAACAGTAACAGCTGAAGGGGTTCCCATATTAGACAAGGAATTCCCCATTGGCAAATAAATTTAAGGGATTATGTATTAATGTTTTGTTTGTACGTAAATAAATATGTAGCCTAAATATATCTGTTTGTAGAAATTGTTTCTACTTTAAACTGCCAATGTAGCCTATTTTCAAAGAAAAATCCAATTATCCGGATTTTCTGCACATCCGGACGGCTCGCGTTCCCAATTATTCCGGATAATTGGATTTATACTGTATTTGAAGTTGGCCACACTGACGATTTATTAGCTATTCCTGCAGTATCATGATTTTGCCTTGTATTACGATGGCTAAACGTAAAAACTTCTCTCGCTTTTTAGCCTACTTCCCGTTTTGTAGGGGAAGACGAGCTTGTGTTACCAACATGTCTGTTTTTCTTATATACCTCAGTTTGACGCCAGCATCTTATAAAAACACTGATCAACATTTACGAAACTTCGTATGAACGCCGCACCACCAAGGTCATTGATTTCATACTGTGAGTGACATGAATAAGCAGGTCCTGTCAGTTTGTGACTGGAGCGACACGAACACCAACTGATATACGGCCTTGACCAATATGCGGGAACAGACTGAACTGTGTGCAGCATTTTTGTGCTTAGAATGTAAATCAAAATGGAGTTTGCGCGAAAGCTGTGTTTAGCTCTCGGTTTGACATCAGTAACTAATGAAGTGAGCTGCGCATGTGAAACTTTGTATGACGATACGTTATGTTAGTATGTTACACGTTAGTGTATTACACGTTAGTATGTTACATGGTCGTATGTTACATGTTAGTATAAAAAATGTGGCGACAGGACGGAACTTCGGGTTTAACCTATATCAGGCAAATTTAACGTAGGTTATTAACCGAAAAAATGCACAGATACAGGCCAGTAAATTGTATGGTTATGAATTCATATTTCTTACCATGTTAAAAGCGTCTTGAGGAAAGTAGATATAATATCCGTACTGTAATGTCTTGTGTCAAATTTATTTATGTACCAACATAATTACTAACGTTTAATAAAGGGCCGTGCAATGGCTCAGGCTGTTAGCCACCGGCCTGCCACCGCGGAGGCCCGGGTTCGATCCCGGTTCAGTCCATGTGGGATTTGTGGTGGACAAAGTGGCACTGGGACAGGTTTTTCTTCGAGTACTTCTGTTTTCCCCTGTCAATTTCATTCCACCGGTGCTCCATTACTAGGAAAAGGACATCATCATCATCATCATCATCATCATCGTCATCGTCGTCGTCTTCATCACAGGGTTGCACAAGAAGCCTCAAGGCTGCGGTGCGTCCGTAGCGTCTGCTGTGGGGCCCTTCTCCACTAAAAAAAAGTTTAATAAAGTTACTAAATTTGGGTCCACCAACTTGATATAATCAGCGTATTCTGGCGCATTGTGCTGTCACGTGTGACGAGAGGATGAGGCGAAAAAGCACGCTTGAGGGCCATGCTTGATTTTCAGACACTAGCGCGCGTGAATAGTTGTTGTAAGTTGGGTACAGATCTTCTTTTAAAACTCGCGCTGCTTCAGTGTTGACAAATTCTGCACGCAAATTTAAAATTTCCCATACCGTGTGCGTAGATATTATAACAAGTATTACCAATAACTCCTACACAAAATTAAAACAAACCATGTAGAAAAATTCACAAAAGCCCCGACATGTTTCGGTGTGCTAGTACACCATCGTCAGGGGAACACACTGAACACTTTAAAGCAAACAGTTCCCATTACTAAAATTGTTAAACCACCACTTAATGACGCAAACTGGGCTTGCGTACTCCGCAGTGCTACTTTTATTTTTGCACAACTTTCAACACACCAGCAACTTATATAATATTTCAACTTACTGCGTCATTAAGTGGCGTTTTAAAAGTTTTAATAACTGGGCGTGTGTAAAGTGTTCAGTGTATTTCCCCCTGACCATGGTGTACTAGTGCACCGAAAGATGTCGGGACTCGTGTGAAATTTTCTACATATTTTCTTTTAATTTTGTGTACAAGTTTGTGATAATACGTGTTGTTGTTACTACAGTCTTGCTCATTGCCTGATGGACAATTACATCTCATGTGGATGATGTGTCTATGTTAAAAAGGCAAAGCAATCCCTGTACAGGCCTGGACAGGCCCTGTGGATTCCAAGAGGCTGAGGCTCCCAGATTTCAAGACAGTCTGGCATATGGAGGTGGTAAGGTTTTCAGCCCGACGCACCGGCCGCCTTTACCCGCCAGGAAATATTGCTGGTGCCCATTTCTGTTAGAGGCTGAGTCGACTCAAGGACACCATCGGGAATCGAACCCGCGACCTTCCGGTTTGTAGCGCAGTGCCTCAACCAACTGCGCCACCGCGTGCCCCTGTCTCTGTTAAAAGGAAAGTTAATTTTAAATTCTTCTTTTGGTCTGGTCAGTGGATTTGCCATGGCGAATAACACGGCACTTGAGTCGACACTAAACCTACCATTATCTGATTAGTTTTTATGAGATGTTTGTAATTTGATGCAGTTTAATTCCCAGTGGTCTGTCTTTTCTTCTGCTATTCAACATTCCCATTTTACATAAGGATTTCGCAATGGTAGACGCTTTTGCATCCTCGCAGGCCGCCTATTAAAACAGCCACATTTCATCCGTCTTTCTGTCCGTCTGTACGCGTGAAGGAGCTAAAGAACTTCTGACCGGGTTTTCGTGACCTTTGAAAGTTAATAATTTTGCTGAAATGTATTGAAATACTTCAGTTTTCGTTAACATCGGGCAAAAGGAACGGCAGTTTTACTTAAGACTTTCATGTAATTATCTCGAATGTAACTCTCTAAATGTGTACTGCAATAAAATATTTTTTTTAAGAAAAGTCGTACGGAAGAATAAAGTAGACATTTTTTAATCAAAACATATTTTCTGTAAGTGTTAGGCTTGGGACATAGGGACGCGTTCGCGTAACCATTGTTGCCGTGCAAAAGCAATAAGTATTACATATTCTGTGTGGGTGTCTGTAGCCTTAGTTATCCAGCAGGCAAAGCGCATGCGCCGTATTGTAGTGTCATCCGTGGCCTGTCCGGCTGTACCATATTTTTCACATTACCTCCAAAACAGCACGATTTTCTGCAAGAAAAGTTATCGGACGTGAAATGTGTGTTTAGATTTTCTTTACAAATTTGTCCGAAAATTCCTCATTCTAAGAAGAAATCAGCGGGATAGTATCATAAATGTACATAGTACCCTTTATTTTTGTCAGCTTCTAGTGAAACTTCTAGTTTCTCGACAGATTTTCGAAAAATACTCAAATATCAAATTTCATAAAAATCCGTCCGGTGGGAGGCGAGTTGTTCTATGCAGGCGGACGGACGGACGGACAGACAGACATGACGAAGTTCATCGTGGCTTTTCGCAATTTTGCGAACGCGCCTAGAAATTGGTCGGACGCGCAAGTGTTAGCACGCTGTGCACACATTTGCTAAAGGCTTTCTTCAGGGGTGTTATCTTTGCCTCACGAGGTATTCATAGGTGCAGGACGACGGCGTGCAAACACGGAAGTACCTCAACTTTCTAACCTGTGGGTAAGAACTCTTAAGGAACAATCTCCACGGAGATTCCGCCTAGCAGCCATAGCTTGTTTCCAATTTCCTTATACGCATTGTCTCAAAGGTTGTTGCCCCCACAAAGTGTATTCTATTCAGAATTAGCACACGTATAATTAACCATTTAAAGACGAAGCGTATCTGTTTTATATAAGGACTCAGTGCGTACCGCGCTGTAAACACTCTCCACTTCGGTTATAAAAACCAATCTCTTAATGTTTTATAAGGCAAAAGTGGCTGTTTGTTCTGAGATCCGTACAAAACACATAAACGCAATGTGGGCACCACGTAGAATTTTTTAATGTTAAACCTGGCGGTATGTAAAGTTACCGCTAGGCTTTAAAAGGTTAGCTATGTCTCTCCTGTTCCTCTCTTTGTGTCGTATACCCATGCTTGTTCCGATCCTGTTGGTTTCTTTTAAATATTCTAGTATATGCATTTGGTTGAGGCACTGCGCTACAAACCGGCGGGTCGCGGGTTCGATTCCCGATGGTGTAATTGAAAATTTTCATTAACATAATCCTTCCGGCCGCACTATGGCCCTGGGGTCTACACAGCCTCTAATAGAAATGAGTACCAGGAATATTTCCTGGGGGGTAAAGGCGGCCGGTGTGTACGGCTTACAACCTTACCACCTTCATATGCGCATTGTCTAGAAATCTTGGAGCCTCAACCTGCTGGAACACTAAAAGCCTTATCCAGGCCTGTAATGGGATTGCTTTACCTTTATACGAGTATGTGAACGCACCTCCGACTTGTGTGAGTTAAAGGCAAGCATCCGGAATCTGTCAATTTCCATTCGGTGGAGATTTTTTCCCTCCATGTTCTTGTGTTTTATTAGGCCAGTTCTTTGTTTTATGTTTAATATTTTTTCACGTACCTTTACATTTAATTTTATCTGATTTTGTACATCCCTTGATACGTCTTAACGATTTCTCTTCTACTGCTTCAAGGTTTCCTTTTTAATTTTTTTTCTGGGGCTGTGGTGGCGGGGGGGCCGGTGGGAGGCTGCAGTTACTTGATAAAATTTCGAAGTACTTTCTTTTCTTTTTGATTCTTTTTTTTTTACCGGGAGTATTTCTTGAATTCGTGTGTATACTTGCTTGTTTCATCACATCCTAAATGTTTGCAGTGTTAAGTAAACGACGTTTAAATAAATATTGAGCAGCGGATTTAGTGTATTCTTTTCACAACTGGCACTTTTGCTATTGCTTTTGCTGTTAAATATTTATCAGCGGTGTTAAGACTAAAAAGGATCCTGTCAGATGATTATGGTTATAGAAGCTAAATGTCGTTTGACAATGTTTTTATTTTGTGTTTGTATTCAAAATGCCTTTAGAATTTCGCGTGATTTCCTAAATTCTGCCGTACAGATTTAAAGAGTGTACATCGACCGGTGGCTCATGGCGTCGCCGAAGATATAATATTAGAATTGTGGGATACTGTGAACCTTCAGAGAAATGCTGGGGGTAATGCTGCGTCGTTCTGAGCGCTTTTATTGAAACTGTCTGTACTGATTATTTGAACGCTATACATTCCGCGCATTTTTATGAAGAATTATAGTCAATTTATTGTACCAACTAAATGCACACAATATTCGTGTATATTACATACATATACATATATGTATATGTAGTATATAATATATGTTATATATTATTATACATTATATTCATGCACACATATGTACACGTGTATATATATGTATATTACATGTATGTACATATATATATGTTACATGTATCGCTCCGCGATGTGTGTAATATACATGAACACTGTGTACATTTGGTTGGTACAATAAATTGGCGGTAATTCTAGCTGTGCTGTACGTGCACTCTAACTTACCTAGTGACTTTAATTTTAATTCAGATCGGCCCTGTAAAACCTATGTCTTATGTGAACTTCAAATTGATTTTTATTGCAATTATTTTTAGAAAAGCGCCTACGTGGGGTTGTTGACAGCGACAGCCGTAAGGAAACTCTGAGACAGAATCGATCTGTCGAAGAGGCTTCTGGACAGAATTTACAGCAAAGAAATCGACTGATCAAAGTAGTGTTCTTTTCTTCTGCCGAAATTGAATGCGAATGGTTGCTAGGGCTTTCTTTTCATAAGTACAATTTAAGAAGGAGAGCAAAAAGCTGCACAGAGTTCCGGCAACATGACGCGTGGAAGGTCATCCAACTAACGAAACTGGTATCGTCTCTGATGCTGTGTGCGTACCGTTTGTTTGATTATGTGGGACAGAAATACTGCTAGCACACTGCGATTGACGACTTTCTCTTTCAAGAGAAACTTCAGTCGCGCACTGGGTGATAGTAGCCCCCATCTTTCTGTGATTTTTATGCACACTTTGCGTGAAGAGAATAACATGAACACAATGGTTGACTGTCCGCTTTATATACGTTTTCAGTTCAGTTTGTTGTTGGACGTCTACACCACAAATTTATTGGGAAATTTTATTTACTTGGTGTCGGTGTAACGCAGTACTTCATTAAAGGAAAAATCGTATCGAATTGCTGTGTAAATTTTTAAAATAATGTTCATCGTACAAAAAAAAAAAAGAAATCGGTGGAATACAAAATACGTGTCTTTATCAGATATTAAACTTTTATTTAACCTTTTGACGTGGTTTGTATTTAACGATATAGAAAGCAAGAATTCTGACTGCAGTGTGGTAGGAGTAACTAACCCCATGGAGCAGGATCATCCCTGAGAATCAGGGCTGTGTAGTCGGTACACAAAAACTCCGACTCCTTCATAAAAGCTCAATATGCATTAATAACGGTAAGCCTATAAGACGTTTCAGCACCACCACGTGAATCATCAGGCTACTGTTTAGACTTATAACCTATATTTAAGTATAAGTCTAACGGTTACTGTAGCTAGTATCTTTTTAAGATTTTACATCGGGGTTGGAGTCGGTACATTTTTACCGACTCCGACCCCACTAAAAATTCCTTCCGACTCCGACTCCACAGCCCTGTTGAGAAGCTGGCAGTTGCTCAGCTGATCATAAAATCCCCCGCCTGTATAGAAACTAGCCCTTCATTCTTGTGTGTACGACAGTCCGCTGTAGGAAAGTATTCTGGAGCAGAGGGATCCGGTAAAGGCAAAGTTCGCCTTGCAACAGGCTGTGAAGGCCGGGAGGGGAAGTGGATATATAGCTCCACTATTTCTTTAACCCCGCCGCTAGCGCTTTACCCCGGGGAAGGGGACCCGGGACCCATTGTACAGGAGCTGGGTGGGACCCAGGGCCGGTCTGGACGGGTGTGGAAGATCTCGTCGTCACCGGGATTCGATCCCCGGACCGTCCAGCCCGTAGCGAGTTGCTATACCGACTGAGCTATCGCGGCCACATAGAGGGACTCAGATCAGACGTAAAATATTCTGCGGTTAATATGTGTTTAGTATTATCTTTCTATCTTTGCCTTTCCTCCAAACGTATCTGTTCCTTCAGATTTTCGAATCAAAATTTGATGCGAATTTCTTGTTTTTCCTTTCATGTCACATGTCCCATCCATTTTAACCTACTTCATTTTAACACCATAATAATATACGGTGGAGCGTGAAAATTATGCCTCCCCCTCCAATTGTGTCTACAAACCGGAAGGTCGCGGATTCGATTCCCGATAGTGTAATTGGAATTGTTCACTGACATAATCATTTCGGCCGCACTATGGCCCTGGGGTCGACTCAGCCTCTAACAGCAATGAGTACCAGGAATATTTCCTGGCGGGAGGGGGGGGGGGTAAAGGCGGCCGGTGCGTAGGGCTGACAACCTTACCACTTCAAGTGCCGATTGTCTAGAACTCTTGGAGCCTCAACCTCCTGGAACCCTCAGGGCCTGTCCAGGCCTGCAATGGGATGGCTTTATCTTTTTTACCTCCAAATGTGTGCCCTTTTTTCATTCTCTATTTCTTCATCTATCTTAGGTCCAAATATCTCCCTCAGCTCTTTGTTCCGAGTTCTTCCCTGAGGAGAAATACCGGGCAAAATTGTGGTAAAATCGGTTTTTTAATAAGTGATAAACTACATACATATATATATATTAAGATATACGTATCACTAATAAATAAACATCAAGGCTTCTGACGTAAGCAGTGTCTTAATTATAGCATTTAGAACACACGTCCTGTCTGCTCTAAGTGTTTTTCGAATTGGCCAAGCCGTCTGTCTTTGGCCAAAGAAAAACTAGATTACAGGAAGGCGAGCCAGTGAGCATAATCCTATTAATGAACTCTTTCCAGTGCAGATATACGATAAAAGTATTCAGTTAATTCCATTTATTAATAACCAAATAACTCCATGGAGCAGAGTCATTCTTGAGAACCTAACAGTTGCGCTTTCCGTCAAATAATTCCCCACATTTTGTGGAACCCGAAGGTTCATTACCGTGTTCACAAAACCTACCTATTTTCCCTATGCTGAATCAAAGAACTTCATTTTACTTCCATCCTGTTTCTTTAAAATAAATTTTAATATTATCTTCCCATCTACGCTTAGGTTTTTCAAGCGGCCTCGTTCCTTCAGGTTTCACCACGGAACCCCTCTATGCATTTCTGTTTTCCTCCATGCATTCCTCTTGCCCCTTTCATCTCTTCATCTTCAATTTGTTTACCCGAATAATGTCATTTGTTAACAATAAAACTAATTAAACAATTCGTGGGCCTAAATAGAGGATTGAATTTCTCAAAAACATTATATAAGCATGTAAATAATTGACATTGGCAGTCTCCACTAAGTGATTCGACCAATTAAAACAGAAGAAAAATGCGCAAATAACAAATCCGCATCTTCCCCGTCAAATGGCCTGTTTTATTGCTGAATTGTTGAGGCCACAGGGATTTGTTACATGACACCATGGTCACGAAGCAGTCACAGATTTTGACGTGTTGCAGACTGGCCACATGCGTCGTCATTGGCAAGACGTAATTCTGTGGGCTTATTCGCGTTGTTCTGTTCCGGTTCGAGAAAAATATTGGCAGAGACCTCCGCCCGCCTGGGTTGTTACATGCGCCATGTCACATCCCATAGCAGCGAAGGCCTCAACTACACCGAAGAAGACGCCTGAGGTCTACAAAAATATTGATTCTCGTTTATTCGTTAATGATTTTGGACTCTTTCAGCAGTTTATTTATCTTGTTTGCAATGTTTCTGCCAGTGACATCTCCTTTACATCATGCTGAAGATGTGATTACTGTAGCCATTGTATTTATCAAGTTGTTTAACCCTCGAAGGACGAAACGTAATTCGTTTTATTTAAAGATCCAATTCGCACCGCGCAGTAAACACTTGCTATCTTGATTACAAAAAGCAATCATTGAATGCTGCATAGGGCAAAATTCGCTATTTGTTCTGAGATAAATACAAAACGTATAAATACACTGTGGACAGCACGTAGAATTTTGGAATGTTAAAACTGGCGGTACATACAGTAACTGCTAAGCTTGAAAATGTTAATTAAAGTGTTTCCTTCAAAAAACTGAAAGGAAGGCCTGGACGATGACATTGAAATCTGTCGTGACCATTGTACAGTAATTTCTTCAGGAAATTTTCATGACTCCGTGGCCGTTCGGGCGAAGCTGCTGCTGATTCACCCTGCATGACAGTGGCTGAATGATCGCAAACAAGATAAACACATCGCCCAGCCCTTCGAAAGTCATTGCTAAAAAACTGACAATGTTTTTTTACAGGCGGGACTGGAAAACAAGATAATTATGAGTTACTGTCAACACAACTATTTATTGTATATTAGCAAAGGATAACACGGCTACATGTTTCAACCACTGAGTGGTCATCTTCAGGCCATTAAAATTAGAATTGCGACGTCATTTTTGCGTGGATAGATTGAGATCTCAATCCTTGAGTGTTACAATATACACGTCAATATAAAACGTTAAAACTATTAAAATATGTGATAAGTAATTTGAGAGCAAATAACTTTGGCGTTGAGACGGTGCAGTCTCTTGGTCCCTTTTCTTTTAGATCTTTTACGCGCGTTTGCAAAATTTGCGAAAAGCGTCTATTAGCTTCGTCACATCTGTTTGTCCGTCTGCATGGAACAAATCGGCTCCCACAAAACGGATTTTTATGAAATTTAATATTGAGTATTTTTCGAAAATCTGTCGATAAATGTCAAATTTCATTAGGATCTGACAAGAATAAAGGGTTCTTAACATGAAGACCTATGTACATTTATGATAGTATCTCGTTGATTTCTCCTTAGAATGAGAAATGCTTCAGAGAGAAGTGTAGAAAAAGTCAAAACACACATCTTATAATAGATAAGTTTTTTTCGGTAGTCGTACCGTTTATGAGGTAATTTGGAAAAATATGGTATAATCGGACTGGCCACGGATATGGCGCACGCGCATTGTTTGCTGGCTAACTAAAGCTATAGACACACATGCAATATGCAATACTTGTTGCTTTTCCGCGGCAACAATGGTTACGCGAACGTGCCCCAGTGTACATTGCCTGGCTTGTTTTTCGCATTTAATACCAAGACAATGAGCATTTTCAGCTTTAACTGCTGTCGAGGAATGAGGACCAACGCCCCCTTTTTATTGTCTCTTCTATTATAAAAACCACTGCTCGTACACACGAAATGCCTGGCAACTGTTTCTGTTTGAATTTCATAGCCCATCCACTGAACACCGCATATGACATTCTTCGCACGATATTTTCCATCGCCAGATTACAGTCGTTCATGTAACCACCGCTGCAATGCGCAAGTTCCTAGGATGCTCTATAACATGGCGCAGAGCACGAGCGTGGATGATTCTCTTTTTTCTGTTTACTTGTGACAACATATCGACGAAGCGGCGAACAGAGGATGAGTGAATGTTATTTTGTAATCAGAATAGTTTTTTTATTACGAATTTAGTCATCTTGGCAACGCTCGAACAGTAGTCTTGAGCGGCGCGTGCTCACGGAGTAGGGTACATAGCCAGATGTGCCATTTATGAACTGTGGGTTCAGTCTTGCAAGCGCTAGCGGTAGGGAGTGTCGTGTTGCTCAGCTGGCAAGTGTGTTGATGGTAGTTTTGTGTTTCTTGCCACAGAAATGACAACAGAAGAAAAGTTTCGAGCAGCAGTGAATGTTATACGAAATTTACCAAAAAATGGTGAGTAGTATATCGCAGAACATATTTTGGCTGTGCTTCAACACCTAACGAGAAAGTGGAAAAGGCCGCTATCATACACAGGTTTTGACTAGGCCTCAGTACGAAAGATGTTATGCAACTGTATTCTCATTTGTCGATATGAGTGTTGAACATAAATTAATCCGAAAATATGAGAAATTGCGTATTTTGTCCTACCTGTTCTTTGTCTTTGTTATTGCTGTGTTCATAAAACTACACGTTTCTAACCTCTTGATAGCCGCTCGTTACCATAATTTGTGTTTTTTATTGGGAAGCCTACTTCAGATTGTGTAGTTACTTACATTTTAAAAACTTTTATATTTCCTTGCGGAATTGCTTCTCTCTGTACTGAAATACTGGAAGAAATGGGTGCCGTGCAAAAGTTTGTTACTGAAAAATGAGACCGTCCCTAGGTGTGTATCAACGTAAATTATGTTAAATTCTTATTATTGTAATTATCATCATTATCAGCGCTGTCTGTTATAATTATTATGTCCAACGGCGGCCTTGGATTGTGTACCGTAATATTGAAACACGACATACATGAATTGATGTTGCACTCTCACTGTCAGTTCTCAACATTCAGGATCAGTGGATGCACCTGATCCAAACTGCCTGCCAGTTTCATTGGTTATACCGTTGCGGTTTTTTTAATTACTCCTGCCACATCATTTGGGATTATGCAGATGCATAATTTGTGGAAACTATAATAATTATGCCGCAGCCAGGGGTGTATGTTATGCCACTAGGTGTCTCTGACAATTGTTTGTCCAACTTATAAAAAGAAAGAATGCCTTGTCAAGCGGGTGTAACATAACAGATGAAACTGTTGTTGTCTCTCAGAAGCCCCAAGAACATTTGGAATTTATGGTGAAAGCATACCTCTGTCACTCCAAAGATGAAAGTTTCCAGGTATTTCGTGGAAAGACTGAACAGAAATAATGAAGGTAGCATGTAAGAAACGTGCAGTGTACCTGATACAACATTGTTCAGTTACAGTTCATAGAAATGAACAGAGTTTATTTACATTTTGCAGATCTTAACAGTTCTAACAATAAGCAAAGAATGTAGAACATACCTTATTCCAATAAGTGCATTTCAAAATGTAATATGGTCCTTGTTTCAGACGGTTGTAGATACAAATATGTAGTAGATGTCTACTTACAGTGTTACATAAAAATAATTATCTCAGGGAACCATCACTATACTTACATATATCTTTGTGTAGTAACAGAGAATTTATAATTGAGGCAGTTTCTTATACAGAATAGGAGTGAGGTAATGGATGCTGCTTATAGTGGTGGCTTGAGTGCTTTTACATCACATTTAAACTTTTTGTGGTAGCTGCAAGATTTCAGCCTAGCATATTTGTTTTTGTGTTTATTAGGTTAGTATTTGGCAGACGAAGGTCTTATCAGTGGCTTGTACCTATATATCTAAAGTTTTTCATAATTCTTCCATATTGTCCAGGACAAATGATAACACTGAGCATAAGTATTTGCTGGAAAGTGGAAGAGTACTAGAATTCCTAAATATTATCCTACAAGAGAAACTGGCTTAACACCTGTCGTCATTTGAATGATTATGGTTCTGATATAATGTACCTTTTTTGGTATGTGATGAATTTTACCATGCATTTATTCCATGAAATAATGGAATGTAAATATGGAAATAAACTAGTTTTTGTGTAAGCTGTACCGTATTCTCCAGACACCATGAGGTTGTGCTGGTCCAGATATTCTCAGAAGGATTTTTGTCACATAGCAGCTGATCATTTTTGTGGTATTCTGGGAAGGCGTCCATTTTTCATCTCCATACAAAACAACTGGACATAGTATTAATACAAGGAATAAATACTATCTTGATTGGCCAGTTGACGTCCTTTCATGTTTTCAGAAAAATATGTACCATGCTGGCATCGAAATATCCAGCAGCTGACAATGTATACCCAAAAGTTTGATTAATGACAAATCTCAGTTTAAAGCAGCATTAAGGTGATACTTATACATTCCTTCAGGTCTGTTGATGAATTTCTGATGTTTAAAAATGACTCATAATAATCTTATTATCAGCCATATACAGTGATTTTGGTGTAACATTAGAATGTTGTATGATAAAAACTTATAATATTTTTGTAACGTATATTTTGTGTTTTGTATGTTTTATGACTTACTGCACATCATATTGTCACTGACTAAATTTTGTATGCATGGAGTGTGTGTGTGTGTAATTGGTCTTGGTCCTCCTGTCTGCAGTAGGACTTCTGTATGAGGCAGGAGTGTTACCAGCTTGGTTGTAATGTTCGGTTGCTATTTAGTAATTTGTAAGAAATTTTACCATAATTTAGAACTTACTACACAAAAATGTACTGAAGGTTTTAAAACAATGTGTGTATTTTTAAGTTCTGTAAGGTAGTGTGTGTATGTTAAGAGAAAATCATGTTTGTCTCTCCTTTTATATATTTGAGGGAAAAATCACATAAAGATACACGTCTAGGAATACTATACATTTTTTTTTGTTTAAATCCAAAATGCTTGCACTGTCTAATGCTATATCTTTAACCTCATATCATTATGGTACAAACTCAGTGCATGCTCACAGAAGATCTTGAGAATTGCAGCCATTGTTTTTCTTTTGGCTGTTGGAGAAACGAAATGCTTCCATTATACAATAGCTGCTGGCCTGTAACTTCTGTATGGACCACAGGGCCTCAAAACTTCACTTAGGTTTCTGTAACACTCTGTGTTTTATGCAGCAGTTGTTAGCCTACTGCCCAACCCCCAGTCTGGGTCATCCCCCTTGACCTGTCTGCCATGGGAGACCCTACCAGTAGCTACACTAATGCTGGCATAGCTCTTAGGATCATTTGACCATGCAAGCCTCACCACTATGTCAAAGTGGAGATTCATTTGGGAGGATTATCCAGTAGAGTCCCCATTTAATTCCTTCACTTCAAGACTTGCCATCATTTAACACTCAGTTTAAATGATCCCAACTCAATTATCTCAGTGTTAAGTTTCCCCAGTTTAAGGTTTTCCTCAGTTTGGTGTTCAAAGCCACTGCTCCCCAAAGAAACTTTACATGCAGCTTTCATTGAGCGGTAGAAGAAGACTGTGGTAGAGATATGATGTAGATACAGTAGTAATTTGTATAAATTAGTTTGGAGGTTTTTGAGAATGCATGGAAAGATATAATCTCAATGCATGACTTGTGTGATACACATGTAAATGTAGATAGACTGTACCAATGAAAAGATAAGAGAAGAAGACTGATGAAATGTAGGAGTTTACTTTCATCCAGAGAAGTGCCCTTTCCATTGTTTAATCATTGAGACTACACATCTGATGATAAAGTGCAGATAAATTTTAACTGCTGTGGTAGAAGATTTGTGTCAGTAATAAATGAGCTTCAAACCAATGCAGGCAATTTACACAACAAATTAGAGTGTTTATTACTGCAAACTGGAGTGTGTTACATTCTTTGTTTGTTCTTAGCTGCTGTCTAATCTGCATATGAATTTTAAAATACCAATGCTTATGGTAGGTTTTGATTCTTACACTTGCACTGCTGTGTATGAAGTGCAAACTACATACAGTGTAAACTTATTTATCCAGCACTTCTGAGACCAGAGGGTTGCTGAATGTTGCAGTTTGCCGGACGTTAGAACATTATACCTAATGTGTGTTTTAGTGTACCTGGCAACCTCAGGGACAGAGCGGACCGTCTGATTTGTCACTTGATACCCCGTCCTGTATTCCTTGCTGCACTTTCTATTCTTTTTTGTCCACTACTTACATAACATGGTGTATATGTAATCTAAAAATCCAAGAAGACGCCAAAAGCACATTTTGCTTTCACTATCAGTAACTGCTTGCTAATGTAAATTTACCCTGTAAATCGTCTTTCTGGGTCAGCTTCTGCTTTTTGAACTCTTGGCATCAGTACTGGTTGCTGATGGTAGATGGAATAATGAATGTAATTGGCCTGTGTAAGTTTCCAGCCTTCTGGATAATCCAGTAGTGAATAAACTACCTTTACTGTAATTGCACTCATTCAGATGCTGTCAGAAGGAGTAGTCTATGCCCATCTGTTTTGTAACAAAGATGTCATGCTTGAATAATTCATACATATTTTGTTAAACATGGGAGGGTCTTAATAACATTGGGTTTCTTTAGATATGTTGTGTGTAAAAAGTTCTCACATGCTGACTGACCTTCATAGTAATAACTCCAGGAGAAATCCTTACCAGGAAGTCTACACGAGAATAGTGCTAATAGAAATTGAACTTTGGAAGATTAATTATTCACTAAAAAGTACCAACAGTAATGCACAAATTTAATCTATGTGACCCAAAGTCCTTACAGGACCACCTTCACTCCAGTATGTTTCGGTGGCATATGTATCACCATCATCAGGGAGAGAGAGGGTTCACACTGGGAGCTGGGGCGCCACTGGTGAGCTACAGTCCTTGTTATGCACGCATCGTCAGAGCCATTCCACAGGAATTGCTATCCATATGGAACGTCTGGTGCTGTATATAGGAGACATCACAGTACATACGCAGTGCCAGACGTGCCATGTGGATAGCAATTCCTGTGGAGTAGCTGTGATGATGTGTGCATAACAAGGACTGTATCTCACCAGTGGCGTCACAGCTTCCAGTGTGAACCCTCCCTCTCCCTGATGATGGTGGTACATATGCCACCAAAACATGCGGGAGTGAAGGTGCCCTCTAAGGACTTCGGGACACATAGGTTAAATTTGTGCGTTATTGTTGGCACTTTTTGGTGAATAATTCAATAAAAATGCACGGTGAAAACAAAGTAGTGAAATTTGGAAGATTAATTTTGTCATTTGTTTATGCTTTTTACAGTTATATGCTTGCTAATATTTATTAATTTTATGTTTGTATGTTTTCATTATATCACTGCAGTCCTTTTCGTAGTTTTACAGTACACCCATTTTATCCGTCATGTAATGTAAAAATGCACTTAACCATGAAATGTGCACATGCTATGCATGGTCATACATACTTCCATGCCTACCACATATCTGGTCGTGTCAAAGTTCATTTATGCCCTTGTGTAAAGTGGTCCTTCAAATTTCCAAATCTGAAGCAAAATCAAAACAGGTTGACAAAATTTGATTTTGGTTTAGCATTCCCTGTTTAACTGAAACTGTTCTTGTAGTTTGGTTCATGTTGTGCATAAACACATGAGTGGGCATAATGAAGCAAATAGGCAATTTTTCGGATTGCACGTAAACAGATGTATGAAAGGAATGGTCTCTCACTAGTTCAGTGTCACTAAATTGTGAGGTTTGTCATTCATTGCCACATGGCCAGTGTGTTATTTTTTGCATTTTAGACGAAAATGGTGTCAAGAAATTAATTGTGTGGCTCTACAATGATCTGTTTTCATACAGACTGCCATCTTCTGGTATTTTACACCATATAGTCTCGTCATTGCATCCCAGAAGACCATAGTCTTAATATTCATTGTTGTGGGAACCTCAAATTTGATTTTCATTCAACATTCAGGATCTGCCACACTGCCTGCGAGCTATTTATGAAGGTTCTCTCTCCTGGGTCAAATATGGCAGAGGCATGAATCTGTTGTGATTATACTTGCACCATACTTAAATCACGAATATATGGCAGTTTACTTCCATATCCCATAGAAGCCTGTATTGGGTGTGATGTTACACCTGCTTAATTAAGTTTATGTGACCACCATGCCAGGGCTGTAAAAAATATTGGTTTAAAATATGACTGCAAGGTGACCTCCTGTGGCATGACCTTCATACTGACTTAGGTAAATGTGTTTGTGATTTTTTGTGATTTAGTCTTATGTCATAAGGAAAATTATAGTTTTGACTTAATCAGCCTGGCTTTCAGGGGTTTTTGCTGCTACATATGATTTGTTACTTTTTTCTTTTGATTTATGTTGCAGTTGGTAGATTACTACCATATTTTATTATCAATAGAAAACAGCTCAGGTGACTTGTAAGGGAGATGTCTAAAATATTAAGGATTGCTGTATCTCATGGTAGATACAGTGTTTTTCTTTTTAGTTTGATCTTCTGTGTTAGGAGATTTTCATGTTAACTGAGAAGCGAAGACATTTGAGGGCTTTGTTCCTTTTATTTTCTAAAGGAACAACACGAGACAAATATGCAGATAAAATTGTATTCAGTCTAAATTGAATGGTGAAAGTTAAAATGTTCACAGACAAAGGTACTGTGATAGATGTCTGTGAACAGAAAGTACAGTGTGTAATAAGTACGTACAGTTTTCGTGTGAACCTGTGGGAAGAAATTGTAATGTTATTTCTTTTTCAACTTTAAGAGAGGTTTTTAATTTTCATATCCCTGTTAACAGACTTCTCTTTCCCTGGTTAAAATAGTCAGTGTGAAGCTGGTCATCTCCCTGTGGTCCTGGGTTTGAGAATGCATGGAATTTTACTCCCACACATCGTCGTGACAAGGTGCTTAATTGAGCCCACTTACACCTTTACCTTACATGAGATCTGGGGTTCTTTATGGTAGTGTATGTGATGATTAGTGTCTTCTGTAATGTGATACTTTGTCATGGGGTAGAAAGGTGGCGCAGTTTGGGGTGAAACTGTTGCTTCCATTTTCACAGGCTTCTCTGAATTTGAAGACAGCAAGTTTCTCTGAAATATTGGTACATTTCTACCAAACTGCATGGTGTCACATCCTTGAAGTCACTGTGTTCAGATGTACAGTTATTTAGGGATGTTACTGGGATGAGCACCTTTCTGGTTGTCAGCTGTTGTAACTGAAATTTTTCATTGCTTTTCTCAGACTGTATGGGTAGGTATCTGATATGTTGCAAATGTTTCTTTTGATTTCTGTTGTAACTTGCAGCTCATAAGATAGTGTCTTGCTCAGTGCTGTATACACAGAACTGCTGTGTCCTGTGAAAGGCACACCATAGTTTTGCAAAACGCTTCACACAAATGTTTTTATGCTTGCCACCAATGTTTGTTACTCCATCCATGGTAAGCAGATGAACTTATTTGTGGGGTTCTTATACTGTTATTTTTCACTTCATTATAAATAACCTCTGCACTTGATGAAACATCACTGTTTAAACAGAGTAACTAAGAATTGTGTGATATTTAATGCAGAAACTTTTGGTCGTGCATGTTGCCGCTAACAATTGTGTGATGTGTTCAGAATTAATTTGTGTTACATTTGGCGTGTGAACACTACCAACAGCATATTTTATGCAGCTTTCACATTAATGAGAAGAATTAATGAGCATTTCATTATTATTGTTCATGATGTAGCACATTCAGGTATTCGTCCTCATTGATTCACAGATAAGCCCATCCTTTTTGGTCTGTGAGAAAGTCATAACTTTTTGAGTTCTGTAAAAAAATGAAAGAGAGTGATTGTGGCATAGGGGATTGCACCATATGCTGTTTATGAAAAAGATGAATAAATTGTGGAACATCTTCACTAAAATCTATCAACAGAATATGAATTGTACATTTTGAGTTGGGATATCTTGGTCAGTACTGTGACTGGCTGCAGGCTAGATAACCAGAGTTTGATTCCCCACAAAGGCAGGTCTGGGGCCAACCAATCTCCTGTTGAGTGGGTACTGCTGGCTGTTTGGTTATGTACATACATACATGCATGCATGCGGTAGATGTGCGTACATTCATTTATTCTTTCTTTTACTGAGTCATTAATTTTCTGGAACCAAAATTAGTCTGAATGACGGATAAGTCATGGAAAGTATAGAACATGCAGGACTAGTGGGAATATCAAAAACATTACCATTTCACATGAAGTAAATTGGGAGTAAAGCAGCCAGAACATTCATCAGGCCATCCTGTGGCACAGTGTTATGTTGCCTGCAGAGACATTTGAAATGAGAAAATGTCTTCTAATCCTTATTCTGGCAAAGCTGAGACAAAATGCAGAAGCAGTTTTGAAAACTTATGCTCTGTTTATTTATGAAACCAAACATGTTACTTATTCACTTTGTAAACATGTGCTAAAAATAGCAACACTTTAGCTTATGTAGTTATTGCATTATTTACAAGTGTTTCCTGTTATTGTCAGTAGCTTATATTTATTGCACATGGTGTATGGAAAAATACACAGATAAAATTATAAATATAATTATACCTATTCGTAATCAGTCACCATGTTGTGTATTGAATTTCATGTTGCTTTATGCAGACCAAATTTTGCCCGTTGCCCACACAACATAAAGGGTTGAGCTAGTGTACAGAAATACATTTGTCAAATTGCATAAATTTTTAAATGCATAGTTACTGCTGATGTTAGTATATGGGTTAAAAAGTCAATGGAAGGCAGGTGTCAGACTCGGCACATAACTTCTTCTATGCCCCAAGGAGGAACGCATGGCCTGATGAAGGTAAAACTATATTGGCCTTGCAGATATGGGAGTGTGTTGTCAGTGTGTTGCGTTTGTCACTTCTCGGGTGCTTTCATGTGATCACATATAAGTGTTGACCATCTCAAACTAGTGGCTGTCAGGTTTCCTTTTAGTTTTACTGAGTCTTGCATATATTATATTAGGGGAGATGGTATCACATAATGTGCTCAAGTGCATGTGTGGGACCTTGGCTTAATTCTAGTGGATTTTTATAAGTTGCTTTGGCAGACTCTTTGCTTTCTGTACATTTGCCACCAATTCATATTCACTGTACCATAATATTTATTAGAACTGAGCAAACAAATGAAACAGGTTATCTTACTAGTAACATGTCTTGACTTGTATTTGGGGGTACTCAACTTTAAATCCTTGCAGAGCATTAGTTGCTTTGCCAAAAGTTTATTTTGGTATCTTTCAGTTGCTCCAGCCAAATGCTGGAGTAGCATATTTTAAATAGCCTATTTCTGGAGAACAAAAATCACCAAATCTTCTATCCTTTCCAATTTATCTGAAATACAGAATATTTTGTATTGCCAGACTGAAAACTGACGAACAGGTGACACAATGCAGTAATGTTGTTGTCTGCTCTGTGGTGAGAAGTTGGGTAATAACATGTACCCTGTAGTTTCCACAGCACATTTGTACATTCCACACTGGGTACATAGTCACTGAATAACATAAACACCAATCAGTCAAGAATCAAAATTAGGAAGAATAGCTGAACATGGTGTTGCGAATCTGTGATGACAAACAAGATGGTTACAGAGTGGGTTTCATTTTTAGCCAACATACAAGAATGTAAGTCATTGACGTGAAGCCTGTAGATATGAGAATATGTGTTTTAGGGATTAAAGGTACATATATTGTGAACTACGGATTTGTGTGCACATACTTCAGCAGAGGATTAAAGTGAAAGGGAAAGGGAGCCGTTTTGTGAGACACCAGAGGGAAAGTACATGAAGTGCTCCTCGTATGATGCAGGTAATTTCAGTATTAAGGTAGGAAAAGAGAAATGGGCAAGTACAGTTGTGGGAGACTAGTTTGCATAATGAGAGCAGTGGTAATGGAATGTGAAGCTAATTGTTTCTCAGTGAGAAGATACATCCCACCTTCTGTGCAACCCAAAGGTTCAGTACCATAGTCACAAAAGCCCACCAAATATCTGCATCCTAATCTAAATGCAGTACATACCCTCAAACCCAATTTGTGTTGAGATTTCTTTTAACATTATCGCCCCATCTATGTCTAAGCTTTTAGAGTGTTTTCTTACGTTCAGGTTTCCAAACTAAAATCTTGTATGCATTTCTCATCTCTCCCGCCTGTGTTACACTTTCTGTTCGTCTAATTTTTATTGATGTTATCACCTTAATACTGTTTTGTGAAGAATTCAAATTACGAAGTGACGTGTCTACTATTTGTTGTCAGATTCTGGTCTTCCAGAATTAAATAGCAGTAGTCAGTCTGCCAGAAGTTGTAAAGCATTTTCATAGCTGGGAATAGAATATTCTTACACAAACACTGTGCCTTAACATGGCCGTCAGGAAAATTATTTATTCGTGTAGCAAATGATACGGCCTCAGGCGCTGAAAACCCATAACCAGGTGTAAGCATAATTTGTGTTACCTGTAGAGTTTTTTAACAAACGCTGCACACACAGCTGAGGTGATAACACAAGGTTAAAGTCATCAACTATCGTTTGACCTTCACGTAGTACATTCTTACAAACGGATCCCTGTGTTGGACATATAGGCTGTCCGGAAGGTATGTTCATCGTCTCAAAGTGTTGTATTTTTATAGTCATACGTAACTAAATGAAGGAAAAGCTTAAGTGACGCACGTGTAGACGTGAAGATGGTAGAATTTCAAAACATACAAGAATTTTTGATGTTATGTCTTCTGGAGCTTGTGTAATCCTTTCTTATAAAGTTTCGGCACTTACATGTCTAGGGGCTCAGTAAATTAAACATTTTATTTACCCCTCAAGAAAGAGAGGCAAGGGATGTTAAATCCAGGGATTGATACGGTATGGATACCTCTTCCCATCAAACAACATGGAAACTTTTTTGTTGAGCCGTTCGAACAAAGTTGCTAAAGATGGCTGTCCGCCATATTGTTGGAGACGTTGAGCTGCCTCTTCTTCAAGTTGAAGAAAAACAAAGTTTTCAGGCATATTAAGGTAAATGGCTGCATTATGGTAGCCTCAGAAATGCAGGAGAGGTGTTTGGCCCGAGGCACATAATTTCCGTATGTAGCGCATTACAAGAGGCGCTCATGTGGAACTTCATTAACCCTTTAAAGACGGAGCGTAACTGTTTTAGTTAAGGACCCAGTTCGTACCGCGCAGTAAACACGCTCCGTCCCAGTTATAAAAACCAATCAGTTATGTTATATGAGGCAAAATTCGCTGTTTGTTCTTAGATAAATACAAAGCATATAAATACAATGTGGGCATAAACTACAGTTTTTGAATGTTAAACCTGTTGGTGGGTCAAGTAACGCAAGGCCGCAACCGGGGGGGGGGGGGGAGGCTGTCGGGCTGCAGCCCCTTCCCATACTCCCCAAACCTGAAATTTAATAAACACATTTTGTAGATATTACTATATCAAAAACTTTTACGTGATTTCCCCTTCATCCGAAATCAGCTGCTGAAATAGGCTGATTACTAGTTCATTAGAATTTTGAAAAATAAATTAATAGAATTAAAAAAAAGTAAGAAGATAGGACACTGTGATTGAGTCTTGAAACGTGGTTATATTTGTATGTATATAAATGCAGTTGCAGACAGTGTTATGTTGTACTTACAGCATGATTTTTATAACGTAATTTTTAAAATCAGACAAAGTATATGTAGCCTCAGGGTCAGTACTCCACGGGGGGGGGGGGGGCGCCCTCCCAAAGGGAAAATTCTGGATGCGCCCCTGAAGTAACCAGTTAGGCTTTAAAAGGTTAACGTTAATTCGAAGTATGTGATCTTGTTTGTTTTTATTCCATCCAGACAGATACCGTGGTTATGCCAATACGAGTAGAACACTTCGAAACTCCAGACAGGCTATTTTGTGGACGCTGTGTACTTCTCAGTTGTGAATACCGTAATTGGTGACAGGCTGTAGCTACAGTGCAGTGACAGGGTTGCTACGCTCCTCAAATGATGGTGATGTTTGCTGGTGAGAGGAAATATTATTGGATCTGCAGGGTGGAAACAAAAAGTAGGCGTTACGTAGGAACGCAGTGAAGTGCGAGGTGCAGGATGTTCTTTGAACAGTCGACAGCTGTCATTTTGCTTCGTGCTACTTTGGTCACCTAAACAGAGAATATATAAACTTGTTCTGTGAAAGGGGTGTGTTCCTTTCAAGTCAGGGCTAAAATTCTTTCAGCGTGAATTAATTCTCCGTTATTTTAAAAGCAGTCTAGTTAGATACACAGTGATCTGAGCTAGACATATATAACTATTAGTAAGCGGAGGTATGATTTTTCTTTGACATAATCCTTCCGGCCGCACTATGGCTCTGGGGTCGACTCAGCCTGTAACAGAAATGAGTACCAGGAATACTTCCTGGGGGTAAAGGCGGCCGGTGCGTAGGGTTAACAATCTACCACCGTCGTTTGCCGATTGTCTGGAAATCTGGGAGGTTCAACCTCCTGGAGCCCTCAGGGCCTGTCCAGGCCTGTATATTGATTGTTTTACCGTTACCTTAAGTGGAGGTATGGACCTATGTGTATTTGTTCATTGTAAAGGACATTAGCCCGATAATTAATACAGGACAAAGGAACATAAGTGATGGAACAAAAACAAAGCTTTGTATTGAGCAGTGACATTGTGGCATATGTTCTGTGCCTGAAACAACACTACAGAGACCAGAAAATGTGTACTAACAGGTCAGACATGTTAAGGCAAAAATTTGTTAACGAAACACTGGAGTAATACGGTGAGTTTATGAATATTACAGCAGATTTGCAGTATCAGGCATGCAGAATTACACGTAAGTTGTTCTGAAATGTTTCCCAATTGTCCATGGTGTAGTATCCATCAGTCGTTTTGTGCTAGCGTTTTTGTATAGGCAAATTGTGGGGGGTTTGAACGTGAGGATACAGTTTGTGAATATGTGTGGATTTTATGCTTCACGTGAGAGCTGAAAATAGGTCGAATCCGGTTATAACGACATCGGGTTACACGACACCTCGCCTATAGCGTCAGATATTCTGTGGTACCAATTAATTCGTCCCTGTTAACTGTAATGTTATACTCCTCGGTTATAACAACACTCGCTTATAACGACAAAAAATATTCAGTCCCTTTCATGACGTTATAACCGAGTTCGACTGTATAGAGCTGTGCTCAAAAAATAGAGATAAAAGGAATTAAATATTTTAGACCTTGAACTACAGCAGTCTACAAATTATGTCAAAGAATGTGCTGGCAAGAATTATATGAACCATTCTGACAGGTTCTGGTTCTTTCCTTGGAGGTAAAGCAGCTGTGGCCTGAAACTCACACTACGCCATGTGCTTTCATGATGTGGTGCCTGATTAACCCTTTAAAGACGGAGCGTATCTGTTTTATATAAGGACTCAGTGCGTACCGCGCTGTAAACACTCTCCACTTCGGTTATAAAAACCGATTTCTTAATGTTTTATAAGGCAAAAGTTGCTGTTTGTTCTGAGATCCGTAGAAAACACATAAACGCAATGTGGGCACCACGTAGAATTTTTTAACCATTTAAAGACGAAGCGTATCTGTTTTATATAAGGACTCAGTGCGTACCGCGCTGTAAACACTCTCCACTTCGGTTATAAAAGCCAGTCTCTTAATGTTTTATAAGGCAAAAGTTGCTGTTTGTTCTGAGATCCGTACAAAACACATAAACGCAATGTGGGCACCACGTAGAATTTTTTAATGTTAAACCTGGTCTTGTGTAAAGTTACCGGTAGGCTTTAAAGGTTAAGCAGATGGCGGTGTTCGCCACTTGCATCATTAGCTACATGGCAGGGTGGCTGAGTGACAAAGTACTGTGTGCCAGTTTTGAGCTTGTCACAGCGCTGTGGCTGACGGAATTTCTGCGATATCATGCCGCGTCGCTGGGTGGACGGTACGCGTCATGTCGGAGGTCTAGTTCCCGTATCTTCAAGGATCTAGCAACAGACCATGCAGTGTGTTTTTATCGTAATAAAATGGAAGAAAGCGGTGTTATGTACGCGTGCGCCCGTCCGTGCGTGCGTGCGTGTAGCATACGCGCTGTCGAACCAGTTGCGCGGTACATTGTATGAACGTTGTACTGTTGAGTCCACCTCTAAGCCATGAATTTTTAATTTCCTCTAGTCGGTAACAAGAAAGTGGTGAGTGCATAAACTTGTAAAGTGGGAAGTAGGTTTTATGCGCTCCACGCGGGGAAAATTCAAACAAATTCCTGTGCTGGGAGACTGGGGAAAGCCATATAAACAATACCGTCCCCGCTGGGGGAAAACATTATGTACTGTTGTAACACCGTAGCCAGGAGGTGGGCAAAACTGCATAGTAAGCGAGTTGAGCTTTCTGCATGTACACACTAGCAGTAAATTTACGTATTATTTGCCATATCCAGTGTAAAAGGAGTGGCTCTGTGTATTAAAATTGTATGCTTCCACACGTTAATTTTGTATCAGTTAATTTGGACAAACCAACAGTATTCAAAAAGCGATGAAAATTGTTCATTTCTGTCAGTACGACAGTAAGTGGGCATCAGGATCTCTAGCAGTAGTAGTAGCAGTAGTAGTAGTAGTAGTAGTAGTAGTAGTAGTAGTAGTGTTTATGTTGGTATTGTTACTGCTACTGCTGCTGTTGTTACTTCTTTCCTCGTGTCGCTCTCGTGAATTGTAAATCATGAGGTTTGAGGAGCCCTGAAGACTTTAAGACTAAGGCCGCAGGTTCCTCCGAAACGTCGGTACCCATGCACCAAGCTACATGACAGCAAATCTCAAAGGGCTGTGATGTTTAATGGTAGACCATGTCCTCTTGCCTTGGCTTCTCATTTCGTGCACTGTTTGAAGCTGCAGTGCAGAGGGATAGTGAAAGCAGTGGTCTGCCGTTTCATTTTCTCCTAACTTTCAGTTTGTAGTGTAGCCATTTACTTATGGTGCGGTGGTCGTTTTTGGCAGTTGGTTATTAAGCGGTCTTTACCAAGCACAAAAAGAAACAGGCTGTGTGGTGAAAGGAACTGACGTTGAATGTACGTTTTGTTAACTGCTTTGTACTGGGAAAGCCACGGCTTTTGTACGTCAGCCCGGAGTTTCTTTGTTTTGACCGAGGATTTTGGTGGTTTTCCTGAGTCCCTCCCGAAAAATGATGGCGGAAAATACAGTGATACCGCGCATGACCACTTCTGCCCACATCCTTTCTGGTTCGTAATTCACAGTGATACTACCACATGACGCTATGTAACCTATGCAGTTGGAGAAGCATTGGTGAGTAAACATGGTATCAGTACTGCTGTTCCCCAATAAAGGGAAATAACTTTTTATTGATGGTCATTCTTATACCGACTGTGGTGCTCAGTCAGGCTTTGTTACTGGATCTGCCTACAAGTCCCGTAACTTTTACAAGAAGATTGCCACCTCCTGGAATGTGACGCCGTGTAGTCTGGTATGAGTGTACCGACGTTTCAGAGGAACTTGCTACGTTCGTCGTCCGGATGGATATACTCGAATTCACACCGCACGCTTACGTCAAGTGGGAGACGGACTTTCGTGTACCTCACGGTTCTGAATTTCCTCAATCCCACCAAATAATTGGTGTCACTTTAAAGCAGTGTTTCTGTTAGGCTTTTCTTAATTTTAGTTTTATGGTCATTATGGCTAGCAGGGCTGTGGAGTCGGTACACAAAAGCTCCGACTCCGACTCCTCGATTTTTAAAACTCCGACTCCTTCATAAAAGCTCAATATGTATTAATAACGGTAAACCTATAAGACATTTCATCGCCACCACGTGAATCATCAGGCGTCTGTTTAGACTTATAACCTATACTTAAGTATAAGTCTAATGGTTACTGTAGCTATCAGGGCTCTGGAGTTGGGAGTATCTAGTTAAGATTTTAGGCTGAGGTCGGAGTCGGAGTCGGTACATTTTTACCGACTCCAACTCCACTTAAAATTCCTTCCGACTCCGACTCCACCTAAAATTCCTTCCGACTCCGACTGCACAGCCCTGATGGCTAGAAAAATTATTTTTGTATTATATTTTTACATGGACGCAATAAACATGAAAGTTTAAATATTTTTATTATTTGTAGCGTAATATTCAGATTTAAATGTTACTGTGAGTTGTGCATAAGGGGCCCACAAGTTTAAATGATTTTGGGGAGGGGTGCCCAGAATTTTTGGGACCTCGTAAGGTGTCAGTGGTACCAGAAAAGTCAAGAAACACTACCGTAAATGTACCACGAATACTTCAACTTTCTTCCCGATACGTAATTTACGGATGTTGTCATTTGCTACGATGTACACAGTTGAGAGGGAATCTGTAAATAAACCGAGAAACCAACAGCAGTAAACTCCATCAACAAAGGCATGTAGTCAGTGGTTTTCACTTTCACTGCAGAAATGTGTCTTCAAGCCAGATAAAAACATAACAGGAAATGGGGGCATGAATTATCTCGAGGCTACTGCATGCCAGTTTGCACGTTATACCAGAGCGTTGCACCTTGCTGCACACAGTGTCTACCAGCAGTTAATTTCTGTGGCACTACACATACATGCCAGCTTTCTCAGCAACGAACACAGCCTGATGCGGCTTTCGTGGGAGTCACCAAGCAAATTCGTTTTCTTTCCAAATCCCATTTTTCAGTTATGTAACAGAAGGATTTAGGAAGGTTTTGCTGGAAACTGTAAATGAAAGTTGTCAATGAGTCAAAGCTTACTTAACTCTTCAAATCACAGTGGCTACTGTATGTACGATCAGCATTTACATATAAAGGACTAAGTGTTTTCACATAGAATGTATTTATGGGTTTTGTATGGTTTTCAGCATAAACGTGCTATCGTTGTCCTGAACAGTGGCAACTGACTGTGTTAAGGCGCGTTCGCATACGTACACTCGCGAACAGCGCCTATTAGCTTTGTCGTGTCTGTCTGTCTGCGTGTCCGTATGTGTCATCTGAGATCCCACGGGATAGATGTTAATGAAATTTGATATTTGAGACTTTAATTAAAAATCTGTTGAGAAAATCCACATTTGTTTGAAATAGGACAGAAATGATCATCACTTTACGTGAAGACTCAAGTGAAATGCTATTAGGATGTTAGGGTAGCCAAGGTGGTGTAAAAATTACATGTTTTAGCTCATAAACAATACCAAACAATATGCATTGTTGCATTGCATGGCGACGCTTTCAACATTTGTATTGTTTACAGCGACATGTTAGATAAACAGTACAAAAAGAACACATTGTTGAGTTTCCACGGCAGTTGTAACGCGGACGCGCCACAGTGTTACATCTTACATACGTTAGATGTATTTGGTAGTGGCGATGCCGGGTGTTTGCTGTGAGGTAGGAACTTGTATTATGTTATTACTCGAATGAAAATTGTTTAAACTCATCACTTCGTCTTAATGATGGCTTATGGAATCCATGCCGTAGTTGTCGTTACAGTCTAATAACGATGTGCATTATTTACTGGAACTTTTCTAACGAGTTTCACAATCCAGTAACTCTTCTTATGAAGAGTTTCCGTGTTGTCTGAACCCAACTATAACGGCATGGTTGTGAAATGAAAGCCACTGGTACAAGGTAAAATGGTCTCTATGCCGTAACTTCTCATGAAGATGTTTAAGTTACACACCTTAACCGTAGCATTAAGTGGAGGTGAGTGGTCAACCTCCAACTGCTTTTCCTCTACGGAAAGAGGCAAGAGAGACACTGGAGTTAGCCTGGCTGTGGCAGTGAAAAGAACGCCACCCTTGCCGGGGATCAAACGGCTGTCCAGCTCCTAGTTATTTTACTGACTGGGCTACTGTTTAACCTTTTAAAGCCTAGCGGTAACTTTACGTACCGCCAGGTTTAACATTAAAAAATTCTACGTGGTGCCCACATTGCGTTTATGTGTTTTGTACGGATCTCAGAACAAACAGCAACTTTTGCCTTATAAAACATTAAGAGACTGGTTTTTATAGCCGAAGTGGAGTGTTTACAGCGCGGTACGCACTGAGTCCTTATATAAAACAGACACGCTTCGTCTTTAACCTTTTAAAGCCTGGCGGTAACTTTACATACCGCCAGGTTTAACATCAAAAAATTCTACGTGGTGCCCACATTGCGTTTATGTGTTTTGTACGGATCTCAGAACAAACAGCAACTTTTGCCTTATAAAACATTAAGAGACTGGTTTTTATAGCCGAAGTGGAGTGTTTACAGCGCGGTACGCACTGAGTCCTTATATAAAACAGACACGCTTCGTCTTTAAAGTGTTAATTATAGATATGTGTCATTCATGTGTCGAGTGTTTTCGTTGGAGGTAAGGTTATTGCTGTTCCTGCATGCACATTGAACGTCGGTTGAAAGACCAGCTGCAGACGTTGTGTGCTTAGTGATAAAGAATGCAGACGGGAGTTTGTGTACTTTTCTTACGTGGTCAAGAAACAAACACAGTTCTGTTCTGTCATCTTCATGCCAGCCACGCTGTTCAAAAGAACAACGAAACTCAGACTCTGTGAAGGTCAACAGTGCCTTTGAGTTTGTGTAGTTAAAAGTGTTAAAGGCGCTGGTACCATAGTTTCGGTGGTGTATTTTAAGGTCCCACAATATGAGACTTAGTAGTGCCACTTAAAATTTTATCCACAGTAGATGTATAGTCGTCCTCGGTTGTAACGTCATAAAGGGGACTGCATATTGTGTGTAGTTATAAACGAGTGTCGTTATAACCGAACATTATAATGTTATGGTTAACAGTGAGGAACTGATTGGTACCACAGAATATCTGACGCTATAGGCGAAGTGTCATATAAACCAGGGCTGTGGAGTCGGAGTCGGAAGGAATTTTGGGTGAAGTCGGAATCGGTAAAAATGTACCGACTCCGACCTCGATATGAAATGTTATAGATACTAGCTACAATAACCGTTAAACTTATACTTAAATATAGGTTATAAGTCTAAAACGTAGCCTGATGATTCACGTGGTGGCGATGAAATGTCTTACAGGTTTACCGTTATTAATGCATATTGAGCTTTTATGAAGGGGTCGGAATCGGAGGTTTTGTGTACCGACTGCACAGCCCTGGTATAAACCGATGTCGTTATAACCGGGATCGACTGTATTTGTTGCAATATGAAACTTGCCTTTAAAGAAAGAATCATCATATATTTTCATCACACTGGGATAATCATTTTCTGTTGCTGCTGTCTTGACTAAAACTGCATAATTTCCAAAATATTGGTGCCAGATACTGAACTGTTGCATCATGTTGTATGTGATGTAATGTGTGTGTTTCGGTCTACGAAGATAAACTTGTTGTATG
Source organism: Coptotermes formosanus (assembly GCA_013340265.1). Taxonomy (NCBI): domain Eukaryota; kingdom Metazoa; phylum Arthropoda; class Insecta; order Blattodea; family Rhinotermitidae; genus Coptotermes; species Coptotermes formosanus. Next base: position 572,976 of record BLKM01000702.1, read on the forward strand.
TATACTTACACTGTAACTACCCTTCACATCGACTCTTACATACACGTTTTGACACCAGGCTGGCATTTAAACGAATAAAGGTTGATTCACATTACGCGCCACGACACGACAAAAAATATTCTTATATGGTTTCGACATGCTCGAATTCACACTAGCCCGTCACCGACAGCTAACGACAAAGACAGCGGCTTTGGGATTGAGAGAAGAAAGTATTTTGCCTGTCTGTTAACTGACGGTAGATGTGAATGCAAGCTGGTTTTTTGTCGTGTCGTGTCGTGTCGTGTCGTACAATGTGAATCGACCCTTACGGTCAGCCACTGGCCCAGTATCGTTGATGGTTGATCCCGATTTGTGGTATTATGTTGAGGGTGGTGCTAAGTCGAAATACTGTAACTTTTTTAAACGCGTAAACTTTATGTAAAATGACGGCAAGGCGGGCAGTATACGTATAACATAACATCGTGGCGTGTTCGCGTTTTAGCGGTGGAAAAGCTATTAGTATTAAATATTATGTGTGTGTATTTTTGCCTTAGTTATCCGGCATGCAGGTCGCATCCTTTTATGCATCGTATTACATTGTCATCTGTGGCCTGTCTCGCTGTACCATACTTTTCCACATTATCGCATAAACGGCACGATTTTAGAGAAAAAGTTATTGAACATAAAATGTGTTTTGATCGCCTCTGTAACTTTAGTTTGAAACGTTTCTTATTCTAAGAATTCAGCGAGTATTCGTGTAAACTACCCGTCATTCCTGTCAGAATTTAATCAAACTTGGAATTTTTCTCTACATATTTTCGAAATATACTCAAATATAAAATTTCATTAAAATCTGTCCAGTGGGAGCAGAGTTGTTTCATACTGACAGACGGACGGACAGTCGCTTTTCGCAAGTTGCGAACTCGCCTAAAAAACAAGCCAACAGGAAGTTGCAGCCTCTAGTTATACAAAATAATGACCATACATGGTATGTGTACAGGTGTGAAAAAAGTGACCCCAACTGGATTAAATGCCATGACCGTCTGCGTAGCGTCCAGGATGGAATGATACGAACGCACTTGAATGTTGCGTTGTACGTCTATTTCCTAGCTTGTTGCGTATTAAGACGTGGGTCTCCAAAGTTTTTATGGCAAAGGGTCACACCCGTTATTGTGGGCTGGTTCGCGGGCCGTACGTGGAAAAATAACAGTAAGTAGTATACCTGACTGCCTAAATTAATGGTGAAATTTTCATAGTATATACACAGTTTACAGTGTGGCCGCGGGCTGCGGGTTGGAGACCCATGCATTTAGGGAATGTCACAAATTATAATTCGGTAATGGATGCTCTTAACTTAACCTTTTAAAGCCTAGCGGTAACTTTACGTACCGCCAGGTTTAACATTAAAAAATTCTACGTGGTGCCCACATTGCGTTTATGTGTTTTGTACGGATCTCAGAACAAACAGCAACTTTTGCCTTATAAAACATTAAGAGATTGGTTTTTATAACCGAAGTGGAGAGTGTTTACAGCGCGGTACGCAATGAGTCCTTACATAAAACAGATACGTCCCGTCTTTAAAGGGTTAATCTGATAATGGTGTTAACAAGGTACGAAGTGAATTAATTGTCGTGTTTAATTTTAGTGCGTAGTGCGTTATCAGTCTCAGACACAGAGCTGTAAGTTCTGGCTCGTTTTCATAACTTGACATTTTGTTTCAAATCTGGAGGTCCCCAAAATCATGCGTGTGTAGTCTTAATGAATGCACGTGCCACGTGTGTTTGTGTGTATTTGTACAAATTTACCGAACTGCACAGTGTTTTAAAAAAACTGCAATAAAACAGTGGAGCACACGAACAGGTATATAACCGTGCATGTTTCCACATTTGATCTGATCCATAGAGGAACACAGAGTGACAGATTAGTACAGGAGTCTGTAATTATTGAATTGTACCGGGGCTACAGGAAAAAGTGCTATGGATCAGCTAACCTCTACGTCGCCTGCAATCTGTGGCACTTTCTCGTCCGGCATACTTCTGTGTATTCCCCGCCAGTTGTGTCGCTGTTTTGTTCACAGGGATGTTGGCAGATATAGCCATGTGATTACTGTTGCTAGCTGTAAGTGCTTTGGGCAAGTCTGAAGCCAGAGGAGGCTGGACAGAGCACAACAATGGGCAGATAGTGCAAGCCTTGAGCTTTGGCCTCCCCCCACCATCTGTGGCACTTCATGCCATGATGGTGCGAGTTCAGTACAGTTGGCTGAAGTTGTAACAGTTCTGGCATGTGTTTGTTAGGTCGCCGATTCGAATTTGGACTGGGATACTTACTATCCTAACTGAAGTTCCTGGTAGTTTTCTCAGTTCCTCCAGACAAATGTTGGGATACCTTAAACTAGGCAGTGACCACTTTCCTTCAACATCCTTTCCAATTCAATATTTATTGTTATCCGCTGATTATATGCTAAAGCGGGGGGCTGCGGGGCTGCAGCCGCCCAAACCCCCAAAACTGAAATTTCAAAAACACAGCTTTTGTAGATGTTATGATATCAAACATTTTACGTGACTTCCCCTTCAGCCGAAACCACTCGCTGAAATCGGCTGATGACCAGTACATCAGAATTTTGAAAAATAAGCTAATAAAATTAAAAAAAAAGCAAGAAGATGGGACACTGTGATTGATTCATGGAACATGCAGTTATATTCGTATGCATATAAATGCAGTTGCAGGCAGTGTTATGTTGTACTTGCAACATGATTTTTATAAGGTAATTTTTAAAATCAAACATACATCATATATAGCCTTAGGTTGGGGGGGGGGCGCCGCCCCCGCCAAGGAAAAATTCTGGGTGCGCACCCGTTGTGGTTAAATAAATAAAAAGTAAAAAAGATGACTTGCATTCTGGGAACCTGAAATCTAGGGGTCAAAAACCTGTGCAAGCCTCGTGGTAGTGTAGAGGTGAACGTTACGGAGAGCCAGTTTGGTAACGGTCATTATATGGACCCCTGGATTACAGTATTGCAGTCAGAATGGTTGTCATGCCCCAGTTACGGCTGCCCCACAGCAGGCGGGTGATGGAAAGTGTATAATATGATGTTAAAAGCAACATAGCCGTACATCACACAGTATTCTGCGTTCCCAAATTGTTCCACTGGCATTTACTTTCTTTTTTCCCTACCACATTTTCCGTTTGTGTGTTTTATTTTCTTTATCACTTCCATACAAAACAGAAATTTTAAGAAACACAGATTTTGTAGGTATTATGATATCGAAAACTTTTACCTGATTTCACCTTCAGTCGAAATCGGCCACTGAAATCGGCTGATGACTAGTACATTAGACTTTTGGAAAATCAATATATAAAATTAAAAAGAAAACAAGAAGATAGGACACTGTGATTGAGTCATGGAACATGTAGTTATATTCGTATGTGTATAAATGCAGTTGCAGTCAGTGTTACGTTGTATTTACAACATGATTTTTATAATGTAATTTTTAAAATCAAACACAAAGTATATGTAGCCTCAGGGTCAGCCCATCCCCGCCAGGGAAATTTCTAGGTGCGCGCGTGTTCTCTGGCACAACACGCTTGTCGAACCAAAGGTTCAGCACAGTTTGTACCAAAGCCTAACACTGGATTTTGCCAGAACTACTATAACGTGTGTCACAGCCTCACATTTTTAGCTTTGAGAACCTTTTTGATACAGGTACATCATTTTCTCTGACCAGCTCACATCCATTCTTCACTCATACCGTTTTGCCTGATGGCGGACAGCGCCGCACTCAGTGTTATTCCATTTTGCCCGCAGGCCCCATTGAGATATTCTAGTTCAGTGTATTGCAGTTAAAATTGTGTTTGTATTTACCATATTTACCTAAGGTGCTGGAAATATTTTCCTTCAGCTTGTAGACACGCATCACGTCTAACAAACACGTTTTTCGGTGCGCATTGAAGTTCCTCTGGGTTTTATAAATTCAGCAAGCCAACGGGAAGTGACTAATAACATTTGTCAGATAAAATAATGTCGCTGTTTTTACTCCTATTTTCTTGGTATTCCACGTGGTAATGTTTCTGGTTGTGCCTGTTTCACTACTAATGTACTGTTTGTATTTGTTTGAGCAATATGCTTTTTTGCGTGTGGGTTATTTTATGACTTCCTCAGCATCTCCAGTTGTATAGTGTAGGTGGTAGTCTTACTGGTGGAGATGAATTGGAAGAAAGCACTTGTGGTCTAGCCAAATCACCATTTGTAATCGATATAAAAAAGTTATAATGGGAAAAAAATAATGCCATCCAAATATGTTGATTTTCCTCTTAGTTATGTATTTATTTATTCATTCATTTTATCTGTATGCTTATGATTATATTTTTGTGGGATATATCCGAATGAGAATGACTGTTCAAACTGTGATAGAGTTTACGTACTGGTGTCACATGACAGTGCAAGTGGCAGTGGCCTCATGTAAATGTGTTGTTGACCCATAAACCCATGTGTTGTTGGCTTTGTCTCGGAAGGCCGCACAAACAAGTGATGTTTGACATGCACACGTGTCTTGTGGTCTTGTCATTACATAACACTGAGGGTGTACATGTGCAGGAGTATGTCTGAGGCACTCTTATTTTGCTTCCTTGCTAAAACATCTTTATCTGTCGGTTTTTAGGCGCGTTCTTATAGTCGCGAAAAGCGCCTGTTAGTTTTGTCATGTCTGTCCGTCCGTCTGCATGTATAAGCGCGGCTCCGATTGGACGGATTTGTGTGAAATTTGATATTGGGGACTTACTTGAAAATTTGTCGAGAAACTCCGAATTTAATTAAAGTCAGACAAAAATATCTGGCACTAAGCATGAAGACCCAGATAGTTTTATTGTCACCGGCGAAATTAAATCACCATAAAAGCGCACTCCTGGGGAGAAATTGTATCAGGGTGTTGGGATAGCCGAGGAGGTATAAACGTTACGCGAACGCGCCACAATGCTACGTTATATGTGCATTGCCTAGCTTGATTGCCCGTATAGTTGCTGTAGTGACGAGGCTATGGTACGGGCGACCGAGCAATAAAGACAATTACCTTTATCTTAAGTGTTTTGTGCACGTAATATTGAGAGTTTATAGGATGCTTTCTGTTTAAACGCTGGCATTGAGTAAGATCATTTATATATCTCGTCCCAGTATATTACATTGCTACAGTATTCAGTTTCAAATATAAACTAAGGTAAACAAGGTCTGGTTTCTGATTGCTCAGGCTGACATTCAAGACATCTATAAAATGTTTTAACCCAGGGGAAAGAGATTGTTTTGTTGTTCTGTTTTGTCATTTGCAAGGTCAGGGCATAATATGGCATCAGTTAGTGTGTCTTTTAGGTGTAGTGTTCACATAAGCTTTTAGTCTTTATTTTCGTGTGTATTTGTTGAGGCCCCCTGGACATTTAGTTACGTACAGATACAATTCACATAATAGAAGTTCAGTGTTCGTTTCAGACTTACTTGCAGAAAGCTTACTTTTTCTGTTTGTTGGTATATTCATGTTTAATTTACGTCACATAATGGTTCCTGTTATTTTTTTGGCACTACCAGTCAGTAGTTGAAGTGAGAAACAGTAACAGCTGCAGCAGCTTGGATTTTGGGAATATTGTACTTGAAATATATTTTTTGAGAATTATATGCATTTTTTGAAACAACTGGCTTCTCCATGTGGTCTAGAAATGTCAGAAGCTAGATTTTATATGCTGTGAAATAACTTCTTTCCCAAAACAATAAATACAATATATAATTTTCATTAAATGTACAGGTTGAGCATTCCTTACCCGAAATGCTTGGGACCGGAAGTGTCTCGGATTTCGGATATTTTCGGATTTTGGAATACTTGCTTATTATAATGAGATAGCCTGGGGATGGGAACCAGCTCTAAATGCGAAACCCATTTATGTTTCAACTGAGCATTGAATTTATTTACAAGTATCTACATCTGTACAGCATTGTGTTCATGTGAGCGCACAAACAGTTTCGGATTTTGGAGGTTTCCGGATTTCGGAATTTCGGATAAGGGATATTCAACCTGTATTAACCTTTTAAAGCCTAGCGGTAACTTTACGTACCACCAGGTTTAACATTAAAAAATTCTACGTGGTGCCCACATTGCGTTTATGTCTTTTGTACGGATCTCAGAACAAACAGCAACTTTTGCCTTATAAAACATTAAGAGATTGGTTTTTATAACCGAAGTGGAGAGTGTTTACAGCGCGGTATGCACTGAGTCCTTATATAAAACAGATACGATTCGTCTTTAAAGGGCTAATGAAGCATTACTTCCACCTGACCATGAGTATTATTTTATGCACTTGTTTCTTTGTGTTCTTCCCGTTATCCCTAAACCATTGTGTTATGCATAGTTGTAGTTATGTTTTCTTGCGCTCAGTATAGAGCCCCAGTTTCCGTAGATCATATGCGTTCCACGGATTATGGTTACTGTGATGCAGAATATGTGAAGCTACAATACATGAAGTACATTTAACTTCAGTGAATGGTTCAAAGTACATTCCACTCGGAAGCTTTCTGCACAGTAAACATCATTCCATATCAAAAGAAGACTGATAACTTAACACAATCACCTCTTTTGATAAGCACTGGTAACTGCGTAATTGTCTATATAGGAGCATGTATTTCATTCTGCACAATAAGCCTAAGGCCAAAGTGCGTCCAGAGATTCTGCTGAGGGGTCCCTGGGGAAGATAAGATGTATTTCATTCATTCATCATACACGGCTTCAGACCATACATTTCTGAACATTCAGCTTCAGAATATCCTTGCTTGTGTTACTGTAATCTGATTCATGGGATGTTGTGAACCCCATCTGGTTTATGTGTTGTTGGAGGGACATTTACATCAGAGGTGGTGTGACGACCGTAATTCATTGCATTTTTGGGCGGTTTTTAAAAGCCGTAATTTTCATTTAGTCATGTCTTTTCCTCAGTTCAGTTGTACTCACTGGTAACTGTGTACCTCAAACAGAGGTTGCAATACATTTTTGGAACTAATTCTTGTGCCTAAAGATGGAAAGTGGTCATTGATATTCTGTAAGACAAGCACAGTGTTGATACATTACTCAAATTTTATGTTGTTCATCTCCATGCATATGCTCAATACAATAAAAGAAAAACCAACTTATGCACAGCGTTACCATTTATTTATCAAACTTCTGTCTTTTCTAATTCCCCAACATGTTTCGGCATACAGTTATGCCATCATCAGGGGGTGTTGTTACAAATTGCATAAAATGTGCATAAGAATTGTAAAATGGTAAAAACAGTTATAAATGTTTAAAAACTTACATAAAATTCCTGTGTTGGTTTGTGGCAATGTTTATTTTTGGCCAGGTTACTCAAGTTATCATCATTTATTCTGAAACCTTGAGTAGGTGTATAAAAGAAAGAATCCCTGACTGAGCAGTTTACATCTGGGGTCATGCAGTCCCAGAGAGCACAATTCAAGGCTGCTTTGGAATTGTGTACCCCGCCAGATCATGCTAGCATACAAGAACATCCTCAGAGTGGGGTTTCTGTTTGAGGTTTGTTTTCCTAGATTTGATGTGTTTTACTGAAAATTGGTGCAAACTGAAGTCGATTATGGTACTCCACCATGCACAGGTGACCTTGAGTAGACCTGACATCTGGATTTCGCATAGCCAGTGCGACTGGAGTTCAGATTTATGGTCACACAGATACTTGGATTAATGCTCTCTTCTTAGCCTGTTTTTATAAGTGTTCTTGTTGTTGGTAATGAAGGCACCCATTCTTCACCTGGGTCAATGTTGAAGTAAAGTGTACTTGAAATTGCATACGCAATATGCCACATATCCTCAGTGAACTCTTACTTTGTAGTTATTACCATAACACTTCGAGTGGTATAACATAGGGGTCATGTGCTACCATTTAGTAATTTTACTCGGGTGTCATACAGGATCCTGTGAAGTAGATCCCATCTTGCCATTTGGGTTAAGGTGGGAGAAGGATATAGAACTAAGTGGCCACTACTACTACTACTACTACTACTACTACTACTACTACTACTACTACTACTACTACTACTACTACTACTACTACTACTACTACTACTACTACTACTACTACTACTACTACTACTACTACTACTACTACTAATAATAATAATAATAATAATAATAATAATAATAATGCACTGGCCACTATTTGCACAGTGTAACTACACTACAGTCACTGATTACAGGATTTGAAGTTCTGAGTATGTCACTTCATAGTATCATATGTAATTGTCTCTTCATTTTCCAATAAATTATTGTTATGCACCCTCAAGCAGCTGTTTCCTTGCAGACCTGTGGTGTGTTTAATCAAAGGTGTGCCATGCCTGGTGTCAGGTAGAATGTCATGACAGAATATAGGAAGATGGTGGTCCTAGCGACAGCCTAGATATATGTTCTATGTGGCCACTCTGAAAATGATAGTCAATAATCTACCATCAGCAATCAGTCAACAACCCTTCCATAATTATGTGTGCCTTTATAATAGGTTAATGCTCACAAGTCTCTCAAACATGACCATATGTGGTAATGCTTGGGTGTGAATACTGGTGTATCATGCACTACTTAGCAAGTCACATACAGGAGTCGTAACAGTTTCTCACTGCCGGTTCAGCCATTCCAGTCTACACAATCTAAATCTAATTTACTTTCTGTGCTAGCTCTTTTCCAACATCACAGTTTTAAGTACATGTTTATTAAGATTATTAAGATTCAAGTCATCTGGGATGCTATGCCATGTTGACTGGTAAATAATTACTGGTGTTCGGAGAGTTTATCGCATCCAAGAAGTTAAAGAAGACTGGACTCAAGGATTGAGGCAGCAGACTCCTCTGAAGTGTTATTCTGTATACCACTTGATACAAGGTCTGCGTTAGATTAATCTTTTCCTATTATTGTGAGAATAATATAAAACACACGGATACACAGTGTGGCAAAATGCAGAGTTTCACCATGTTGCAGCAGGTATTGTGTACAATTACCACTGGCCTTTTAATGGATGACTTAATGAAAAATGTAAACAATTTATCTCATAACAGACAAAACACACACTGAATTGTTTTATAATTAAAAAACCAAGCAAGTGCACAAGTTACAGTGTACTATACTGTATACTGTATGTATAGTGTGTGTGTGTGTGTGTGTGTGTACTGTACTATACTCTAATTTGTGCATTTGGTTGGTTTTTTGATTATAAATTATTGGTAATGCACAGAGATGAATAATATAAAATGCACACTAAATTAGTCTTACTGTCTATTAGATTCAGGTTGCAAAAAATGTTGTTATGCAAGTATGATTATTTCATTATTTACTGCCCTGGTGTTGCATGTTGGTAAGTCTTGTGTATGTACTAAATGCATCACATTATGCATTATAATATGTACAATCTCCAAGCAACAGCCAGGTAGACAGGATACAAGAAAATTGGAGGCAGAGTAAATGATTTGTAGTATTGATGGAATGACTTAGTCATATACAGCAAATGAAGTGGTAATTAAACTGTAAACAGATAAGTGAAACAGCATATGAAGCTAAAGAAAAACACCAAATGTTAGTATGCCATATGACTTAATTTGTGAGTGGGAAAGATAAATACCACAAAAAAAAACCCACAGTGTCTTTGTTTGTGCTAGTGAAAATGTTTATCTGTGAAAAAATTGAGAGAAAAGTAAGTATAGGTTTATGTCTTAGCTTAGAAATTAGAAACGTACACACTGTAATATTGCTTGCAGCTTTAACGTAATGAATTCTGTCACAGTCAGTAGTTTTCATTTAATACTGATGGCATGATTAAATCTAGAAATAATACATGGGCAAGGCTTGTACCACATATTGGAGAAGTAAAATATACGTACAGAATTTTGGCAGGGAGACCTCACGTGAAAACTTACATGTAAATGGAGAGAATAATGTTAACTGAGAAATAATGCAGGGATGACATCAGGATTAGAGTAGCACATGACAGGGGCCCAGTTGTATGATTTCATAGTGCTGAATGGCAGCTGACAAATGAAGATGCCTTTAGGTGTACAGAAAACCTTGTATGAGGTCATGAAAAGTGTAATTCTGTTATGGATTAAGTACAGTAGGATCAGCATAGGTGCCAGTGTGATGTATGTGTCAGTACTTCCTTTCAAACTAGTGAGTTTAACCTTTTAAAGCCTAGCGGTAACTTCACATATGACCAGGTTTAAGATTAAAAAATTCTACCTCGTGCCCACATTACATTTATGTGTTTTGTACGGATCTCAGAACAAACAGCAACTTTTGCCTTATAAAACATTAAGAGATCGGTTTTTATAACCGAAGTGGAGAGTGTTTACAGCGCAGTACGCACTGAGTCCTTATATAAAACAGATACGCTTCGTCTTTAAAGGGTTAACATAACCCAATCAGATTTTTTTTTATTTGTTCGAAATCGTGTGTTTCATAAATATTGAAGCGTTTGAAGCTTTTCACATTGTAGGCTAGACTGTACTTTTGGAGTGTTAATGGTAAACAGGATAGAGGTCAAGGCAGATACAATCGATGTGTGCACAGCACAGCAATCTTGTGTTACATGCCATCATGAAGTAGCTAGTAGTGCACATTCTTATTCATGGAGTTGTGTTCGGAAGAGGCAAGAGGCCAGCATGCATCTATTGTCCTTTCGAGCTCTAAACAAAAGAAGAATGGACATGCTGGTTCTTGGTGTTATTTATAGAGCTGACATGCCTCATTGGCCTTGATTTTCATTTATTCCTGATGAAAATCTTGTGGGGTTGCAATTAAAATGTCTTTATTTTTAATTTCATTAAGTAATCTGACTTGTCATGCATAAGATGTCTCATACTCATAGTACATAATATTTAAGTCATGAATTAATATTATACATTGAATCATTAATGTTTGTCATCTTCCCAATATTAAAGTCTGCTGGTATTTAAATCCATAAGAGTGTATGTTCTTGCATTGAGGGGGAGGGGAGGCACTCAGTTCTGTTCCATTCAGATATAGATGTACTGTTGCAAAATTATTCATGTAAAGAGTCAGAAATTAATTCTCTTTTTTTACTTCATTAAATTATCACCATAATTAAAGTACATTAATGGATGTAAGTTCTGGTACACCGTGAGCTCTATAATTTCTGTTATGTTCAAATTTTTCCTACAGTGAGCCATTTCTGACAAAATCAGTAAGTGTGATTTGAGTGTTGCATAAAGTGGGGTTTATATTTGAGAAGTTCAAACCAAAATTGAATTTGTATAGCATTTGTAGTACAGACAGACCGAGATTTTAACTAGGGTCCTTTTTGAATTTGGTTTTATCAAGAGCTCTCCTCCAGGTACTACTCAAGTGTGTAATAGTGTATTTCATCTGTATTGTTTTGTCAAGAGATAATATTCAAACATGTAATACTGTATTCCTGTCATATTGTTTTGCAGGCTCTTACCAGCCATCTCATGAACTGATGCTGAGGTTTTATTCATACTTCAAGCAGGCAACAGAGGGACCATGTGTGGCACCACGACCAGCATTCTGGGAGGTGGTGAAGAAAATGAAATGGGAAGCATGGAACAGGTTGGGCAACATGTCACAAGAGGAGGCAATGAACAATTATGTAGAAGAGCTCAAGAAGGTTTGCACCATTATGTACAATTTTGTCTGGACTGTAATAAATTGTATAAATGTAAATATACTTGTAAGATAATGAAGTCACACTAGTGTGATGTCTAAGGTTGCTTGGTAATTCAGTCACTTGAAATAATTAATTACAGTTAAGTATGTTTATGTTCTGTAATTTATTCTGTGTTTGTATTTCTGCAAGACAAACAAATGAAGTGCACTGGGTCTCATGTTAGTGTGGCTGCAGTTGGGCCTGTTGTAGCAGCTCCAGAGGATAGGCACTGGTGGAGTGGCAAGTGGTGGTGAAAAACTGACAAGCTTTGGGTGGGGGGGGAGGGGGCATCCTCACTGTCATTTTTCTTTACTGCTAGGCCCACACAGGCAGTCTTGGGATTGAATCCAGACCTCACTGATAAGCCGTCAAGTAACTATCTGAACTATGGCATCATCTAACAAATGATTGTAGAATAGTTTTGTGTTCCACTAACTGTGTAATGTTAAGTGAAATTGTATATGCAGAAGCAGGTTAGTCCAGAGCCAGCCCCGTGCTGTTAGAATTTCAAATGCTGACTGCCTCATGTCCTTACATGGGAGTGTGTTAGTTCTGTAACATCAGACCTACGCTCATAAATCATAGTTGTAATAGTTAGCATTCCTGGTTCATATCTAAGAAGTCCCAGGCTCAATTCTCAGCCTGGGAACCAGTTATCCTGGGTCTGCTTTTTATAGTTTTCCACGGTCCTTCAATATAAATGCTTTGATATTACCTTAATATAGGTAATCAATGTTGGTTTTACTTTCTGTGTAATTAACCATTAATATTCTACACACCATCTGATGTTATTTAACCTGTACGGCTGAAAAAGTGTTAAGTAACTGGAATCAATCATAGGCAGGGAAGATGCTCATTTTTCTTTCAAGTTCAGGAGTAGGTTCAAATGTTTGAAAAATAGATTGTTACCTTAGTGACAGAGATGGTTGGATAGATGCAGTAAACCTGTGCATTCCATAATGTGGGAGGGACTAAAAGGAATAGAAGACATTGCAATATCTCTGTAAGTTAAGGAAAACTTGAATTGGAGGGAAAGGCAAGAAGTGTCGGATTCTGTTGTGGCATTTGCAGATGCCATTACCTTTATACAAAAATTTGAGTTCTGTCAGGCGTTAATTAACACAAAATTAGTTTTTGGTGTGACTTTCATGCCTCAAGTTCCATAAAAGTTGGTAAGGAGTTTCCTGGGAAGACTGTGCACTATTTGTGTTAGTTTGGACAACAAGGAACTGTTGATGGAACAGAATTGAGGTTGGATAAAATGTTCTTGGGCTAGCAGCCGTGGCAGATTGGTTAGTGGTGAATAAGCCAACATTGCAAGGGCCATCTCTCCCCTCATCGTTAGAGAACTGACTACCTGCAAAATCTGTCTGCATTGTGATGTACCTGTTGCTGTAGCTGGCGGCAAGACGTGGAGGTTGGTGGGTGGAGTCAAGTACCTGCTGTGCTGTTCAGAGTTCAGATTGTTGGATGAATACATGCAATGTATGAAGTGATGGCAGTTCTGTGTTACTGCAACAATGGTTGCACAGGAAAAGTAGCTTGCAGTGATATTATATGGTGCTGATGCTGAAAGTGTGCTCACTCTCCCTTAGACTGACCAAAATGCTTCAGTTGTCTCTCTAGGAAAGCCCTTGCATATGTTCATGGTCTGCACCTGAACTGTGCAAGAAGCATTTCATTTTCCTCTTTTTTCTGCTTCAGGCATTTGTTCTTAGACTATTTAAAAATGCTGTTGCTGGTGTAATAGTTGTGTCATGTAAAATATGATAGTAAAATGATCTGAAAGGTTTTGAGGGTGTGTGGTTGTGGGCTGTTTGAAGGTGTTCACACAGAATTCACTGAGAGTGACTGAAGAAATCCAGCTTTATCCCAGAATATTGAGTAACTTGGGCATGATATGGACTGGTTGTCTTCCAAAATCAGGCCCACTCTGAACATGTGGGAGTGTCCACTTCCAGCACTAACGTACATGAATCAGAGTACTTAAAATTATGATGTTGCTTGTTTTGTGTATGTAACCAGTTTTGTGGCATTTTGTGTGCTGATGTAAATATAACATTTTTGTTTGATACTTTATAGATTGTGGAGACTATGTCGTACACAGACAATGTTGCAAACTTTCTGGGGAGCCTTGGTTCATTCTATGATGCTGTTCCTGTAGAAGACTTGGAGTTACTGGTGGGAAATGTGATTGAACGTGTGCGTTCACAGCCAGGGTCTCCCCTCAGTAACTCACCACTCGGTAAGTGAAATGCCTTGATTCAAACATGAAGCAAAGTGTGTTGTGGTATGTGACACTCTGTTTTAGTAGAAAGTTATTGATATATCAGAGGATGTGGGGCTTTCACTGTGAAGATAGGTTAAGGCTAAATCTTCCTGGATTACGCAGCATTGCATCCAAGAAAGCGGTGTTCATCCTAGTCACTACTGTGAGAGAAACAAATTAATTTGGCATGGCAATGTTTATGATGATTATATTGTTGTTTCTGCTGCTGCTGCAATCGCCATTGTGATCGCCATTTTTATTGTTGTTCTTGTTGTTAAAAGAACAGTACATAAAGTTGATGCCTTCTGTCATGTACGGTTTGTAGTTTTAGGTAGTATCTAATACTGTATTATAACTAATGGCTGTGGGGAAAGAAACAGTCGTAACAGAGAGCTGCGGATTTCTGCTGAATATATTGCAGTTTGTTGGCGTGAGTAGACATAATAGAATTCACATAACAGAGGTGTATTCTAATTTAGGTTCAACTAAAGTGGAGTACGTCAATTAATACTCAAACAAAAGTAAATGTTACAGCACAGGCAAGAACCAACAACTTATTGGGTTGAGAAAATATGTAATCAACATGATGATGATGAAAATATTGTTTTAAATCAATAAATACTTTAAAGATATTGAGTATCTTACACAAACATTTCCCAAATAACCTGGAGTTTAGATACTTACAAAATTATATTAGCACAAGTTATTCAAGATATAATGCCATATGCAACGTTCTGCCCATTCTCATTCCATAAAAGTAATGCAGAACTAGTAGCTGACATGTAGCAGTAGGTCTTGAGGCATCTGCATATTAAATCTCACTTTTCAAGTAAGAAAGAAAGAAATTTGAAACAGTATACAAAGCATAATGACAGAAGAAAGAGAAAACAAGAAGAAAGATACACTGAATAAATGATACAGGACATAGAGACATTTTTGGTCAAGTAAAAAGTGTATCTCCAAGAAATATGAGAAAATACTGAAGATATTTTGGTTCATATATTTAGAAAAAAAGTGTGACGTTGGATCACTATATTCATCAGTGAAAGAAATTTGTCTTTAAACAACTGCACTTGAGCTGTTAATTTTAACAGCTCTCTCAGAACTGTCATACAATTCTGTGAGTGAAATGGAATGAGTTTTAATGTTGCCATCATTCATATGTCAAAAGCTAACTTAACTATGGAACACAATCTATGCCCCCTTTGGATATCAGAGTACATGGACACAGAACTGGACACATTATTTTTCAGTATCACGTGAGGCTTCACCACACAGGGTGCCTGCAACATCTGCTGCAAACGGCCGTATCACGTCGAGCCTAGAGACTAGTCCGACCAGCAGTTATTCAGCCTCACCATTGCCTCCTGACCCAAATGATGATGAAGAGGAGGAGGAGTTTATCGACACTGTGGAGGTCAGTACAGTTCTTCCCTCAGTGTGACTTTCAGACTACATGTCAATTCTTAGGCATGTGCAGAAACCATTCACTTACAGATTGACTGTTACCAGACATGTATCACCATATGGTGGCAGCACTTCCCCTTTGTGTTAACCTTAAACAACAATTTGGTAACATTGAAAGGCATATATGGAGACTTCTGAATGGTAATTTCCTGCAAGATCAGTAGGATGTAAGGGAAATACAGAATTTACACCTCAGACATCAGACATAACATCACTAAATGTCACTTATATAGCACTTTGAACAATGCCATAAGTGATGTGTTATGAATTGGAATTTGCCTGTGTGGCTATTTTGCTAGCAGAATGCCTGCAAGTAAATCAGTCTGTTGTGTGACATTGTCAACAGGATGGTGACACTGACTGTTGGCATTTAGAACAGAAACTAACATCTGTATAGTTTAACCACTGAGCAATATTCCCAGAATTTTTTCATGATTTACTCCATTTCTGTTTGGTATATCCCAGAAAACCTGCTGGCTCAGTGCATTGCTGTGTCTGTTATGTACCAACCTTTCTCTAGGCTTTGTGACAGCTGTTGCACTTGTTTCTTACATTTCTCAGAAGATTGCAGTGCCACATGAAATTGCCATTGGTTTCTGCATGCTGTAACAACATATTCATTCTACACGCATAAGGCTGGCATTTTACTAACATAGATATGTGGCTATTTATCCATAAACATATAACATATTGCGTTAGATGGCTGTATTTTACTGAAAATTGCAAGCTCCAAAATGGGTCTCTTATATATAAATTTTATCTGAATTGTGCAGTATAAGTTATTTATTTCAGCACACAAATTTTGTGTTATATATGATTTAATTATGTGGAGTGTTTTCAAAATGCTGCTTGTGAAGCACTAAAGGAGTGTGAGGAAATAAAGACCTGCAAATTAATTCTTTGATGTAAACTGCTACAGTGATTGGAGACAGTGGGGATATTTTAATGCTGTGTTAAATGTTGTTGCAGCTTAAAGATTAAGTCAGAAAGTAACATATACACATGTATATTTTACACACTTTCAGAAATGCATGTGGTATGTTGTTTATTTTACTAGATTATTTTTGAGTTGTGATATTTGGCATGCTGATGTAAAATAGTGAAATCTCTATGAGTGAAGGAGTGGACCTTGTACTGTGTGTCAGTTTAATAGTGGAGGCTCGTCTAAAGCCCAATTTATTTCAACAGCTATGTACTAAATTGAAGTGCAAATTCAGTTTTTTTTTCAATTGTGATCTTACCACATACTTGATGTTTACACAGGCTGAGCCAGAACGTATAGTTAAGGATAACTCCACTCTTAGCAGACCATCATCAGGTTCAAAGAAACTGAACCACTGCAGTAATGGCATTCCCGTGATCCAAAAGACTGACTCAGCAGGAATTGTACCTCATGGTCTTACTAATGGATCAGCCATTATGAATCATGTGAATGGTCATCATAATCATATTACGGAAGATGACATGTCCCCAGCGGTGAACGGCCACGCAGAAGTAGCAGAAGGAAGGGAGGCAGTGAACAGGAGGGGCCGTTCCAGAGAGCGGCACAATCCTGGGATACAGAGGGGTGAGTACAGTCATTTTAATTGTATCTTTGTGTCTGTTTTAGTTCTGTGCTCATACAGAACGACAGAGAAAGCTGTAGTTCGTGTTTTAATCTGGGAAGACAAAAGTCTGTTCTCAATTTTTTGGTGAATGCAATTTTAGTTTTTTAGTGTTGTTTCCAAATGTGTGAACTTAACCACATCTTCAGAGGATATCTTAAGCGGTTTTGTCATAATTTTACCCTGTATTCCAATGTTGAGATGTGAACAGATAGTTTTCTCCACACGTCTAGATGACCCACCTTACTGGCTACTAACAGGATGTCTCCGGTCTGTGTAGTATACATTTTTTTTGTCCAGTGAATAACATCATCAGCATGCACCAGAATCTGACATGGCCCATTAAGTTTCAGTTCATCCTGGTTGCCTTGGATTTTCCAAGTGGTGTGTTTTAAGGAAATGCTGAAATATCATGGTGATGAAGCTTCTTGTTCAAATCATTCTGAATAGGCAATATACAGGTTTACCTAGATGAACATGGCTATGTTCACGTGCAGACAGTTTCCTGTGCTCTAGAAAATAGTGCAATGATTCAGACAGAACTTGCTTCCTAAACTGGTTACACAATATGTAATGTAGTTTGACTCTGGAGCACTAAAATACAAAATATTGGCTTGGGTGTATGTGTAATCTGAGGATTATAAGTATGCTCATAAATTCAGTATATTTATTGGGTGACTAGGACAGAGTACATGAACTAAGCGACTGGGGAACTTTATGAAATCTGTAATGTTTCATGACTGCAGCATGTGTGGAAACACCCACGTGGATAAGCCAGACTGAACTACAGAGATTGGAACCGATGAGCTGGCAGTCTGCCATTGTATCACGTGAACTGAATGATTCACTGCCTGTCAATGACGTCTCCGATCAGATTCGTGAGGCTGTACTTCACCTACAGAGAGACCTAGACAGGGTAACTGCAAGAGTGAGAAGTTTGGAAGTTTCTGCCCTTTCTGGATCCTTACATAATTCACTGGTGAGTAATCACAAGTAGGTAAACTGCACCATACTCCCCAAGAGAGAAACATCAGGTTTTAACACGTTGTGTGTTAACATACTAAGGAATGTTTTTTGCAGGGACAAGTAGGTATTGGGCCTGATCATAAGATATTTGGATTGATGCTGTGAAACTAACGATACTAAATTTACCTCGGTGATGGACTAATCCCCTTAAAAGTAGGCCCCTTCTGCTTGAATACACTTTTTTCAAGGGCTGTTTCACTGCTGGAAGCACTGCTCATACTCTGTTTTGGGGATCTATCGAAGTTGCTGCATCACCTTAAGTTGATCATTTCCACATCTCCAAATTGTTTACCTTTCAGGGTGTTCTTAATTTGGGGGAAGAGTTACAATGCTTTAAGGACATTTCCATCTGTTTGTGCACATTGAGCAAATCCCAAATGTGGGATGATCTTTGCTGACACACATCACGTGCCCAAATCTTTCACTAAAATTCCTGTGCATGAACCAGACGATATCCGTTGTTCCTCTTCTGCTTCCCACATGGTTAGTCTCTGATCTGCTATCACCAAATCATGCACTTTTGCTGTCACTTCATCATCTCCACTCAGTGAAGAACATCCAGACTTCTTGTTACTTTCTGCCACAAATGTGCAGATGGGGGCCCATCTTTAACCCTTTAAAGATGAAGAGTATCTCTTTTATATAAGGATTTAGTGTGTACCGCGCTGTAAACACTCTCCACTTCGGTTATAAAAACCAGTCTCTTAATGTTTTGTAAGGCAAAAGTTGCTGTTTGTTCTGAGATCCGTACAAAACACATTAAATGCAATGTGGGCATCATGTAGAATTTTTTAATGTTAAACCTGGTCATATGTAAAGTTACCGCTAGGCTTTAAAAGGTTAAGGCAGCAGAACTACTCAAAAATTTACGTACAGCTCACAGCCTTCTCTTGAAAGGCAGTTTTAGCCATTTCCCAAGTTTTAGCTCCTGTTTTTTTGAGTTCTCCACAAAATTTTATACATGTGCATGGTTCCATACCATTGGACATCACAAATACAATGTACGCAATGACCACTGCTGTTTACTTATAATTGTATCAGAATGAATGGCTGCAGTGGGGCCTTGCTGACAGAGGACATGCAGGTACATGCAGGAACATGTCCATACATGCTCAAAGATGTCTTTCACAGTGTGATACAAGTTACAAGAAAAATGAACTCAGTCTAGATACTTTTAGATCAGGCTTCATATATACAATGATGAAGCTGTTATTGCAAGATATAAATCTTGCAATAACGATAATTTACAAGGAGCCGTTACAGGTCTGAATTACATGCTGCACATATACAATCTCAGAATTTCAGGGCCAAATCAGAAGCTGTGTAAAATACTGAGAAAGCATTAAAATAATGGTTATAAATGACCAAATTGTTGAACAGGTTAATAACTGCACGTATCTAGCGTGTGAGGTGTCTGATTCACGTGAATATTTAGATGAGTACAGACACATATGCAGGGTAATTACAGAAAGGTACTTCATAACTTTTATTGAAGCTGTGAACATCAATCCTGCACTAAGGTGTACAAATGCATTTTGGAGGAGGTTTTAAACCAATGAAAGGTAAAACGTGATGGACGCTCTATTCAGTTGTTTCCCAGAGGGATAGCAGATAGGGAAAAGTGGAGGAGTATTAGATGAGTATTTTGCTTACCAAACAGCTCTGTGTGTGTGTGTGTGTGTGTGTGTGGGTGAGAGAGAGAGAGAGAGAGCTTTGCTACTGAAAAGAACAGCTCAGTCACATTACGTGCAGGTAATGGATTAAGTTCAGTTGATTCAATGTATGTACAGGTGCGGCCAAACAGCGGACACCCAGCATGGTGGCCATTCTCAGATCTCTCGCCTAGAACCTTCATGTTTGTAATCCTCTGGCCACTGGTTGTTCATGCAATCATTTTGTGGTTGAGGAAGAGACGTAGTGCACGTACACGGCTCCTGTGATAGCCTGTAACAAGTTCAGCTGTTTGATAAGGTTGGTAACAGCTGCAGCATCTTGCAACTGACTGCAATGTTGGACCAACCAGGTCTGTTTCAAGACTTGTGAAACTAAAGGTGATATGTTAACTCTAATTTTATGATGTGTACCTTTCAGCACTCATAACAGGGTGATAGTCATTGAAAAATATTTCAAGGATATAGGTGGCTGAAGGGTCCATGTTCATGGTATATGGCAATGGTGAGAAATGTCATATTCATAAGCCAATTGGATCATGTCCTATATAGCATCACAGGTACGGGGTGGATGAACCTAGAAAATGTGGTAACAAGTAGCCTCCATGTGTTCCATATGCTGGCAGTCGACACATAGTGAAACTTTACTGTATCATACATGTTTTAAAGGTCTTTTTACATGTATTATTTTATTTCTGCAGCAGCACAGTAACTTTGGGTGGTCTGTGGTCTGCTATCCTATTATTTGAATTGGACTGAAAATTTGAGGTACAGGTGTGTAGAATGTTGGAATTAGCATGTACCTTTCTAAACAAATATTGCAGTTTTCTACATATAGCTCTAACTGCAACTGAAAACATTTGGTGCAATGCTTCTTGTGTTAGTTTAAGCATTTCTTTGTAAGGTGTAAATGTGTCTAGTCCATTTTATGTAAGGTTGATTTCTCAAACAAAACAGAGATTTTCTCTTACAATGTGGATCATTTCTCATTCCATTTATTGTAGGTGTCCTATTTAAGATCTTCTTTTCAAGAGCAGCTGTAATCCAAAGGAAGTGTGTTTACATGAACACCTTACCAGATGTTCTAAATATGCATCAGATCTACACAAACCAAGGATTTTATCTGTAGCAGTACCTGTCTGTAAAAAAGTTTTCCCTCTGCCAGCTGATGACCGGATTGCCTGGTTCACTCAGATTGAGGCTGATGATCACTTCCTTTTGGCTATACAGCAGTCCTGCCTCATTCATATTGATGTATCATGGTCTTGCATATTCATGGAAGAATTACTGTGACAGACCTTTTGCATCGTAGTGTAGGTCTCGGGCTCATTCATGGTCACGCTTGAATAGACACACCAAGTAATACACACGAGGCTGCACCTGTCCCACCTGCCCACTTCTCTTTCTCATTAGCTAGGTAAATATTTGTGATAAAGAATGTACTTTGATGGGACTTTGCACAGTGTATGGGACTCTTGAAAAACAAGTCATTGGCACATGTTTTGGGGGTCAAATACGAAGGCTTGGGTGAGGGAGCAGTTATTGCTGGATTGGTTCAACAGTTGCTTTGTTCATGAGGTCGAGTGGTACCTGAAGTCCAAGAATGTAGCATTCAAGGTCCTTGTTGTCCTTAAAACCTGCAGGAGCTTGGTCTTGCCCTTCAAAATAACCACACTGAGTATTTGACTAAGAAAACCACGTCACTGCTGTAGCGACTGAGCCAGGGAATCATGATATTCAAGATGGAAATCGTACAGCATTATAAATGGAAAGAAACCCATGGATGAGCTGAGTCCGTGACTGTTGAGTGGCTGCTGGAAGAAGCTTTGGCCTGAAGCAGTTAATGACTTCAGGGATTTCCCAACCAGCAGTATGAAATAAGGAACGCATGTGTTAGCCCATAAAGTTCCAGAATGATTGCCAGATTTTGAAGTTGCTTATGCCTAGGATGTACTGGGTGCTGTTGCTGCTGAGTTAATTATGGAGAACCTTGAACGGCTGACAGCACTTAGTGAATGAGAAGTTGGAGATTCTGACATAATGTTGAGGCCTTAGCTGACTGCTAGTGCCCTGAAGAAAGGTCTGCAGATGGCAGGTGACACACGCAATCATTTCTTTGACTTTGACCAATTCATGTATAGGTGTCTGAAATTTAAGCACAAGATGGGGACTGTCATGACACAGTACAAATTGTGTAAGGACATGTAGAAGGCAAAGCAGTCAAGGTCACTCCTTTCTTCACAAGCCATCTGTCTGCCCCTTAGCCATGCACTGTACATTTTGTGACCACCATGGCAGTTTTCAATCTGGAACACAGGTTGTTCCATTGAACACAAGAAAAATATTTTTGTGATTATCAATCATTAATTTACATACAATGTTCTGTGGATCTTTGGTTTTACCATTTGCAGGATTTTACAGGAATTTAACCCCCAATAATGGGAAGAGTTTCCTATATGAAACTATGATGGTCATCTTATTCATGTTAGTTTAGGTACAAATAATTCTGCATCTGAAATTTAACTGCCTACACATTGCTTATCAGTTTGTGACCTCCTTCATTGAACAGTCTGAGCTCTGTGTTCGGCTGTAAAGTTTTAACACAATTTGGTACCCAGTGCCGGTAACGTGAGCAGAAGAGCAAAAATGGATTCGTGAATATTGAAAAGAGTAAAAGAGTAAAGTTTTGACATGGTAGGAACTGTGCAATGGTACTGTGATAGGATGACGGCTGGCAGAGGGAGCCTGCAATCTGGTATTCCCCATATTCTAATTATGTATGTTCCTCAATTCTAATCTTTTTTTTTTAATTTTGTTGTATCTTGTGTTGGTATTGTTGGATAACCTCTAGAACAGGTGGTTCCTAAAGTGTGCTCTGCAGATCCCAGGGGATCTGTGACCAGCTCCCATGGGATCCCTCGATGCATTTCTGTAATAGCTACTTTGAAGTTTACTTGTTTGTTTTAATTAAAGGAATAACGTTTTGTTAAAAATAATCGTGGAACTTCTTTGATTTTTTTATTTCATATGACTAATTAAGAAACCCTCTATACCCACGAAGCGAGTAACATTCATTTTCATTAAGGCCAAATCATGCATTGCATTGTTACGTGTGCTACTGGTATGCATTTATAGCTATATGAAATCAGTTCTGAGATACAAATTTTTAATTTTGGATACCTGTCATCCCAACAGGCCGTATTTACATGAGCAAGGATGTGAGGATCCATGGTTATTTTCTGAAGCCAAAGGGGCTCCACGAGATAAGAAGTTCGGGAAACACTGCTCTAGATTAGTACATGTGTGTAATGCTCATGGCCTGTATTAATCTTAAGATGGCCGTGAGCAATATATGTGTTGGACTCTGTATTTAGCCATCAGCTTCCATTTGCTGTAAAGCTGCTTGGTGGCAGCATAATTATGTGGTTGTTTTTGCTGTAAAGCTGCTTGGTGGCAGCACAATTATGTGGTTGTTTCAGATTTTCCATCCTTCACATACTGAACTTACACAGGAACTGCATTGTTTGAACTACATGGGAGGATCAAAAACTTCTCGAATTCATTTGTATCGATATAATGGCACTTCCTGTTAACCATTACTGTATGACCTTTTGAATGTCACATTTTCTGCTGTGGATGGAACACTTCTATGTAACTGCCCACTGTGGGACAGCGTTTTCCCTTTCGGATGGAAAGGATGTACATTAATGGTACACCATTGTCCTGTTTGTCTGTTAAAGTTTGAAGTAACGGGGGAGGGGTGGAATTTGGAGGAGTAAATTGTGTGCTATATGCAGTATTCCCTGTAAGCTGCGGGGGTGCGCAGCTGTACAGTAACTGAAATGCTCCCATGCACATTGAATTGTTGCCGCGCAGCTGGAATTTTTCAGTTTTCATTGTAAATATTCATATTATGCATATTACAAAAGAACTTCAAAGTGCTGTGCAGTTGTCAGGTTGTGTAAAGCATTTCTGCTCAGAGCATTAGCAGCTCTGGGCAGCTGTAAAAAAAATTAGAGGGAACGCTGGCTATATGTGGAGCAAGCTGGACCAGGGTCAGACATGTTACTATGCCACAGTCAGCTGTGGAATGGACATGTGTCACCAGTGGTCCAAATGTGTCAGCTTGGATAACACACATACATCACATTCTTTCACAACCTACGTAAATTGTCAGCAGAAACTCTTAAGCCTCAATGTTGGCATGTGGAGATGAAGCTCATACAAATCTGCTGTGTATGACTTGTACAACTAATTTAAAAACTGTCAAGAATCACTAGGAGACTACAAATGCAGTGGAAGGCCAGCAGTGTCACGGAACAATAGAAAATGTGGCCAAAGTTGGGGTGACAATATATACTTAAAAACAAGTTTGTGCCTTTGTTGGTTTAATTTAAACAGTGGCAAAAGTTCATACAGTTGTAATATCAGATAAGTGTGGACAGTTGAACAGGTAGGAAATAAAATTGGCATTTCATGTAGACGAGTTCAGAGCGTTCTGAACAATGTATCAGTGTGGTGTGCAAAATTTATGCCATGCATTCTGATGGAGGACCAGATGGAGAGCAGGAAGGTGATCACTGCTGAAATCATTAGATGATCAGTGAAAGAAGCAGACCTCCTATCAAAGATATGACTGTGGTCGAATCTTGGTCTTTGCCTGTGATTCTGAGACAAAGCAACAATCCTCCAATTGGCACACCATAATGTCACCCCAAAAGAAAGAGTCATAGGTCACAAAATATCAGCAGAAAGGCTTCCCCCCCCCCCCCCCCAACTTGGGTGTGGTGCATCGCAAGTTTATCCCTGTCGGACAAACAGTGAATTCTGCTCTTATACTGAAATTCTCTGAAGTGTTTGAGGACTGCCGTTGGTGGGAAAATGGAGAAACAGTTGGGTCCTGCACCATGTCAATGTGCCTTGTCACACCTCTTTTCCAGTGAAGTGGTGAAAAACCAAATTCCAGCTATCTCTCAGCCATTGTATTCTCCACATATTTCACTACGCAACTTCTGGCTCTTCCAGAGACTCAAGATGGGCTCAGTGGTCTTCATTTTGTGTCTACAGAAGAAACTCAACAGAATATGACAGCAGGTCTCACAGCTATAACAAGACTTCCAGAGGTGCTTCAAGCAGTGGCAGGACCACTGGAACAAGTGTGTATGTGCAGAAGGGCAGTACCTCAATGGCAACTAGGTGTGGTTTATACATATCTTTCTTACTACAGATTATGCTGACGTTCCAGGACCTTTTTGATCCTCTGTCATAAAGGATGATGGTCAGGTTTCTCATGAGGTGTCTTTGTGCTGGGGGGAAAATGGCCCGATAAGTTTTGGTTAATATAATGAGTGTGCCCTAATGTTTATTTGCACATACTGTAAAGACAAAAGTACATTCGCAAGCAAGAATCAAATGTTACTTGTTGAGCCTCCCGGGATGAATTTGATTTCCTTCTGCCACAAAATGTCTTTAATAAAAATTGCTATGGTGATGTTCACTTTCAGATCATATTTTGATGTGGGTATCAGAAACTATGGCAGGGATTCCAGTCTTTGACTGGGTAAAACTATATGAAGTTCTGGTTTATTGTGGCCTTTTTTCTTTTTTAAGTTAAGTTTTATTAAAGACACGGTTATGACAAGTGGGATCGAATCCAGGATATTTTGATCTCTAGGCTAGTATATTAAACCACTATTAGCAGAGGCAGTTCTCTTGCTAGTGACCATTTCCAAGGTATTTCCCCTAGGGAGTTTTTTTTAATTATCGGTATACATATTGGAATGATGGTTTATTGTGGTGGCTGAAATGGCTAATGTTAGCACAGGGAATTTGCTGATTCAGTCTGTGTGGGCAATCTTTTGCTGAGCTGAAATCTGTGTACTCACTGTGGTGTAACACATTTTATATTGGTCACAGAATACTGTTTATGAATGTTTAAAATTTTACAGCTCTATATATAAAAAGATGTGTACATAATATAATAAACAATGGATACATTACAAAATCCCTACTTCCTGTTTCATTCACTTAAAATGTCTTGTAGTTTAGAAACTGCATAACTGAATCCAGAAACTAAAGTAATACTGTCTTGTCCATAGCAGATTAACTGAGGTGATAACAATTCAGCTGGTTGGGTTCATTGCACATCTCAGAGGCAGTGATATGTACGTATGGACTATTGAACCTCCTGCCACATTATCCACAGCAAATCCCTTGATCTCTAGCGACAAGCAACCATCTTAGTAGTTCGTGTGACTACTATGCTGGTGTTTGTTTTAGTTCCTCGTGACACTGAGAAACTGTGGGCTGTATTCATCAATTTTCTTCATGCACTACCTTAATGTCAACAAATTTTAAATATAGTGATTTTGTGTAAGGATATGAACCAAAGAGTGGTTAAGAAAGATGTGTTGTTGGTCAATGCAGGGCTGCGGAGAGTGGGTTTGGTTCCTGGTAAAAAAAAAATTTCAGGCCCCCAGAAAGGGCAGACCAGCTAAAAATCTTTACACCAAATCGCACAGACTGACTGTCACTTTGAGGTTGACTTCGGCTTGGTCTGACAGGGTTAATTTGTACATTGGCAAATAATGATACTACCAAGAGAGACAAAAACATATGAAATACAGTCAGGCCTCAGACCACCTGGTCCCAGTAATTTGTACCGGCTAACCTCCCTGTCATCAGTGCTGCATCAATGAAGTAAAAATTAAACTTTGTAAACAGTTTAAATTTGCAAGACTTGAAGTTTTTGCAATGGGAAATGTGTATTTGTGATGGAAGAAACGAATTACCACATTGCAATCATAAGCACGTGCAGAAATGAAAATGGACCTAGAGTTGTCCTCGATGTGATTACAAACTCTCCTACACCCATATTACCAGAACCTGAACTTGGCCATCCAGACCATTACAAGGCTCACAGGACTGCCCAGTGCAGTTAAACCTTCACTGTCTGTGAAATGGACTTTATAAAGTTTGTGGCACAAAGAGCCTACAGCTAGATTTTAACGTGTGGGTAATAGCACTAATATCAGAAAACTGAAATGCTTGGACAGATTGACTGTACATTCAATGATGCAGTAAGAGAACAACAGATGTACAGAAAAAACAGATTTTTATTGAATAAGTACAGTTCTGTCAGTGTCACCGAACATTGGCATCCTTATTTTCTGTTCTCTTTTCCTTCTCAAGTGAATGACACCAGTCCTTGTTGAAAGCTGAAAAAAGGAATTCATACATTTTTAACTGAGAGTGGAGTCCTTTATCACTTTTTCAAATTTGGTAAAAACCTGAGTGTGTGTGTGTGTGTCACATTGATGAGTGCACAAAGGGTACACACTTATTTTTCGAGAATTTTATTAAGTGGAAAATTACTTGAGCAAGCCAAAACCCACCCAGGGTTGTAGAGCTTACAAAGAAGAAGAACAGCAATTAAACTGATTGAAGATGCTGACCTTTACAGACAAGTGGCCAAACTAGCAGATATTTCTGCTTGCAGTAATGTTGATAAAAGAACTTACTGTTTTAAAGGGGGCATGTCTGACCACCCTGTGGCTGTCACATGCATAGCATGGAAGTACTTGGAAAAAGCAGAGCTTATAAAGCTGCTGGTTGCAGTGTATGGAATGGAGAATTTGGCACTACGTTATTGAAGTAAACATGAATGATATACATTCTGCAGCCTTAACCACTTTCATAATTCAGTTGCCACTCAAGAACGTATACAGTATTCACTGTTTGGAAGTGATAAATGTGAAATGTGGAAGGCCACACAAAAGGACAACACTAATCACAAAAATGTGCCACTGATACAATCATGGTTGTCACATTCCACACTGCCTTCTACATATGCCTACACATGGTTATCATGGATCTGTAAGTTGGCAAAATGACAGTAGGATATGAAATAACTCAAACATACAAAGTATGTAATGCATAAAAAATTATTGCTGTGCAAAACACTACGAACATTTTATATACAGTATCATGGATCACCTTTACACATAAAAAAATTCATTTAGAGTAACAGAAGTGTGCATTTAAGTATCTTCTTGATGCTGGTTTGAATTGTGTTCTTTCATTCTTAAGACTTGTGAGACTGCTTGGTAAACTGTTGAAAATTCTGATGCCAGCATAGAATGTGCTTTACTGAAAACACGAAAGGTTGGTATTTGGTCTGTGAAGGTGGTGCGTATTCCCTGTATTAATAATGTGTACAGATTAATTTGTTTGAAAATTTCATTCACATGACACAAAACTGTGCATTTAATAATTTCATGAAAACCAATCTCCCAAAATGCGTTTCTTAAAGGTCCTTTTATCTGCACTGGCGGTTATCAGTAAACAGTATAACTATGTCAAAACATTGTGAGGTCAAAAGAGGCATATGTAACAATACACACATACGCATTCAACACACTTCTCTTGGTCGGAACACAATCACGAAACATACATCTCCTGTCCTTGTGTGTGGGATAAATATGGCTTATTATGTATGTTACGTAATGCGACAGTGTACATCACACATGGTTGCCTGTCAGTAATATACAATACCTTCTAGCATCTCAAAATTTTCTGCTATTACTTGAAGGTCTTTACGAACCAACTGCATCGCCTCCAAACAGCGACCCATATGAACTCGCATTTCTTTTAGGGCTTCTAACTCCAATACGAGATTCTCCTGCAATACCGTAAAATAATAGTCACGCCTCAGAATTTTATTTTTACATTAGAACATATTTAAGGTTAGGTCTCGTAGAGAAAACAGACATTCCAATTAAAGTTCCTTAATGTATGAAGTGGAAAGTCAATCATAGTATCTGTATACTTTCTGTAATTTCGTTTACCTCTGTATCAGCACCTTGCATTTTAATATCAATATCACGAAGTACCCTTTCCCGCCGCGTTCATCACAACCAGCTCACTTTTCCAGCTTCCCCTTCCCTCGCCTGTCCAACGATTCCAACTTTAGACGGAAGCACCCGATGATCTGTGTTTCAGTTCGACGGTCAGTGGGTCGTGGCCCTAGTGTCTTGTCCGTGGCGTTGCGTAGGAGTACCGATCCGTCGTTGTTTCCGTCGAGGCGGGAAAGTTAAGGCGGCTACAAATCACAGTAGGAATAAAAGTGGAGCATGTTTATGCGTTTAGACATTTTAAAACAAGTGTTTGGTTGCAGTGAGTTGTGTTACGGTTGTGGTTTTGGTTTAGTACAACAAAATTGCTTCTTCATGTCTCGTGCAGTCTTATTGGTAGGGTTGTGTATGACGGTTGTGTATCAGCCTTGCTAATAAGTGAATTTTTCCATTTCCTAATCGAAACCACACACTGCTAAACGTATAGCGTGCTGGCGTATACTACTATTACGTTTCACAGCGAGAACATCATACCTGAACTTAGCCCCGAATTAATCTGGAGAGAGTTTTAGAACTCACTGACGTGTAAGTAAGACGTTCTTATATCAAGTCTTGGTAAAATTGCATGCATTTTTAAGCATGGAATGTAATGAATATACATATGGTTACATCCATTGTAATCAAACTATACTGTTAAAGGTTGTCCCTTTGCATAAGCATCATGCCTTGCTGTGTAACAGGCAGTTGAATTAAAAAACTGCTGCATTCCTAAGCTGATGAGGGTGGAGGGTCAGAATCATGCTCTGACTGCATTATGCTGCCATCTTGATAGGAGGCTGTCTGGTTATCAGAGCAGTTATGGATGTAGTGACAAAAATATACTTTCGTTGTATGGGATCAGTGTCAATTTTCAGGGTAGTAATCCAGGTTATACTGGAGGAGCTGTTCCAGCTCAGAAATATACATCACAATGATTTCGTAACATGATAGAAAACACAGCACTCAATAATATTGCAAGAACATTGCCTGACTCTTCACTGCAGTAGCCCTGCACAACCCATCTTCTGAGGGAATGTAAGTTAAAAATATTTTGATCCTCTTACAGTTTATTTCATGCTTTGATGACACTTTATAATATCAAAATTACTGACAGCACATTGTTGTGAATATATAACAGAATACAATTGTTTTAGTTTCACAGACACCACTTCCCTGTATTGATAACCTCCTGTACAGGCCAGCCAGTGCCAATGTGGCAGTACTCAGTGCGGTACATGTTGGGGACAGAGAGCATCTCCTGTGGGGACCAAAGTGCCATGGTGGCTGGGAATTGTGCTCCACATTCCCATGTCTTGCTAGAGAACTTCTGTTGGTTGGGGTGCACAAACTTGGCTTGCATTTCACTCTGCATCCCCCTGGAATGTTAACATACAAAGGCATGTCTGACGAGTCATATTTATGAGCATTCTTATTGTATCCAAATATGATATTGTACTGCACATTATGCACAGTAGATGAAAAAGTGCCAGCATGTTAAATGTAAATTATCTTTAATTGCATAACTTATAGCAACACTACTACTCCCATTTCTCAAAGGTGTGTCATGAACAAGACAGCCTTCTTCCCCCCCATTTGACCTAACCATAATGAGTAATGTCTGTTTGCCTGTTTTAGATATATCGGCAAATTTTTGTATGCCTGAAATTTAAGAAGGGCCTGACCTCATTTTTCAATTAGACTGCGCACCCGCACATTTTAATAGCATTTTTTATGAAAGCACGAACAAAAATTTTCCAAGTAGCTGGACTGAGAAGCTAGGGCTGGTTTCTTGGCTGCCTAGGTCTCCTGTTCTAGTATAATGGGACATTACTACTCTTCAAAGGTCAAGAAGTCTAAGAAGAAAAAAATCGCAGAAATTAAAAGCAGATTCAATTCAGTGAATGTCTTCTCAGAATATAAAGTTGGAATATACAGAACTATAGTTTTGCCTGTTTTTCAAATGGGAGTGAGACTTGGTCTGTCCCATTAATGGAAAAACGAAGGTTGAGGGTTTTCAAGAATAGGGCACTGAGAAGATATTTGGACATAAGAGGGTTGAAGTAACAGGAGAGTGGAGAAAACTGCATAACAGACAGCTTCATGGTTTGTACTCCTTGCCAAATATAACTGGGGTGATCAAATCAAGGAGGATAACATAGGCACATATATGGCACATATGGGGGAGAAGAGACATACTTACAGAGTTTTGGTGGGGAAACCTGAAGAAAAGAGACTACTTGGAAGACCTTGGCATAGGTGGGAGTATAAAATTGAAATAGAATGGGAGAGTTGGACTGGATTCATCTGGCTGAGGACAGGGACAGCTGGAGGGCTGTTGCGTTTATGAAACTTCAGGTCCTATAAGATGTGGTAAATTCCTTGGCTTGCAAATGAAGTATTAGCTTCTCCAGAAGGACTCTTTTCCCAGGAGTTATGTAGTATGTAGGCACAGTCACTGATTTAACTAACTGAATCATAAAGGCATGTCACTAAAATTTTATGTTATGGTATCCACTTAGAAAACCTGTTTTTTGTTCTACTTTACATAAATAAATATCATTTCTGTGGCATCTTGTATTTCAATATTTAGTTTTGGGAACTGGTTCAGTGCAGTGCAGGTCTTTTTGAGGAGCTAAGACTCATCCATCTCCATATTTCCTGTCTGTTGTGGAATGAAGAATTCATTGTCCTCTTTGCAGGAGCCCACCACTGGACCGTATCATGAATTTGTTTAATACAGTCCATATCTGAATTTTAGGAGAATAAAGAAAGCAATAAAAGCTGCTTCTGAACTCTGAATGATAGCATACGTCTCTATAGTCTGCAGTATTTGAAACACATTTGCACTGACTTGTGTGGTACTCGACAGGCAGTCTGGAGCACAGTCCTGTTGGAAGTCTTGTTCTTAAACACAACTGCATCATAAACAGGCTGTGTGTGTATGCTGAGCTCTGGCATCAGGTCCATTCTGTAGAAGGTTATGGCATCATGTTTTCCAGTTCCACGTATTTGATCATCTGAGAACTGCGTGTGTGTGATGTGTGTTGTGCTCACGTATGGATGCAGGTACTTGGCAAGACTGTTCTTGTCTAGTGGCACTGCAGGCTGTTGGTGAAGTCCCAGTCCTCTACTCTGCAGAATTTAACCACAAGTACGGTATAACTCCAATTATCCGGATGCAGGTTATATGGATCACCAATTATTCGGACGCAGGTTATACGGATCGCCAATTATCCAGATCAGATTGACCCTGCAGGTGACTTTGTCAAGAATTCTACAAAAAGAATTTGCCTTGAAATTAGTGGTTATCAGATCTAGTGCAGTACTGTAAAGTATTATGGCTGTCTAGAACTTCAAATCAGGCGTGGTTGGAAAGTTTAGATGCAGGCACATACAGTAACTAGTAGCAGCCAAAGGGGTTCCGACATTAGACAAGGAATTCCCAGATTCCTTGTCAGTGGTGAAAGTTGACGGTCATTGCCCGAATTCCAGCCCTCTCCTCTCCAATGCTTTTGTAGCCTAAAAATAGCCACTTATAGAAATTCTTTTCCACTTTAAACTGCCAATGTAGCCTATTTTAAAAGAAAAATCCAATTATCCAGATTTTCTGCATATCCATTTGGCTTGCAGTCCCTATTAATCTGGCTAATTGGAGTTATACTGTATATTTAATGTAGACTTACGTGTATATAATTTACTATTGCAGTAAACTCGTATTTATCTTATCCAAACATGATTTGAAAGGTTCACCAAACACATGTTTATGGTACACCATTAATTGATTTTATCTGGCCTGATTCCCCATTAGTTCTTTCCCTGATTTTATTATAGACCTCAGTATCATGGACTAACTGACCAGCATTTGTGAGCTGTGTTATCATTATATTCAAGTCTGTGTCCAACATTATCAGTGTGACAGCTGTGCTAACTTGTGATGTGGGAACAACACTAATATCATTCATGTAGCAATTTCGAAAAGTTGTGTAGTCATAGCTCTTTGCAAAATATGCGGCTTTTATTAAGGTAATTTTGTAGTGAAATGTAAATGACAGTGATTGGGACAGTTATGGTTGTGTGACATTATGTCTATATGTGTCTATGACATGTGGAAGCAGAAAGAGACATCCTAGCCTTGTCTGAACACCTAACCTAACTCAGAGTTGCAAAATTCTCAGCAAGGAGTATGACAACTATCTGTATCATGAAACTTGGCACCACTATGAAATCACCTTACACAGTGAGGGTGGCCCTAGGGCAGACGGCTTCTCCGCTAGAGGTAGTCCTTTCTTCTGGATGTACTGTGATGAGTATTCAGTGTCACCAGTCTTCAGTGGAAACCAGTTGCTCATCCTCAGCTGCAAGCAGCAATCACTTCAGCAAATTTTGTGGAATTATGGTACATCTTTGCTGTAATTACATCAGACATTTTGGGGAAGGTTTGGTTTTTATGATTAACATGAAGTCGTTTTCTCTGTCAGTTGTATGTAATCTTAATCTAAATCCAGTCATCACCAGAACTTTCCCTAGTAATAGTAAGAAACTGTGGTGAGAAGCTGCATATGCCATATTTTTCTTACATGGTTCCATTTGCACACAGATGTCACTTAAACTTAAAAATGAATGACTTTAATCAGTGATTCGTCTCGGGATAAAAATTCTAATACATAGTGTGGATTTAGTGTTGTACATAACTTCAAAGATTATACCGTTGCAATATTCATAATATTTGTGGTACAAATAAGAAGTTGTAGAGATTTGTAGATGAATTTCTAATATACAGCCATATAACATTTATCTTCCTAGCACCAGTAGTTCAGCAGTTATGAGACCAAAAATTAAATAGTTTGAATATTTATGTCATGTAATTTTCTGCTTTACACAAAATGTGGGTCAATTAAAGCTGTATATTTTTCTAATGGTACAAACTTTTATGACATTACCTTGTATGGCATGTTCTCAAACTATAGAAATTACCATAACTGTGATACTGAGATTCTTGATAGAATTAATGCTTCAAAGGTGAAGGACATGGACTCTAATGGCAATTATGTTCATACCAAATTCAATAAAATATGTTAATTTAGTTCAGACATGAACCCTTTAAAGACGAAGCATATCTGTTTTATATAAGGACTCAGTGTGTACCGCGCTCTAAACACTCTCCACTTCAGTTATAAAAACCAATCTCTCAGTGTTTTATAAGGCAAAAGTTGCTGTTTGTTCTGAGATCCACACAAAACACATAAACGCAATGTGGGCACCACATAGAATTTTTCATTGTTAAACCTGGTATTATGTAAAGTTACCACTAGGCTTTAAAAGGTTAAAGATGAATGGACATGTTGTATCATTTTTGTTATCAAATATGGAATACAGGCTTCAAACAAATAGCATGATCAAATGCTTTTAGAGAATTGTCTGTCGAGTGCGGGTATGGCTGGTAGAATTTCTCACTGATGAAGTTTTATTTTGCACAGTGTATAACAACAGTGAAAACTCTATATTTACATTTCCTCAAAGGGTCACTATAAATGAGAATTAATGGGTCTAAGAAGTCACAGTGTCACGCAGCACATACATTGTTCCTTAAATTAAAATTTTAATACGGTCACGAAAGTGCTGAAGATAAAAGATGTTGTGTACACAGTACATGATAAAAATAAATGAAAGCAGCTCTTTTGTGGAATGAAAATTGTATCAAAATGATGTAGTGCAATAACAAAATGAACTTGGAAGAAGAAAAAGAATATTGATGATTATAATTTTTTTTTATTTTTTTAACTTTACAATCTACTTCACTGGCAGTGATAAGTAAATGAGATGAGAATGTTAGAATGGAGGGAGAAGGTTTCCAGCGATGGCACTTCTGGTGTCGGTGGTGATTATCGTAAGTTTCCAGTTATGGTTATGAGCTGGTCATGCAGCCATTGATTCGTCAGTCTGTTGGGGACAGTGCTTTCATTCACCATCCGGGTGATGGAGTCATTTCTGTGTCTGAGGACATGCTTGTGATAAGTCATGGAAGGTCTTCTGATTACATCTTTGACAAATGGTATGCCTAGGTCAGTGTGGAATGTGTGGTTGGTTAATGACCAGGGAGCATTAACAAGTGCTGTTAGTGTCTTGGATTGAAAATGTTGAATAACTTCTATGTTAGACGGTTTGGCGCATTTTCAGAGTTGGGTACACTTATGCCCATATTGGTTTAATGATGATTTTGTAGAGAAGAATTTTGTTGTCTATTGACAGAGGGGATCTGTATTCCATCAGCCAATACATTTTTCACAGTTTGACATTCAGCTGTTGCCTTTTCATCTTAACATTCTTTTGCCATATAAGTCATTGACCCAGATGAAATCCTAAATACTTTGCTTCTGTGTTGTTTGCAATTGGAGCTTCACCTTTGAAGATCTGGAGGCAGGTGATGGGTAGTGTTGCAAATGTGACATGTGCTAGCTGACTGGTTAACCTTCACGTGCCATTGGTGAAGCCATGTTTGAAGAAGACTGAGATGACAGTGGAGCTGTTATGAAGCTAGGATGGGGTTATCATGGACAAATTACAAAGCTGTGCTGTTGGTGTAGGTAGCGCTCGTAGTATTTCAGGTTGTCAGTGTATCTGCAGTGTAGAAAAGATGGAGGAGGGGTCCCAAGATGCTTCCTTGCAGTACTCCCAATTGTAACTGATAGTAGTTACATGTTGTGGTATTGTGTTCCACCTGGAAGTATCTGTTACAAAGATAGGATGTCAGAAGGTATTATGGACTTCACAGTGTATGTTTGAATTTATGTGGAAGATTTGTGCTTTGTCATAGGCTTGCATTACGTCTAGGAAACTTGCCATGCTCACTTTCATTTCTTTGAGCCAGGCATGATTGCAATTGATGACGGTTATTTGGTTATCGGTTCTGCAGATAGAATTGGAAGAGATAAATTAATTGATTCCATGCAGGATAATGACTCCATGCAGATTATGCACAAACATGCATTAAGAATTTAAACAAGTACAGTCATATGCTGACATACGTTGTCTCATTTGCTTCAAGACCCAATATACATATTAACCTTTTAAAGCCTAGCGGTAACTTTACATAAGACCAGGTTTAACATTAAAAAATTCTACATGGCGCCCACATTGCGTTTATGTGTTTTGTACGGATCTCAGAACAAACAGCAACTTTTGCCTTATAAAACATTAAGAGACTGGTTTTTATAACCGAAGTGGAGAGTGTTTACAGCGCGGTACGCACTGAGTCCTTATATAAAACAGATACGCTTCGTCTTTAAAGGGTTAAGCCAAGCACTAAAATTCATACATACTGTGCTGAAGGAGACTTCAGGTTGCTTAACTACTATGATTAGGATATGACACTCCTCTATATTGTTGGAATTTGGGAGCAAAATGCGCTTAAAGAAGCTGAGGGACCTCAGTCTGAACCTGAGGAAAGGACCATGGTGGTTTTGAATTTTACTGAGGGGCTTGCACTCATTGGAGCTCACATTAAGATGTCTGAGGGCAGTGACTGGGATGAGCAGTGAGCAGCAACAATTCGACAGGATTTGTGAGGATGCTTGCTTGCTATGAGGAGATTCTGGAAAAGAAGAGTTTTTTTTTTTGCCACACTTCAGTGCTTCATTTCTTCAAATCATCTTCAGAGACTCTTGCGCCGCCACCTGTGCTGTTGAATATTTGTGCTGGTGATACAGATGGCCTGCATTCAATTAAATAGGAAGTGCCTATTTCTTAAATCGTTATTTGTCATTTCATATTTTTTGTAAATGTTTCATAAGTATGGATATTTTTTACATTTTTGGGCTTTTTCATTGTTAGTACATAAATATTACAACACTTCGAAAACAATTGTAAGGAAACAGTTGTTTCCAAAATGTTGTGATGTGTTTTATACTGACAATGGAAAAAGTCCAAATAAATGTCACTGATGGAACTTACGTTGAACCATTGTCAAGAATGTTTATGACTGAGTGAATTTTTGTGGTCAAAATAGATAATCTGGAAGCACCCTCCCCATTTTGACATTGGTCAAGACAGATTTTCCCATGAAAATCTGTCTCGACTAATGTCGTTGGTCTTGGAACCACTTACAGCATAAGTGAAGGGATGACTAATTTTCCTAGCAGCCTATGAGCGGTGACTGATCTACATGTTGCATGGAGTGAACTGCCTGTTTGTGGTAATGACATTTACTAAAGGCCCTGCCTGTAACTGGCTCCAGTATTACTTGAGCACTGGGGTTGTGCCATGGCTGAGGCAGTTATTTGCTGGTCTGTCACTGTGGAGCCCTGGGTTGAATTCCAGGCTAGTTTATATGGAATTTATGGTGGGAAGAGTGGCATGGAAACAGATCATTCTACCAGTGCTCCATAATCATTCATCTATCATCGACACTATATAATCTTAGCAATTAACAGCGTGTTTAAGTAACACATTTAAGGGATCATAACTTGAACACTGGTCACAGTAGAGGGTAATTCCATCAATCCGACTGGAAAATGAAGTTGAGTGGTTAGCAGTCCTAGTTCTTATTTGGGAGGTCCTGGGCAAAAATGGCTGCAGTAGCGTAGTCAGTATGATGACTCACTATGGCTTGGACGTTGCACAGATCGAATCCTGCTGAGGACAAGATTTTCTGCACCCATCCAGACCAGCCCTGGGGCCTACCCAGCCTCCTGTACAATGGTTACTGGGTCACTGCCAGAAGTAAAGCAGCCAGCACGTATCATTGACCACCCACCACACTCTAGCACCAAGCTTAAAGAAAGAGGAGAGCTATAGCCTACCTCTACTCGCTCTCTGGGCCTTCATGGCCTGTTCTAGGGTGAACTTTACTTTTAGCTTTACTTTTACTTTCCCTGGACAAAAATTATGGCCTACAGACACAGTGAAGTCTTGTGAAGTTTTTCTCTGTCCTTCCAGCAGATGTCAGGTTAGTACATCAAATTATGCCATTAGCAGTTCCACATTCTTTCCAGTTCATTTTTAACTAAACCTGTTATGCAGTGTGCTATAATCTGAACTACTGAAATTGTTGTTAAGTTTACACAACTTGCCTCCACTCTGTATCTGCATACCTTTTCATCTGTGCTTCTCATGAATGTCTGCCTTGCACACTGTCTGGGTAGCACTGACACTTCTCTGTTCGTGTGGACATTATACTTAAAGTCATGTACATCACTGCTGGTTGATAAGTAAGTCTTGCTCAAAAGCTCAGGGTCCCAGTTTTTGAGATGTGGAAGCTGTGGGCTCTCCCCATGCTACAACAGACAACACACATATGTTCCCATGCATCCTGTAAAATTTCACTGATTCTGTTGGTAGGGGAGAATGCACTAAAGTTGTTGGTCAATTCCAGTTTTCATAATAAAGCTTAGTTAGTGTATAGCCATAAAAGAGATTTTTTGTGTGCCCATGAAACCATTTCACAGACTATGCTGAAATTGGATATGGGAGACTTCCACTATAAATTTTCACGAAATTCTAATCATAAGCCATATTCATTCATAATAAAACCAAGTTTGCATAAGGCCATATATGAACTTCTTCATGTAGCCTGTACACCTCCCACATATTCTGTTGAAATTTGATATGGGAAGCTCGCTATTTGCATTTTATTACTTCCCTTCGTATGTAGGCGTAATAAACTTGAAATACATTGTTGTTAATTTTGTGTACCATGTTATGTGTGTTTTTACAGCACTAAAATACAAGAGCCAGTTGCTTGTAACATGCACGTTCTTGCCAGTGGTTTCACACAACTAAAATCACTCATAAACACATGGACTTGTTCCATCATCACACTGTATTTAACAAAAACACACAATGTTTCAGAAGCTAACTGCTTCCATCTTCAGGTGTTAATAACCTGAGGAACTTCGGAATTGTGTGTGATATACAGCATTGAATTAGACTAGAACAAATGTTGCCTGCATTTGAGGTTATTGTCACACTGCAGTATATAGAGAAAGATTCCATGTGTGCACTGTGCCAGTGAATATTTCTTACCTCATATGTCTGCTCCACAGGATGAATGAATGTGTGTCCAACCCCACTAGAAGTCTGATAGTCTGTCTTCAGCAATGTGTGATATTTTTTGGACCCTGTCATCTTGCTGTTGCATCAGTTTCCATGAAAACAAACAAGATGACTTGTTGCCATGGAGATAGTTGTTTTGTATCACAGGTATGGTGTCAACACATGTTTTTAAAGTTCATTAAAATGAAAAAGTGTGGTAAAATATTGAAACTAAAGCTAATGTGTGAATAATCAGGAAACTGGGAAAATAGCATGCATCGTCAGAATTTCAGTTAGTCCATTCTACTATGTAAATTTGTAGTATTCATACAAGTTTGTGTAAGAACTTAACTCAAGTTTCCACGATTTCTGGTTTCCATTGAGGTGTAAGTGAGATCTTCGCTCCTCTGGGATCGTATGCAGTGTCTCTCCCATTTTCAAGGACCTATAGGATGTTCTGAAACGTCTGGAACAAACTACCAATCTATGCTGTGTAAAATCACAAAAGAGCGCAGCTCCAACTCGAGTTTCTTGTAGGACAGTAGATTTTTTAAATAACTCTATGTTTAAAATGTGTCAGTGCAGTGTTTGTACTGTTTGAACTAAGCTGCAAAGTTATGAAAATTCTTTACCATGGGTATGCAGCTACATTGTGACTTCATCTTGGTTTCTACAGTTGGCACTTGACAAGCACCATAAAGGTACAGAGCATCCATTCGGTATTATTTGCAGTCAGATGAATTTTAAGTCCCAAAATCAGTTCCACATGTGATGACTGTATGTGATGTAAAATATTTTGCCTCCTCAAGATTTGTATCTTTGAACAGACAGTTTTTGTGTGGAGTAGTGTATTTAATTATATAAATGTATAAAATTAATTTATCTTTTAAAGTAAAGTTCCCATAAACCGTAACTGAAATCCAGATATTATGAACACCTCCAGCAAATTAAACCAGAACTTAGAAACCGAATAGAAATTACCTAAAACTAGATTTTGTTAAAAACATTTCCTTATCATTGGGTGTTACATCTGCATGACTGTTCCTCTGGAGTCAGGTGGCTGTATGTCCAGCCATTTGTTGTTTGTCTGTGATTTTTACTGTTTTGTGTGTGTGTGTGTGTGTGGGGGGGGGGGGGGGGGGGGGGGTTGGGGGCGGCCCAAGCTCCTTTGTGGATGTCTGAACACAATTGGATATTGCTTTCACATTAAAAATATATGACTTGGTCTGGACACATGCAGATTTGGTATTCTATGAACTTTTGTTATGACAATATCACGATGTACCTACCCTCATATAAGGATACTTTTCGATTAAGGTGATACTTACTACTTATATTCATTGACACTACACCATTTTAAATATAATATATACTGAAATTCTAACTAGTGGACTAACATGGTTTGGGTAATTTTTATACTACTGACTGTGCTTTGATTGTTTATATTTAGATGGAATAATAAACTTAGGGTTAGTCTGTTAAGACTAATCCATGGTGGTGACCAGCAATAATAATAGAAATTTTTAGTGAGCTTCTAACGTTAGCAAAGTGGTTGTGCTTTATATCTTTCACAATTTCATCATATTTTAAGGGTTTTTTTTTTATCCCTTTCCCCACAAGTACATGAAGTTAACATATATTGGAGGTCATGTCCACATCCGCCGGATGTTGTCACTTTTTCCTTTGCCTCCATCTGAATACCGTGTTCTCAGTGCTTTTCCTTGGTTTCTAAGGCTGCTGTTACCAGTGACGTTTACATAAAACTTTCAGCTATATTGTGAAGAGCAGTTGCCATTATGTAATTTTAAAATATCTCAGTAATTTGAGGCCTTAAATTTCTAAGGGTGGAGATGGCTTTGCTGAACTTAGTGTATGCTCCAGATCAGCTGAGAACTGCAGATGAACGACACGTATTTTAAATAAAATTGTCACAAAGCAGGTTCAGGAATTAATTTCTATGTATATTGTTGTCAGGAATGATATTTTGAAATACAGAAGCTTCATTACAGTGCCTTCGAACTATGTGCATGGCATCTGCCCGTGTCTAGGCCCAATTCCATTCTTGCTGCAATCACACTTATATTCATGGATCACCTATGTAATGTATGTTATCATGTTCTGTTGTAGGGCCATGTCAGTCGATATGTCACAGGAGAGTAGCTTATCAACCTTGGCAACAGAGCTGCTGAATGAGAACCCGGAAGGTAAGATCTAGGGTTTGTGCCAAACAGGGACTGTTCGTAAAGTTTCTTATTAAGCTGTTACTTGCATGTGGTTTAAGCAGTTCTTCTAAAAGTTGACTGTACTATTTTCTTACAGTATTATTGACAGTTATATGTATATTATGTTATCATGGGAAACAACAGTAAATGAATTTCATAATGTGTTGGAACATATTTTTTACCCAACTTATTTTGGCAATCAATTTGCCAGCTTGCAGGGATTATTTCTGCAGGTCATCATAATAAAATTAAAAGTTTACAAAAGTATTTGCAGGTATACAAGATTGTTAACAATGTGTACGTTAAAATGTTAATTCAAACTAAAATTTGTGAACTGTGTGGTCTAAAAATCTATTCTGTTTCAATTCCCTGTACAATATGATAATTTCTTAAGTGTTGTCTTGTGTATAGTATACTGAACCAGCTGAGGTTCGCACAGCCATGTTGCTAAAGATAAAAACCTTCTGGGATGTGACGCTGTGTTGCTGGGCAAGTGGTTGCCAATATTTTCAAGGATCATAAGGCATTCATATTCAGGGCCAAGCAGTGCAAGAAGAATAACTGCCACCTGAGACAAATAGTGTGTGTTATATAGGTAGAGTTGACTTTGGTAGCAGGTGGGCAGAAGGTGCAGTGAGCCAATAGGGATGGTAGTGAGAAAGTCCTCATTAGTGGACTTAAATAATACATTTTTTTTATGAATTAACAGTTTTAATGTACGTGTTACAAACAGTCTGGAATGCATGTAAGTAACTTTGTAAACTTTTGATAACTTTATGGTGCCTTTTGTAAATAACCCCTGAAGACAACAAATTTATTGATGGAACATGTCAGCTAAAAGCTATGTAGCTACTCTAATGCATTACCATATGTGTGTATTCTTGTGTTTTAAGGTAATATAATTTTTTTTTGTGGGGGGCGGGGTAGAGCTGGCAGATGCCGAGCTGTTGAAAGGCATAGATCTCATGATTGCATCCAACCACTACCTTGCTTTGGAAAATGAAGTCATAGAAATGTACCTGCAGCGAATGAACCCAGACCTACTTGTAGGTAAGGTACACATTGTTGAAGTTTTGTGTTATCATCAGATCAACTATATGGGATCTGTCTTTCTCAGCCTATTGTGGAGCTTTGTATTTTGTAATAGGTCTTCTGTCATAATTTCTGCCATAACTGACTCCTGGAATGGGGTCCTTCTTGAGAAGCTAACAGTTCCTCAGCAATCAGGAAATTTCCTGCATTTTGTAGAACCTGGAAGTTCTTTACCATATTAACAAGAGCCCACCACTTGTCCCCATCCTAAGCCAGATGAATACAATCCATTCTCTCCCATTCCATTTCATTAAGATCCATTTCAAGATTATCCCACATACACTCATACCTCACTTTTTGCGGATTCATACTGGCTTTGCAAATTCTCAGCATCACCGCAAGAAAAAAATACATCACTTGGAGCCTTCAATGGATTGGAGTATCAAAATTTTCCTCATAGGTCCTAGAGCCATACTGCATGATGTTCGAGGAGTTGAAGAAAAGAAAGAAACAGCTCCCATCACAGTGTTTCTGAAAAGGAAAGAAAAGCACTAAAACTGTACTAAAACATTGTTCTTTAGGGTGGTGGGGGTAGTCAGTTCATGGATTTTCACTTTTTGTGGGGGTCTTTGAACATAACCCCTGTGTAAAGTGACAGATGATCATGTGCTTAGGTCTTCCAAGTGGTCTGTGTCCTTCAGGTTTCTCCACCAAATCCTGTGTGAGTTTCTTTTCTCTCCAGTATGCCACATGCTCCACCCACCTTATCCTCGATTTACTCACTGTAATAATATTCGGTGAGGCCTACAAATCATGCAGCCCCTCAGTATGCAGTCTTCACCTGCATCCTGTTACTTCCTCTGTCTTTGGTCCAAATATCTGCCTCAGCACTCTATTCGTGAACACCCTTGGCCTATGTTCTTCCCTTAATCTGAGAGAGCACATTTTACATCTATACAAAATAAGATGCAAAATTTTAGTTCTGCATATTTTATTTTTGACAGTTTTTTAGGTAGCAAATGGGAAGACAGTTTCTGGACCAAACAGTGTGAAATATCCCATGAATTTAATCTACTCTCAACTACTTAGTGACTGCAATTTTCATTTGTGAATGTTGTTCCAAAATATTTTAAATTGGCCACATTTTCAAAGGATTTTTTAGCCGTCGTTATGTTGTGATTTTGTCCCGCATTCTGTTCATGAGACATGAACATATATATAGGTTTCTAACATTTAATTCTAGACTGGCCCCCTTGTTGGTGACTAATAAAGCTTATGTGTTTCTCTCTATAGGATTTATGTTCTTGCCTGATAAAATTAGCGTCACTATAGAAGAGAAGTTGACGTGTTTCATTCAATTTCACCCCCTTCTAGTTTGTGAGGACCTTTATAATGGCGTATTATAAAGTAACTGAGAAAAGCATTGGCAGTAATGTTTCAGA
The DNA here is from genome assembly GCA_013340265.1 of Coptotermes formosanus. Lineage (NCBI taxonomy): Eukaryota > Metazoa > Arthropoda > Insecta > Blattodea > Rhinotermitidae > Coptotermes > Coptotermes formosanus. The sequence goes on from BLKM01000702.1 coordinate 616,317, forward strand.
CCATTCTAAATAGGAAATATAATGGGCAAATATTTGCCTATCCAGATTTAAGTTTTATTTAAACATGTTTTAATTAACCTTTTTGCAAGAGTGTATCAAACTCAATAAGAATATTATACAAAACCTCTTTCTTAACAGAATCACAGGCTTCTATGATGTCTATAAATAGTTGATGTACTCCCCATTTTATTGCTATTTTTCTGAACTATTTGATGAATGCAAAATATGTGATCAGTAGATATCTGTCTGTGTCTGTGATGTAGTGCTGATTTAAATTGCTTAGATTAGACTATATACACAAATGTGTTATGAACATAATTTTATACCTGACTGTGCACGAGTACTGAAGAAACCGCGCAGAAATTGAATGTATTTAGGGAGAATATTTGATGTCAGAGAACAGGAAATGGTAACAATTATGTAAGGTAAATGTTCTTCATTTATTTCCCACAGTATTGTTACTGGTCAACCTTCATATGCCCATTGTCTAGAAATCTGGGAGCCTCAACCTCCTGGAACTGTAAGGGCCTGTCCAGGCCTGTAATGGGATTGCTTTATTGTTACTGATCAGGAGATTAAGAAAAAAAGCCACACCATAACCAACATCGTAACTCACTGAGATATATCACGTTTTATTCAATTGTCTTCTTTTCTAACTTTTACTAGACTTTTTTATCCTCAGGCCATGATCACGTTACGTTGTTCCTGCACACTTATCAGCATAAGCTTGGTTGTAAGCATCTGAGCTACACACAAAACGTGTTGTTATCTCATTCTCAGTCTTCTGCTGTTGATGTCCATCGCTGATTGAGAATTCAGTAAATGAAGTGTGAACTACTCAGTACAGTACACTTGTAGAAGTTTAGAAATTGGTTGACTCATGTGCATTTTGCCTTACGTCCTAGACACAGTATATAAAATGAAGATTTTCATCCATGAGGCTTTGTGTCTGCCCTGTCTTTCATCCCCACAACCACTTGGTGCATTTGGATGAAATATGTTACAGAAGATACACTGACAATTGTTACACTTATTCACTTAGTTGGGAATAATTTTTATATACAAAAATGTGCATTGACTTATTGTGTTTTTTAAATATATGAACCAAAAAAGTCTCAAATAATACTGAGATCTTAACAAGGTACAAGTTTTGTGAAATGTACATATTTTTATGAAATGAACTGTGTTTGAGGTATGTGCTGAAGCTCAGTTTGAGCTTACAGAATGTTGCTGAATGCTATAAACATGTGTTGCTGTCAACATTGAGCCCACATTAAAGACCCACTGTTGTTAATGCAACATTTATGTGTCCTTAAATTATGCTTCCTACCACAGGGATGGACGCCATGCTGTGGCAGGGAGAGTGAGTGAGAAGTTGAGGTGCACGGCTTGGTAAAAAAATATGAGGGCCTTAACATCAAGCACTCTGGTGAACAATGAAGTACATTTTGTAGAATGGATGACATTTAATAAACCCACAGGGAATTATTAATGAATTGCTGAAATTAGTGGAGTACACAAGTGATAGATTTTTTATGACTGTTACAAACAGTTCATGCTTTCATTGCAGGCAGCTATGAGTTACTAAGTGTTTGTAGCCCTCAGTAATGAAAAATAACCATTATTAGCAGCGGATGTATCGTGAATGGCTCACAAGAACTGTGAGAACTCATGTGTTTCATCATACCAGTATTTTGCATTCCAGAAGTGGCATTTCTGACAAATGTGTATCTTCATCTTCTGTGATTTGTCAGGCTACAAAAAGGCTATCTGCTGTTGGTTGATAAATCTTTCCTAGAGAATACTGCATAATGCTGAATGTTTAAAATTCGTTAAAAATTCTCCTGGGAACAAAGTACCCTCAGTGGGAGATGTTGGTAAAGTTACATATGGCTTTGGGCCAAAACTAATAGAGTCCATTAAAATTGTAAAATTTGAATTTTAGGTTTGTCCAAGTGTAAAGTCCAAATGATCTGGTTTCATGAATGAATAATCAAACTGTAACAATTATGAACAGAAATAAGTGAAGCTTGAGAATTTATGGGGGTTGTTTGAGATTTAGGGTGAACACAGCTCCACTGATGGATATGTGTGCTTCCAATTTCATGAAACTTACTGTTAGAATATTTTCATGTTTGTTTATACTAAGGAGTGGCTTATGTGGGATTTTAACCCAGTGTTTGGATACAGTGTATTATTCCACTATTGTAAAAACCAGACTTTTATTCATGATGAACTTTATGGTCTTGCTGCAGGTGTGCAAGAAATGTTGAATGCAGTACCAATCAGGACATGTGCAGTCTCCTCACAGTTTTCATTGCGTCCCGGATCTACATCGAGCCATTCCGTGCCAAGTTCTCGTCGAGGTACAGAAGAATCAGGAAGCATTTGTTCCTTCAGCAGGCATTCAAGATCTACCATGTTGACGCCATATGTTTTAGAACGAGGTCCAAGGTATGTTCAGTGACTGCTATGCAACAGTTTTGTGACATCCCACAAACAAAGGTAAAACACATGAACACCACAGAAAAATTCCACTGCAAGTACAACAGCAAAATGCAAAGAAAGGACAAACCATAAAACATAGTAGCCAGCACTCATGACTAACAGTTTCATACAGTTGAGAAAAATATTACTGCACTGAAGGTGACGTACAGAGGTTGAAACATGTTATGCAATGTACAGTCAATTAAAATGGAGTAAGTATTATTATATTGTGTAAAAATACTGAAGCACAATTAGAATATTTTTGTGCTGACAAGATAATACCCAAGCATTTCCAATTGGGATTTCATTATATAGCCCAATGGGATGCCTACATTGAAGGTTGTGCTGTGGCCTAGTCCGTTAATCACCAGTGTCTTGGCACAGATGCCCAGGTTGGATGCCAGGAAAGTGCATGTGGGATTTGTGGTGGACAGATTGGCACTGGGACAGGTTTTGTCTGAGTACTTTTGTTTCCTCCTGCCAGTATCATTCCACCAGTGCTCCATACTCACGCTTTATTAATCTGCCACCAACACTATATAATCCTGGCAATTGGCAGTGTCATTAAATAAAACCCTTTTCTCTTTATCCATGTGTTCGGGCAATAACTAGAAAATTGCAAAGGTTTATGCATGTAGCTCAGACAGGCACAAATCCTGAGTGCCAGGTTGCTGTGGTGACTAAATTTTGTACAGTGGTGCCTGATATTTGTGGATTATCAATATGGTCATTGTTTCATGTGACTTTTCTGGCATCCAGAATTTTGAAGTGGCTCCTAGATTTTTGGAAAATTTCGTGCACCCCTGATGTACCTCATATGTGGATGATAAATGCATACAGAATGTTCATGTGAAAATGCTTTGGAAAATGGCCACTTTTAAAACCATGTATAAGAAATTAATACAGTGATGGTAAGTAAAATCATGGAGGTTATGATTGGTTGGACATAGAGTTTGGAGGGGAAACAAGAAAGTCTGAAGAGTCTGTGGGCTGGTTTTAATCTGGTGAGTGTATTTACAGGATTAACATCAATAATAAGGAGGACATTGCAAGTTGTGAGACAGATAACCTGTATGCTGCACTTGATAAGTTTCTTGTCACTTCTGCAAAGACACGAGCCAACCTCAAGGCTGAACTGGAACAGACGCACATAACTATCCAGGAAATACATGAGGCACATGCAAACCTCAAGGCAGTTACTGAAGCTGCTGATCCAATTACTGGGTCTATTCCTGCTGAAAAATTTGTTCGGTGAGTACAGTGCTAAATTGTCATGATAGGAAGAATATAAATTCTGTACCAGCAAGGGAGGTGTATCTCAGTACAGATATTCACATCTGGGAGACATAAAATGTTGTGTTAATTGATGAATATATGGCATATATTGGTACTTCTCAAAAGGTTGACCATTTTAAATATTACATTCCGGTTTTTTAAAATTAAGTTTTCATTCAAGCATAGTACATGAAATTCACATGGGTGTATTTCTATATGCTTGTTCCATACTTCAGACCCAGAGCATTGTTGTCAGTTTGGTGACTAGGCTAGGGGCTGGACGAACTGGGGTTCGAATCCTGGTAGTAGTAAAAGATTTTTCTCTTCTCCAAAACCGTCCAGACTGGCTCTTAAGCCCAGCAAGCCTCCTATTTGATGGGTACCAGGGTTCTTTTTGGGGGGGTAAAGTAGCCAGGGTGTGAAGTTAACCACCTACCTTCATCTAGTGCTGAGGATAAGAATGATTGGAGCTGTACCTCTATTTCCCCTGTATGCCTTCATGGCATGGACAGGGAAAACTTTACCTTTACTTTTTTTTCCCATACTTTAGTCCTGTTCATTTTCTAGACAATAAGTTGAGAACTGGAATTACATTTTGAACCTGAGCTGCCTCCTCTCCAGTGCTCCTGGAATGACGGATGACCCATTACATTGATGTTCTTCTGGGCAGTGTTTTCTTATCTCAAGCACATGTTACTGTCTTTGTTGTTGAGGCAGACATCTGGATGAGTGGCTGAAGAAAGCAGACTCAGCGGTAGAAAAACTGCGTCTTCATACAAGTACACTGCGCTCTGTAATGACACGTGTCAATCGTCTGTTGGAGCAGAAGCAAGAGCATGATGAAAACCTACACCCAATTGACTTCGAGCAGTTGAAGATTGAGAACAGTCAGTTCCGAGAAAAAATTTATCAGAAGAATTGCAGTCTCTTGAAGATGAAGAAGATAGCAGGTTTGTGTTTGGCTGAGAACAATTTGACTGTTTACACAGTACAGTCTACCTTAGCTTTAAATTATTTCAGATTTTTATCCATTCCATATCCTTATGCACAATCTGAAACAATAATTTTTGGGAAGAATTTACAATACTGGCGTTTCTTGAAATGCTATGACATGTACAGTGAAGAAACAGTACATTAACAATTATACAATTTAGTGGTAGAGTTTTATGCATAATTTACATTTTTACAGATTTCTGCTTACTTCACTTCAGCTGTTTAACAGTTTACTGGAGTAATACAGAAGAGGAGTTGTAGTGTGTAGAGGCTGTTGGTTTGTCAAGCCTACTTTCAGGCTAAATGTATGTGGCCCAAGTTGATGTGACTAGTGTCTGTATGTCTCTGTCAGTCCTGCCTGAGTGGCGAGACAGTTTTCAGGCAGCTGTAAAATTATTGCAGTGTATTTAGGTCACCATCTTTATGAAGAGAAACCACTGAGTTATTTGGCCTATACTATATCTGCCACCATACATGTAAAGGTATTGTATAATCTGTGTAGTTGCGTGTGTGTGAAAGCAGCACATGTTGCAGGACAGTGCAACCTGCTTGTTACTAACCAGAAGGAGAAGGTGCTGGAGCAGATGTCAGAGCTGTCACAGATTCAAGACATTCTAGCTACGAAAGAGGCACAGGTAAAGAGTATGGAGACTGAGGCGGCTGTTGTGCAGGTGGAGGTTCAGAAGGCATCCTTGAAGGTGGAAAGTGTCTCAGAACTCATTGAAAACTACACAGTAAGTGTGTTACTAGTCAGATGTTGCAAACACACAAAATGAAATCAGTAGTGCTTCACATTTGTATCAAATCACTGTAATCATGATTTCAATGCCATTCAATTCCCAAAGACTTTAACCTTTAAATTACCTGGCAGTTAAAGAGCTGAATCCCCTGTTGGCCCAATTATCGTGCAGTGCATGGTTTTTGGCCAGTGGAATTTTCAAGTGTCAGGCTAGGAGGGAGTTACTAATGCAGTGACAGCGTCGTATTTCGTCTAGTCCTTCTCTCATCTCTGCAAATACAGTTGACCTTGTCATACTGAAGTTCCAAAAAACACCCACCACTTGCCACTTCACCACACCCAGTAGGTGCATCTGCCAACTGTGCTAACTCCTCCACCAGTCAAAAACCATGCACTGCACTACAAGGCTGACTCTTGTGCTAGTACAGTTAGGGATGCCACTATCACTGGGTCTTTAAAGGTTAAGTTAATATATGACACAAGAATGATTAAAGTTTTACCGACAGACATAATATATATCATATATAGTCTGTTTACTACTTGTGCCTTCCAATTTTTTGTCTAATTTTTATCAGATAAACGCAAAGTTCTGTCTTTGTCTAAGCACTAAACATGAAGTCATATAGCAGCGTGGTGGTAAAGTTTCACATATTCTTAATCTTGACATCAGATGGAAGGGAATGTTCAACTTTACACTTCAGCAATTTTGTCCCTGGGGAAAGCTTCCCATTATGTATTGAACACAATGCTGCACAGGCCCCAGATTGAGTCTGAACATGGTAATAAAAAGAAATTTCCCTGATGGAAGGCCAATGCATGTGTGGCACTCCATGACCAGTCACACATGACATGTGTCGTGGTACCTTAGGTGATGTTAATCAATATAATGATTTTCTGTCTTGATTTTACTTTGCTTGTTTTATTAACCTTTTAAAGCCTAGCGGTAACTTTACATACGACCAGGTTTAACATTAAAATATTCTACGTGGTGCCCACATTTTGTGTGTTTTGTGTGGGTGTCAGAACAAACAGCAACTTTTGCCTTATGGAACATTAAGGGACTGGCATTTATAACTGAAGTGGAGAGTGTTTACAGCGTGGTACGCACTGAGTCCTTATATAAAACAGATACGCTTCATCTTTAAAGGGTTAATGGTGTACTGGTTTTTCAGATTGCATATCAGGCAGGTCATTCTGACTTCAGTCCCTTGACTATAAACTGTTTTTGCAACACAATAGTCTCTACTTATTGACTTTTCTTTTCCAGAAAATTAAATAAAAGCCCTAAGAAAATTAAATGCTATATTAAAGAATCATTATTAATGCATGTGTTATCTCAGAATGAGTGCATGTTTGTGCAGATCCTCTGAAGTAGTTCTGAATTGTTTGAATGCTGTCAGTAGCAGATATGCTACTGTTAACTGGTGACCAAAGTAATTGGCAAGAGTGGAGTAGCTATGGTATTATAACTTACTCATCAAACCCTCATTACTTGAAATGAGGCTGTGATACATACAAAGGAGATCAAGAAGTAAGGTAACACACACACTGATACCAAGAACTTTCTTCTAACTTCACTGTATACATGGAAGATGGTACACACCAGACCTTCATCAAGACACTTTTAAGCATTTGTCAGACAATGGCACCAAGGCTTGTATTCCAGCATAGCATAAATCTTTGTCAAGTGTCTGTAGCCAGGAGGTGACAGCTTGCTTCATGCTGGTACCTGTTGCAGATTGCTTGCAGCCAGGTGCTTCTTAAGGGGTCCAAATATATGGAAATCATTGGACATGTGATTGTGCCTGTACGGAGGGTGGTCCATAGCACCATAACCAGTCACAAATCTAGTTGGCAGTATGGGGACCAGTGGCTGGCAATTTGCAACAGATGCTGACATGACTCAAGCTGTCACCTCCTGGCTACAGACACTTAACACTGATTTTTTGTATGCTAGGACACAAACCTTAATGCCATGGTGGGACAAATGCCACCTAGCTTTCAGGATCGATGAGGTGAAACGTATGTATGTAATGTCACTGGTGACTACATGGAGACCTGACATGTACCATGTGCTAGCCACATGCCATGTATGCATCAAAGTCAAAAAGTTCTGAGTGTCAGAGTGTTTGTTACATTGCTTTATGAAACTTCCTTGTACAGTATTGTAGCTGGCTGACTTGTTTGGTTACAGGCACCAGATATAATGGCTTATGTGCAAAAGAAGGCTGAACTCCATGAACTGAAGCAAGGACTGAAAGTATGGTCACATCGCAAGAAAATTCAGCAGACTGCGTTGATTTCCTGCAAGCAGTTGCTTCACAAGCTCACTGTCAACAGCTTGCAATCACCAAGGTGCGCCAAACGTGTTGGTCTTTCAGAGTACATATCAGATGGTAAATGAATGTTCGGAAATGTTCTTGTGTTGAAAATGTAATATGCATAATTTATTGATTATGTACTTGTCCATTTTCACCTTATAGTGACTAGAACATGTATCTAACTGTAAAGTAAAGAGTGATGCAGCTGATGGTCATTTAGCTGGTCAAGACATCTTCCTGCTCTTCTGGAACCCAAAAATTGGTCACTGTGTTTAGTGAAGCATGCATTTTATCTCTGTCCTGAAACAGTTCAGGTCAATTTATTGGCACACAAGCAGTTTTTTTAAGACCCTTTTTAGTGTGACAGACAGGTAAAAGTAGTGCATTTTTTCTCTTGATGGGAAAAAATTTATCAGTCTCACTTTCGGACTATTTTGATTGAAATTCCTGGTTTGTAGACTTAGAGGGACAGAGAGGATAAGTATTATTCTATATACTTGCTTTTGTATCCCACATTCAGTGCATGATCAACAGATTTGCTATTATTTTGAGACAATAATTTTTTATTTATTTCTCGATTCTTTCCATCTTCTTCTTCCCCTCTCTTTCTGGGTCACCCAGTGCTTCAGGTAGCTGTGCATGGCACTCAATACATTTCTGCTGCAGAGAACTGCTATTTGTATGTACAGTTTCTGAATGAGGTTGTCAATGTAATATTTGTGTACGAAATGCAAATGCACTCCTGTGCATATACCCCCATCTGACGGCAATGTGTAACATGCCCCATGAAACAAGGGATCATATTTAACTGTAGTCACTGAGTGACTGTCTTATCACAACTTCTTTGTAAATGTTCGATCGTTTGACAAAACTTTTCCTTGTCACTTCATATCATGAACATAAACCCTTGATATTTTCATTGACTTCCCTAATACACCCAAAATCTTTTTCATTCTCTGGTTTCATTTTCTGTCTTCCATTGGTTCATCACCATGTATTAAATACTTCTGTAACTGACATGTTTTGTTTCCCTGTTTATTCAATTTAATCTTCCACCATGGAATTGTTAATCCTGTCTTTATATATGTTTACTTAAATAATTATGGTTTCCAATAATCATGAAACAAGACAACACTTGAGAACTACACTTTTGTTGAATTCCACTATGAAAATGTTACTCCCTGAAACATGATAGCATAGTCGGTATAGTGACTAGGTTGTGGGCTGAATGATCTAGGATTCGAATCCCAGCAGGGACCAGAGATTTTTTGTTCTCCAAAATGTCCAGACCAGCACCAGAGCCCAACCAGCTTCCTATTCATTGTGTCCCGGGGGTCTTTTCTGCGCCAGGGCATGAAGCTGACCACTCATCCATCTAGTGCTGAGGTTACCATAGAATGGAGCCGTACATCTCTTCCTCCTTTATGTCTTCATGCATTTGATAGGGACAACTGTACCTTTAAACGTTACTGCTGTATTTATGCACATTTACTTAAACAAATGTATAATACAGCTGTACCAATAATATTGCTCTAATACAATGTTTCACTTTCTGATTTATGTTTGCAGTCACTCCAGTCAGAGAGGAAACTATGTTCTGGTCGAGGCTATTTTATAATTAATGCCACTTACCAGACACTTTTGAAAGTTACCTGCATGTTAGTAACTCACAAACCAAGTGTATTAGATAAGTTATATATACGTATATCCACACACACACACACGCACACAAGGTGTGTATGTGTACAATAGTGCACATCCATTTCTGTGTGAAGTTATCTTTATTAGGGTATCAGTGCAGTTAATGGTAAGTGGTGATTTGATGTAACACTGAAAGGTCCTTCACTGAAAATCAACTGGATCTAAAGTGACAGGAACTGGAAATAGAGACAGGAATTTTGATTATCATTAGATGGCACAACCACATTTGGAACCACTTTCCTGACTAGTATAGGTCTAAGGGCAAGTAACTTGTCCTTAAATATGTACTTCTGAGTTCTTGAACCAGTGAAAATGTTAAAAGCATGTCAACTGTACAGCGAAATACAAAGTTATGATAATGAGGAACGCTGGGAAGTAAGGGTTATGAATTTGTGAAAAGAGCACTAGGTTAGATGGAAGTGAATGGCCAGCTTCATATTCCAACAGAGAATTTTGGATTAATAATTTTTAAAATAACATGGCCAAGGTTAAGGGAGCTGGAGTTATGAATGTACCAGTGAAAAGACGCATAATAATTTCCAAAGTACTTGATAATATCGCAGCCTAAGTATTTTACAGGATAAGTCAAATCCAATTAGACCTAACCACTACAGCAGGCACAGTGATTTGTAAGTGGCATGAACAAACAAAAGAAAATGAACTTTCTCTGAGACTCACTTTTAGGCAACGAAGGTTATATTTCTGTTTCCCTCCATGCCACCTACTTTTTGATCTATTGCGTCCTTCCGAACAAAGACAATGCTTTCACTTAACGAGATTTCAGGTGTAAACAATCTGATCAAGTACGCGAAATTCAGAAATTAGTTGGTATTGTATAAAATAAGTCAATAACTCTTGCCGTACCATGCTGAATATAATTATCAGTTTCTGGCACCATTCAGAACATAATTCGTGCATGTTATAACAATAACGTAAAGATGTACAATTTAAGACCCTCATTCTTTATACCCATCCTTCCCGTCAGTCATTGATCGCACGTTGTACATCGACCTCGTGCGTGACGTCATCACAACAAGTCGCAGGAGGAGGGATTTGTTTTTGTTTGGGACGAATCCACCAATCCTGATGTTTCAAGATGAGACAATCTTGTGCATTGGTCCGAAGTGTGGACGTTATTTCCTCACTGTCTCCAAGTCTCGTTATTAACGTGACATTCCGTAACAGTTGCAGTAGTAAACAGTGTAAGATAAATATCCACGTATTCAGCATATGTGTGTGGTCCAGAATGTGCCAGTTTTATGCAAAATTCACCAAAATGCGTGTTGAAGTGACAAAGTGTTGTCCGTGCATCCTCCAATCAGAGACACGTTTAGATGTGTAGCGCCTCGGAAAATATTTCGTCTGGTATTTCTGTTCTTTGTTGACCTTCGGTTTTAGGTGGAATATTGCAAAACAGGGGAAATACCGCGAATTACCACCATGATACACAGCAACAGAAATAAACTGGAGGTAAGATGATGTTAAATTCGTGCTTATTAATTGCTGGTGTGGAACTGTTCGAAATTTTAAAAGTGTGGCACCTACTCCACCGACATCCGCCATTCTCAGAGTCGAGTAAACAGCTGATTTTGAGCCGAAGGTTGGCCTGCGCCGAGGTTGCGTCGTCTGGAAGCGCAGGGGCTTGTCGTTCCATCATTTTCAGTTATAATGATAACCCTAAGCCACGTTAAAAGGTCTGGATTGTGAATTACCAATAAGTAGTGTTGCAGCTTCGAAAAGGTAAAGCTAATATTAGGAAAACGTGGTTTTGTGATGGACGGACCGTGGCCTTGATGAACCATGTTCTCTATTCCTTTGTTGTGATACATGGGAGAACAGCCGCTTTGAAATTATAGAAGTTGAAGTGCACTTACGTTAATTATGATTTTCAAAATAATTGCGCGCACACAAAATGGAAATAATGTAATGTCAAAGTCGTCTAATTTCTGTGTGAGATTTTAAGTTTTTTCAGTTTAATATTTCACAATTGGACTTGCTGTTTTATCACTTCATTAGTCTTGTGTTTTTTGTTTTTGTTTTATTTGTTTTTGCGCAGGCTGCGGTGAGACCTTGGTGGGTGCCCTCTCTAGGCCGCAACAAGAAAGAGCGATCTAATTTCTCAGTGTGCACTATGAAGCAAAGCTACATGCAGGTACAAACAACTCTGTCTGTTGCTAACACTTGTTGCTTTGTAACAACAGAACCTCCCGCTTTTTTGTTTGCAATGTGTGTGACAACATGGAATTGTATGTTGACATTGTGTTGCAATTGTTCAACTAGAATGAAGGTAGATGTATCCATCATATTTTTGAAGCTGCAACATTGCTCGGATCTGTTGGTGGGAAAATGGTACATCCTGCTCTTGCAGTGTGCCTGCAGTTTGATGGGAGGGTAAGTAGCTATAGGAATGGAGCACTGCTTGAGTAATGTGCCAGAAGCAATACAGAACCATACTCTTTTTGTTCACAGCTTGCCCGAGTCTTTTCTGATGATGATGCACAGATTAACAAGAAGTTGCCGAAAGAGCTGCTGCTTAGGTAAGTTGGTTTACTTGGATGTTAGTTTATGTAGGTGATAACATGAATGCAGCATGTTACTGGCATTGCAGAGTTAAAGATTGTATTGGGAGCCATTCTAGTCTACTCAGTATAATCACTAGGTTATAGGCTGAACTATCTGATTTCCGAATCCCGACAGGGCCAAGAGGTGCACTTCTTCTCAGAAATGCCCAGACTGACCATGTGGCCCACCTAGCCTCATATTTGGTGGTTACTAGGGGTGAAGCAGCAGCGGGTATTAGGCTGATCACTCACTTCCATCTAGTACCAAGGTTAATAATGGGCGGAGCTGTACGTCCACTCCTCCATATACCTTTGTGACATTTGTAGGGACAACTTTACCTCATTTACTTTACATTTTGCTGTGTGCTGTTAACACTTCAGTTTCACTGTATTGAGTAAAGTATTTTGGTTTCTGTCGTATCCTTTGGAAAAACTAGTGAATTGCTTTAAAGCAGGTCATTATTGCATGTTATCATCATCATCATCATCGGTGCTACAAGTCTTGGCCTATTTGTCTCTTGTTTGTAAGCTTCACGATCACACTGACTGAGACACACCACGCTCAGTAGGACTTCTCTGGACGAGTGGTCAGCCCATCCCAGAGACCTCTACCTGACAACACACAACATTCACAATAGACATGACATCCATGCCCCAGCAGGATTTGAACCCACAGCCCCAGCAAGTGAATAGCCGTAGAGCCACACCTTAGACCATGCGCCCACTGGAATCAGCCAATATTGCATGTACCCTTCCTAAATACATATGAGAGTTTATTTTTACCCAAATAATTGTACCATTTTCATTAGCCTGGTTGAAGGAGTATGTAATATATTACGGTCAGAATGCCCTTCTTGTAGTAATTGGGTTTTGAATCTAATGGCAGTATTGGCAGCTGTGACTGTAATCAATAATCACAGTGTAGAGAATACAAGCACATGACTTTTGTTATGAAAATATCAGGCACACAGTCTGTTGTTCATAACTGTTACTGTTATATGTATACTTCCAAAATATGGTTAAGAAAATATTAACTTTGTGCTGCTTATTTTGCCATGTTATTGGCACCTGAAACTTGACATTCTACCCATATGCATGGACTTCAAGACAGTTATTTTCACAGCTAATTCCTGAGTGCATGCAGACTTCCTGGGGATATAATCCCATCCGCCAGTAACATGACAAAGTTCAAGTCAGATTTCTGTTCTGTTTTTATGCCATCTGTTGAACTGATAAGCTTCTGTAAAACAAGGAAAGCAGGCTGAAAATTATGCAACTGTAATGTTTTAAGTAGCATATTTTATACATTTTTCTTAAAAATTTAGAAGCCCAAATAAATGTCTGGTTATAAGTGAACAAAACAATAGCTAAAATAGTCAAGTTTGATCAGAATACAGAACACACTAAACTGTTGGTTTGATGGTAACCTTAAGGAAGTCACACCTTGAGTGTGTGTCGTGGGGCATGATGTGTAATTTCTTTGAGTCAGTCAATTACAGTGAAGTTGCAGTTTTTTTTAACAACTATATTCTGCTATTCTGACCTTGGTACAAAAAGAAAGGGAGAAAAAATATTCTAAAAGAATTTTCTTCGTCAAGAATAAGTACTGTCATTGTGTGACAAAATCAGCTCTCTCATAAGAAATGTGAAGTTACTCATTTCCTTTCCATAAGATTTTTGTTCTAGCTTTCTGAGATCCATACTGCTTAGGGATCTTAGTACCGAGAGTGAATCCCATAGGATCAGAAAACTGAATGTTGTTGTCAAGTGGGTAGCATTTCTGCTTCCTATTCAGGGTTTTCTTCTGTGAGATCTTGGCATGAATACTTTCATCCTGATTGGGGTTTTCATGGTCTTTGTTCAGTACCTGCAGGCAGTCTCAAATCAGCACATGACTGTGTCTTTCCTTGTCTTTTCTAGTTAATTATTCATTCAAAATTTGATTCATCTGGGCTACTCACAGTATCATTAAATCAACCACAAATAAATAAAATATGACCAGGCAAATTCTTGGATGTGTGGAGACTGTGAATAGTGAGTGTGGAGCTTTTGGCTTCTGTTTGTTCGGTCATGCAGAGTACAGCTGTATTTCTTCCTGTGCTCCTGCATATATGCAGACATATATATGTACATGCAGACATGCACACACACGTGTGCATACAGATGTTACGTTACAATACAATACAGACGTAATATTTCATGTACCCATAGACGTGCGTGCACACACACGCATACACACATTTGTTCATTATTCATTCATTCATTCATTCATTCATTCATTCATTCCATAGATCCATCCTTTAGTCAAAGTGACAACAGGATGTGGAAGAAGTCATACAAATATGTAAGAATGCAAAATATACAGCACCAGTATTATAAGTATAGCCATTGCCTGCTTAACATCATTAATCTGTTCCCGGAAATCAGACTTCTGCACAAAAGCACTAACTAGGAGCCTATTTCCCATTATTTTAAATGGGAAAAATTATAATGCATTAGGACATCAACCCAAAACCCTGAACAAATTTCCTAAAATGTATCTAAAACACGGTAAAATGCCTGTATATAAGTAACAAACTATCATGTTAGGGTGTAAAATGCTTGAAACTTCGCTTCCTGATCACAAACAATATGGTTGTTAAAAAACAGTTGCTTTGTATGCAGTAACTTTTACATTTTGCATGCACATCATTTTGTTAAAAATGTTGTATTGAGTTTTTGGAACACTAATATCAATTTTTTCCTATACAAACATTGGCTGAAAAATGTATTGAAAGAGGTATGTTCTGTGAAGTTTTGGTATCAAAAACCAAGAGATGTTCTACCAGAAAAGTGTTAACTGGGCAGACATTCTATGGGGTATGCCTGTATTTCAAAATACAGTATTATGATGTTATACAAAATTTATTACATGCAGCTGATAATTTGATTATGAGCCATTCTTAAACATTATAAGTTCCTTAACAATATAAAAGGAGTGTGTAGTTAAGTGTTTTTTTAATGCTGATTTAAGTTGGGCCTTTCACTCTTCAGGCATGTGAGTTTGCATGGCAAACTGTTGAATATTTTGATGCCAGTATAATATGTACGTTTGTGAAGTTATGATAGTGGTATTTGTTCCTTGTATTAATACTATGTACAAGTGAGTGTATTTGAAAATTTTCTTGGTTATTGACAATGAAGGGGGGCTGCGGTGGCGCAGTTGGTTTAGGCACTGCGCTACAAACCGGCAGGTTGCAGGTTCGATTCCCAATGGTGTCAGTAAATTTTTTCATTGGCATAATCCTTTCGGTCGCACTATGGCCCTGGGGTCGACTCAGCCTCTAACAGAAATGAGTACCAGGAATATTTCCTGGGGGGTAAACGTGGCCAGTGTGTAGGGCTGACAACCTTACAACCTTCATGTGCTGATTGTCTAGAAATCTGGGAGCCTTGACACCCTGGAACCCTCAGGGCCTGTCCAGGCCTGTAATGGGACGGCTTTACTCCCCCCCGAATGAAGCCCATTGAAAATGTGTATTCGCAAGGAAGAGGTAAAATCTCTGCTCTTTTAACCCTTTGGAGCCAGAATTAAGTGTCCAGTATATTCTGCACAAGACCTGAGATTTGAATGGCCACCTGTTACTTTGCATGTTCATGCCCGATGTCTTAAGTGGATGTTCGGTTTTCGCAGCTTCGTGCTGTGTGTTGACTGTAGTCGGCTTTCAGCGCCAAAGAGTTAGAGAGAAATTCTACATAAATCTTTAGGTTTTGAACCAGCCATAATTCTAACAGTTTTTTCTTTTTTTATTATTATTCCATATTTCATTATAGGGTGAAAATAGGCAAAGCAAATTGTTTTGAGAGCTCTTACTTTGTATGCAGAAACTTTGGATGGTGTAAGATCATGTTATGCTCTTTTCTTTATTTCAACAATTTAAGAGGGTTTGAACTGATATATGAGGACAGACACTGGAGTTCTTTGACTTGGGTCTGTAAGAACACATACACATGAAATAAGAAGAAAAGTGTTTTCTTCTTGTTCTAAGTAATCTGTGACTTCAGCATAATTTTTGTACCATTCTAGATGTTGCGTGCCAGATTCCCTAAACATGTCACCATCCTCGTCATCCTGGTATTTCCTTCCTTTGAAAGTGGTTCACTGCAGGGAATAAAAAAATTCTGCTGGTGTGAGGTCAGGTGAATATGGTACATGATTGGTCTGCACCATGTCACAGTTTGCTGGGGAGTGCCTCACCATTATGGTAGAGTGAGTAGGGACATTGGATGCAAAATGGACCAACTGCGTTTCTCTCAAAAATGTGGCCTCACTCTTGGTATCTGCTTCAATAACCTTTTAAGCACCTGTACATAGACTTCAGTGTTCTTCCTTCAGTCACAAATTCTTTGCGGATTGGCAGCATGTTTGTAAAAAAAATGTGATAAACATTTTGATCATTGACTTTTGCAAGGAAAACTTTTTGGGCTGTGATGGTAGTGATTTTGTTCTCCAGTTCCTCTTCGTTATGTGTTGTTTCAGCATCATACTGAAACAGTGAAGACTTGTCTCCAGTGACAGTGCAGTTGAGCAACTGGATTGCTCTGGCAGGTCTGGATGAAATGTTCACAGATTTTGACTCTGTGCTCCTTTTGCTTGTCCATAACACTGTATGGAACAAAATTTGCACAGATCTTCCTCTTTCCCAAATCTTTATAAACAGTCTGACAGATCATCTGCCAGTCAATGTGCAGTTCATCCTCCATCAATTTTATGTTTATTTGATGGTCTCTGGCCACCATTTTATGGGCTTCCACAGCTCTTGCCAGATTCCGAGCAGTTGACAGTGGCCCACTCCTAGGGTCATCACACTCCTGTCAGAATTTTTTAATCCATTCAGAGATACATGTACAAGATAGAGCACCATATACATAGACCCTTTTGAAGCATTTTGTTTGTTTCTGCAGCTGTTTTTCTGAGTTCAAAACAAAAACTTGATGGCGACTTCATGACAACAAAGAAAACAGACACACATACAGGACTGTTACAAGTGAATGATTCACCTGGAACATTCGTTTCACTGATCCCTGGTGCTCATAACATGAAGTAACAGAAACTAATGACAGTTGGTTTATGTGCCAAACCTTACTGTCTTTATAACTTCTGTCTCAGAACTTCATTGTTTAACTTCCTAGAGAAGTCACATTTGACACATCTTATAAGTAACAGTGGCATAATTGTACTGTTTGATTCCATGTCTTGGTGAATGTCTTTCATAATAAATATGGTTAATGAAACTTTCCAGTAAATATAATTTTTAGGTGCTTTCCTTGCCTGAAGACGGGAGCAGATGACATGCTTCATTAAAAAATTAGATGACAGACAAAGTCCAAAAAAGAAGATTATGTCAGTAATTTTTAGTGCTTAATCTCTCAAAACTGGTGTGATGTATGCCCAGTATTTAAAACTAAGTTAAATGTGAAGTTCGTGCTTAAACAAGCACCACAACATGAAGGCATGGGCAGGTGGAGGTATTGCTTTATGCATTCTTACCCTTGGTACTGGTTGGAGATTAGTGGTCAGGTACATGTTCTGGCTGCTTTACCCCCAGGGTGTGTCCAGCACCTTCTGTATAGAAAGTCGGGTGCATCCTGATGTCAGTCTGTATGCTGGGTAAAAGGGAAAAATATCAACCGCTTTGGTCATCCAGCCTGTACCCTTGTCACTGTACTGTCTGCAGTGTCATGGCTTGTCACATATCTAATAAAAACTTACACATAATTATAAGTTAGAACAGGGAAAATGTCAGTATGTTTGGAGCTTTATCCTTGCAATATTTTTTGAACATGCCACTTAGTTTTCCAGCTGTGATTAAAGCTCCCTTTAGTGACTTCAATAACAATGGATTTCAGAACTCAGTTTGCGCTCTGCTGTGTTTTTATGTTCTGCATTTATTTGGGGGGATACTGTTAGTGTTGCTAAGCTTGAATGAGCACTGATGTATTAAATTGTTTGAATTAGGAGGTTAGCAGCCATGGCTTCAAAGGACTCAGTGCATACCGCGCTGTAAACACCCTCCACTTCGGTTATGCAAAAGTAATTCATTAATGTTGTATAAGACAATAGTTGCTGTTTTTTCTGAGATCCACACAAAACACATAAACACAATGTGAACACCAAGTAGAATTGTTGAATCTTAAACCTGGTGGCACGTAAAGTAACCACTAGGCTTTAAAAGGTTAATGGGACTTGTTGTAGTGATAATTGTTTGTTAATGAGCAATCATTTCTAGGTTTGTCAGCACAGCAGGCCAAACCTCATTGATGATAATTCTAGTGCAGTTTTATATTCTGCCATATTCTGGTCTCTTAATTATCAGCTTCAGCATTTCTTTACCATTTGATTTGCATTCACAAATTGTGTTCTAAAATCAAGCCAAAAATTTCCCATAAATGTATGATGCAACCAATTTGTTAGCAAGATCGACACCGAAAGAATTACCCTACTGTTGGAGGAGATATCATTGGCAGTGCAACAAAGTATATGGTTTATCCATGATCAAGCCCTTGCTTATTTTACGTGTGACTGGACAAGTTTTTGGACTCTCATTCCGTAGATTGATGGATATGATGAAATTGACTTGTTTTTATGGCCTCTGTGATTGCGTTGTCAGCTTCTAGCTGTGGGGCCAACTGAAGGGCATAGTTCACATGAAAAGGGTCACCACAGATCATTAACGTAGGCCAGCCATTCTTAACCTGGGGTCCACCCAAGGGGTCCATGGATAGATTTCAGGGGGTCCATAAACTTGGATGGGGAAAAATTACAACTTTATTTTCACAAACATCTAAGTGAAATTCAGTTTTTCATTCAATAATGAATGTAGCCAACAAAGGAATTTATGGCCTCTAGACTGCAAAAGTATTTCGTAACTTCAGTAAATCTCACTGTCTAAAATTATGAGCCTAAGAAAGGGAAACCAGAATATATTTGCATTCACACTGAAACGTCTTTTAAAAAAACAAAATTTAATTTCAGCTTGCCCATATTTTAAATTTGTTTATTGTCTTGTTATTGATTTAATGGATTAATAAAGAAGTGCATGTATTACCATATTACGTATTTGTTATTTTTTAATATTTGGAAAACTGTATTTGAGCATAATTGGTTTCTTTTGTAATGAATCTGTAACATAAATTGTAATACATAGGTGTATATTCCACATCTGTGTATTTTATTTTATGCATTAATTGCTTTTTTCTGAGAAAGGATCTGTGACATAGGCAGTGGGTGAAGTGGGTGTGACTACAGTATAGCACATGTGCCTGGAATTTTTCTGCGTAGGCTGGCTGTGGGACCCACCAAGCCTCTTCTTATTCACTGGGTACCAGAAGTCTTTCCCTGGTATTAAAGCAGCTGGGGTGTGAAGCTTACAACTCAACACCATCTTGTGCTGCTGATTAAGAATGTGCAGAAAAATGCCTATTCATCTCCCTCTACCCTAATATGCCTTCATGCAGTGGTGCTTGGCTAATGAGAGGAACCTTGTTGCCAGGAATTCTTGGCGTTACAAGACTCAATTATCCATTCAGACTGAGCAATGTTTTCTGCATTATTTGTCACATTAGATTTTCGTGTGCTTCCTGTTCTTGCTTCATTTAAGGAGCGAACGTGATGTTTGTTATTGAGTGTAACTAAGAAATCACGCTATGTACAGGTAATTAGGTAAAATTTATTCATGGTTCCAGTTTTTATCATTGAGCAATCAGAACTTTGTTCTTATACTCCACACAAATACTGGTACATGGGCAGGGAATACCACATCAGTATTAACCAGTTACTAGGTTTGTAAAAGGATGTGCCTTTTGTTGTTGTTGTTGTTGTTGTTGTTGTTTGTAACCGCTTGGCGCCTAACATCAGGTATATGCCTACCCATCATGCAGTGCAATGCTCAAAACACCAAGTATCAAGTGTAGATGGTGCTCCTTTATTAGCTTTCCATGTGCGGCTCTCATTTAGATTCTGGTCTCCTTCACATCACACTGTGTATTTAATTCTGCTGCCAAAGGGTGAATGTAACTTTTTCAAAGTTTCTATTACTTTTCATGATGTTGAATCAACTTGATTATGTAGCATAAAGTTACAAGTTGTGGGGCGTTATGAATAGTGTGCATTTTTCTGATTGTGGAAGGAAATTTTTATGGCCATGCTCTACAGCATCTGTTGCTAGGCAAGTTATTGGACCCTGTTAGTGCCAGACTGTGTGGGCAGATTATGATAAAAATCAATAACCCTCTGAAACAGACATATTAGGATATGTAGCAAGTAAAAGAGTTGTTCTATTCAGTGATGTGATTGCTGCAAAAATCTTTTGGACAAGAAGGAAGCTTGAGATATGCAATCTTCTGGGGGTATTACGCAGTGTCAAACACTCCAGAAGAGAGCATATTTCATCAACATTGTGGGAGAAGCCTGAAATCAAAGAAGGAAGCTTAACCCACTTAAAATGTTGGCTGATGGATCAGTTGACAGGTCAGCCGTATGGAACTGAGGGGGTTAATTGCACACATACAATTGCACCTGTCAGTAGGTATAGTTATGGAGTCTGAATACAAGCAGAAAAGCCAAAGTCAAATTGGGTGCCTCCCAGATGCATGCCAGCTGGATGTTTTTGGACCATGATGAATTATCAGCACTATCATATGGACATGAGCATTCTTGCTTGCTTCTGAGTAAAAGTACTTTGGCCCACGCGCTGCCCCACCTCTAAAATATGACTAATGTAAATGAGGTTGCGTTTTGTAGGGTGCATCGTGGCCTATTTTAATACCATATCCTTGTGTTTGCATTTTTGAAAGGCCTAGATAAATTGCTGAAATGCTGTCCAAATGTGTGACAAAAAGATTTTTCTACAGTTGGGAAACTCCATGTATTTATTTTATCTGCTGGCATGTAAAGTGTTCGGATGTTTCAATTTTATAAATCATCCTTGAACAAAAATCAATGTGTTGAAATTCAGAACCATTGCCTCTCTTGTAGGATATTCTCATACCTGGATGTGGTATCTCTGTGTCGATGTGCACAAGTGTCCAAGGCCTGGAATGTTCTTGCACTTGATGGCAGCAATTGGCAACGGATAGACCTTTTTGACTTTCAGACTGATGTTGAGGTATGAAGACAAACTATATTGAATGTGTGCATTAATATAACCACTCTATTCTGCAATTTATAAGTTCCTGCAAGGCCAAATTTATGTTATGAGTCTCTCCAACCTTCCATCTTACACTTTATACAGGGTCCAGTCATTGAAAATATTTCACGGCGCTGTGGAGGGTTTCTGCGCAAGCTGAGTCTTCGTGGGTGCCAGTCCATAGCTGATGGCTCAATGAAGACATTTGCCCAGTTATGTAGCAATGTGGAGGACCTGAACCTCAATGGCTGTAAGAAGATTACAGACAGGTCTGTGTTTTTGATACAGCATGCAGCATGTTTTGTTTAAGTAGTACGTGTCTATTCTTCAGTGATTTAACTCTAATTTTAGTACTGCTGTAAACATTAAGAAATAATGGGCCCTGAAACATATATTACCCACCAACCAAAGGCATAGTACAGGAACTTCTTTGGAAAGTTTGTTACTTGGATGGTCAAGGAATTTCCTGCCTTTAGGGAACCCATAGTTTGTCATTATTCCTGGTCCTTCCAAGTTGTCTGTGCCCAGGAAGTATTCTGGCCAAAATTCTGTATGAACTTCTCATTTGCTTGATATGTGTAACATGGTTCATATATCTTGTTTATTTAATTACAATAACTGTTAGGTGAGAAGTACATTATAGATCTCTGCATTATTTTTGTGCAGTTGTTTTCATTCAAAGTGGGCATTTTTGCAAGGCTTCTATGTCAGATAACTTATGCACATCCACTGTTAAGTGTGACACTGTTCTGTTTTGTCTGTCACAAAATTCAAGCAATGTCATATACCATATGTATCCAAACATAAGATTACCTTGAATATATGACAATCTCCATTTTCATTCTTTAGTTTTCAGTAACTTGCCTACACAGAACACATTTAACTTATGAGTGTGATTATAAGTTGCCCCCCCTCTGCCCCCCATTTTCCAGGTGTTCAAGTAGGAAAAATCCTTATCTTCATATTCAGTAAATATGGTAAGAGGACTAATGGAATGCTGACAAACAGTTGTATGCTGTATGACTCTACACAAGTAAGGTCGGGAATTTGTGATGTTGATGTAGAGGGTAAAGACAGGATGGTAACTGGCAGAGACCAGCAGCAGTGTAGCTGAGTGGGAAACACTGCAGATGAATAGATTACAGCTGTAGATTTTTTTTCGTTTTTTCATTCATCTGAAGAAGGAATGTTTTATCTTTGGGTGACTGTGATGTTTAAGCCTGTTCTTCCGTTGTTTTAAATTTGATCTAGTCGGTGAAACTGGAGCTCAGATTTTTTAAACACCCTTCATATCTCAATACTGAGAATAATTGCGTTCCTGACTCTTCTTGTTGCAGCACCTGTCAGTCACTGAGCCGCCATTGCCCTAAGCTGCAGCGCCTTGATCTCGGCTCTTGCTCAGCCATCTCTGACCTGTCACTCAAGGCTCTTGCTGATGGCTGCCCATCTCTTACTCATATAAACATATCTTGGTGTGACCACATAACAGAGAATGGTAAGACATACAATGGTTGTGCTGTACCTGCTAATTGGTAACTCTCATAGCAGAATGTATTGAACATTATGCTGAGGCATAAACTGTGTCTGTGTGATGCTTCATGAAGTTCCTTCTGGCTCTGTCTTGCTTGTTTTAGTGATTGCTTTCGAAGGGACTTCTTTATCAAGATACAATGGCATCTTACTTTAGATGACTTCTGTAAATCACAAACTTCTTAGTTCTTTGGTATACTCTTACAGCCACTGTAATTCATCGTTGTTTGATTCAGGAATTTTTCTGGGCCCTTCATTTGCTGTTAATTTTTTAAATTCATGCTGTCGTCTTGAAGTAATAGGAAATACTACTTTTGTTTTATATAGTTTCGAAACATGACTACTGTGTTTGGTAGCTATCCAAAACAGTTGTTTTATATTGTTTTGGGGGGGAAAGTGATTAACACTTGAAGACATTGAAATACTTGCCACTGGAGGAAATGGTCTCTGCTGTAGCTATGTGGTTTGAGCAGGCACCTACAAATAATGTTGCAGGTCTCCTTATTGATGCTTGTTTGGGACAATAGGACTCTCTTGGTTCCGATGGATGGATCACTAGGTTTAAAAGGAGACATAAAATTGTTTATAAAACTATAGCAGGTGAAAGCAACAGTGTTGGTTAATTCAGAAACATTAGATGACTGGTAAAATGGACAACTATTGCAAGAGATAAAAGAATTTGACTTCTGTGACATATAAGTTGCTGATGAGACAGGTCTCTTTGTCAGCCTATGACCTAGTAAAAGTCTTACTTGTTGAAATGTTTGGGGCTCTGGTGGAACAAAATCCAAACATTGGATTACAGTGCTTCTTGCACGTAGTGCTGATGGTAGTTATAAATTACCACCACTTGTGGCTGACAAATGTAAGGTCCAGGTTATTTTAAGAATGCTAAAAATGCCAACAGAGTGTGGTGCTAATACAATTTCCTGGATGGACACTGTGGTATTTGATGAATATCTTGCACAACTTGACAGGAAAATGAATGCTAAAAATAAAATGAATCCTGTTTTATTGTTGATCAGTGTGCTGCTGACTCAAGGAACACAACCTTTCTCATTGAAATAAAAGTTGTATTCTCCCAGCTAACTATGCCAGACATATACTGCTGTTTGGGTTGATTTGGGAACCAGCCATATATACAAGTGCCATTCTGGAAAGGAATTTGTTTG
Organism: Coptotermes formosanus; assembly: GCA_013340265.1. Taxonomy (NCBI): domain Eukaryota; kingdom Metazoa; phylum Arthropoda; class Insecta; order Blattodea; family Rhinotermitidae; genus Coptotermes; species Coptotermes formosanus. Next base: position 640,263 of record BLKM01000702.1, read on the forward strand.
AAAGAATGTCACCGTGATAGATGGCAAAGATCTCCAATGTATGGTACATATGTAGTTGGATGTACTGTCTACTATGCATATCATAACAGAAGCCTGGAGAATAATAACATTGACAGCAATCAGCTGGTCTGCAAAATGTGTTATTTCAGTTGATCATGTCAGCAGCAGTGACGATTATGCATTGAAACTTACTGACAATGAAAAAAATGAGTAGTGTGTAGTTTGCAACCGCTTGGAGTGCAGACTGCATAGCATATGACAGTGTTCTGGAGGTTAGTGGGGTCCACACTGTTGACCAAGTGTTGAACCAGAAGTTGACCAGGTCAGAATAAGAACCAGAAGAGGAAGTTGCAGATGTAAAGCAATGTTAATGGGCACATGGAAAGGACTAGCGGCAGCCAGAAAGCTTGTGTGCCAGTGTTATATGGAGAACAATGTATTTGTAACGTGTCATCAGATTTAAAAATGATCTCTACAGACAGAGCACTAAAAATGACAACAAAGTACCTACTGACTGGTTAAATAAACATGTATTGCAGATTGTTCAACTTGTTCACACTCTTATCACGATATGTCACTAGGTTAGAATTGGTATTTAGTGACTTCCAGCATCACTGTCCATTTTTTCCTGTTTTAAATTTAAAATAGTAAATGTGTTTGATGTAACTATGCTTTCAGGAATTCATCCCAGCTCTCATTATGTCATGCACATGACATTGTGTTGTAATAATACTGTGGGGATTTTGTTTTCTATAAACATTTATGTACCATGTTCTATTTACATTGTTAATGTTCAGATGTTTGTATTTTAAATGACTTTTGTAAGTTTTTTAATAAGGCAACCCACGCTTTTTAGTTTGCATAATTTTCATTTCCTCAATTTTACACATTCCTTGATTTTATATTCAGTTTGAGGTGGTCCCTACAGAAGCAAAAAATATGGGGTTTCACTGAGTTATGAAATTTTGGCTCATGCATTCGTGTGTTCCAACGCATGCCATGTCACCAGCACTACCACAAATCAGGCTGGGTACATTATTGTTAGATCTTGTGTGCTCATCAGTTCTTTATTTCTAAGTGCTTTCCAGTTTTAGCCGTTCCTCAGGATGAGAGAGTGTGTAATGTTCCACTGCTGAACCATGATTCCAGGTGCAGAGGCATTGGCCCATGGCTGTCCCAAGCTCAAGTCATTTATCTCCAAGGGTTGCCGGCAGATTAATGACCGGGCAGTGAGCTGTTTAGCTCGCCATTGCCATAACCTTGAAGTTATCAATTTGCATGGTTGCACGGTAAGTTACTTTGTATCTGTGACTTGGTTCAGCTTTCCATTTGCATCTGTACTTCTTTCAGTAGTGGTGAAAGACCAACTTTATAAAAGAAGCTGATAGCATGAAAGAAATATCCTTACAGTGGTATCCATATTAAAGGTTCAGAACAAAGAGGAAAAATTCTGAAACTCTGTTGTATATTAATTTTGAAGCTGAGTCTATGTCAGGCTGCAAAGTGTACATTTTTTAAGAGCCAAGCAGGAGTGGTGGAGATGTAGAAACAGACAGGACCAGAATTCGCAGGTTCCTGTTATGGACTACAAAGACAAGATCACAAAGGTGAAGATTTCTTGCAGATTTTTTGGAGTACTGTAAATAGTGGTATTGGCGATTGGAGTCATGGAGTTTGAACATGAGAAAGCTGGGGAGAGAAAGCAAAGTTATACACAAGCTTCAGGATATATTCAGCTGGACATTTATTTTTAATTAAAATTGTGCATAACATTACAGAGTATCGAAGACGAAGCAGTGCACCAGCTTGCAGAAAACTGCCCACGCTTACATTATCTGTGTCTGTCAGGCTGCTCGCACTTGACTGATGCATCACTCATTGTCCTTGCACAGCAGTGCCATATGCTGAGCACCATTGAGGTGGCTGGCTGTTCACAGTTTACAGATGCAGGCTTCCAAGCCCTCGCCAGGGTGAGTTAATCAGTTTGGAGTGTTGCATTAATCATGAGAAAGTGACAGATCCTGAGATAAGTGTCATTAACTGGGGACAAAATTGCATTTAACTGCCTAGAGAATGCCTCAGTTATAACATTGAGCTTGTCCTTTCCCACCTTTCCCAGTGGCAGTACTTAAAAAAACATAAGAAATTCCTATGACTGTATTCATTATTTACTTTGTGCTAAATGTGTGGTTTAGTTCATGTTTGCATTTCTTTTGCACCGACTTTTCCTTTCCTATTTCATAGTTGCCTATTTTAGGTCCACTGAATGCTTCTAGTGCCAATTGTACTGCGTAGTATTGTTTTATAGTTTTGTGTCCTCACAGCACCACACATATGCCTTACAAATGCTAGAATTGGAGGATCTTATAATCATTAATTTAAATTATATTAGGCTGTTTGCAGGATATTGTATGTGACATTCATTGCCTCTTGCTTTCAAGAAGTCTTGTGGTCACATGATGTGTCATTAAACTTTTATGTAATAGGTTTAAAACAAAAGCAGACATTTAAGATGATGGGGAGATGAACCTTTAAACAACCAGGTTGGTATTTATGTTTTAACACATGGTTTTTGTAAAACATGTTATTTGGATGGAAAAAGATAAAATTATGAAATAAGTGGTGTTTTATGGAAAATAAAACAGAGAATATGCAGCATGTCTTAAAAATGCAGTAAATTTCCTTGATGCTTAAATATATAAAATAAATGTCTGGGGTGTATTTTAAATGTGTTGTCACATGCAAACACACATAATTTAAAGGTTAATTCTGTAATGACCATGATAGGCCATGCAGAATGATCAGTGGGAAGAATGATGTCTAGTGTTTTTAAATTCCTAGTAATATGCAGTCAGATTCTTTTTTAAGTCAAAAATTACAGCATGTAGTGTGAGCTGTTGACAGCTTAACTAAATAAATGACAAGTAATATAGATACACACACACACACACACACACCAGTAATCTATATATATCCGTGTGCATAGTTGTTGGTTTGAGATGTATCATTTTGGGCTTGAATTTTTTTTAAGGAGTCTTGTACTTGAAAGATCAGAGAATAAATTCTCAAGACTTGGGCAGTTGCACGTCAAAAGTAAACTGCTAAATTTCAAAACCCAGGTGTTCAAACATTTTGAAAAGTGGTGTAGTGCAAATTGTTACCATTTAGTTGAGAACTATAAAGTAGCAGTTCCAAAGCAGGTCTAAAGTGTCAGTGATAAATGTCACATTTCTGTATTTTTCATAAGCTTATCAGTAACGATTTGTGAGTGGAGGGAGGTGAGGAGAAAGTGCATTCCAAATATGAAAATCAGTAGTGCATCACCTTTGAAATTGTATTTAAACACCCCCGTAAATATCCCTCCTTATCTGAGGTGAAAGGCAGCCAACAAGTGACAAAACAAACCAGACAAAACTGTATGTTATGTGCTTTCCACTGCCTCGTATGATTTCTCCATTTTTTGAGATCAGATGCCATCAAGTGTCAGCAGGTCTTTTATCACTGAGGGTTACCAGACAATTGCCTTTCTATAGACCAGCATCACTCTGCCTACCACAGTTGTGTGCTTGTGCACTATAAAGTCAGTGCTTGAGAAAGAATTTATGCCAGCCATTTGTAATGCCACGCTGCTTTCATTCAACCAATCCTGTGGACTATGGCTCTGAATTACTACCTGAATATGCATGTGACAGCAAAGATACTTCTCATGAACCACATAGAAGGGTCTCCTATTTTATACTTGTATTTATGCAGGCCAGTCAGAATGACAAAGGAAATAGGACTGTAACCCTAGAATCTTATTTTTAGCATCATCGTCACCACCACAACCACCGCTAAATTTGTATGTACTAAATTTTGAATGTTACATTTGGAGATAGTAAATAATTTGCACGTGTAGTAGTATCAGTTCTGATTGTCACCAACTTGCACTTTCAGAGTTGTCGATTATTAGAAAAGATGGATCTGGAAGAGTGTGTCCTGATAACAGATGCTACGCTAATACACCTTGCGATGGGATGCCCTCGTCTGGAGAAACTGGTGAGCCATCACTATGTATCTCGTATCATTTTCCATGTTCTGAAATAAAGTTTCATGTACTGCAGTGTTAGTGTCAGTCAATACTGAGAAGTTGTGTTGCAATGAAAGGGGTAGGTAAGGTTTTCCCTGTGCATGCCATGATGGTACTCATATGTGGGTGGAGTGGAGTGGAGGTACAGTTGCATTAATTCTTGCCTGCTACATGGAGGTGAGTGGTCAGCTTCACAACTGGAGGAGGGACTCCTGATATCCATTGAACAGGGGCCTGGATTGGCCCCAGAACCAGCCTGGACACTTTGGAGAAGAGAAAAATGTTTTGTGCCCCTTGGGAATTGAAGTGTTACAAAAAGTTCATGTCCAGTTTTATTTGGGTAGCACATTTTATTAGAAAGTGAGCTCAAATCATTTTTTAATTTTTAGGTGCCAGATTATGCACCTGTATATGTCACTGTAGTCTTGTGCAGATAATTGGTACTTTGTACATGGTGGCAAGGCATGTGATTGGCCAGTGGTATTTTGGTTTGTGTGTGTGTGTGTGTGTGTGTGTGTGTGGTGAGATATCTTAGCCAAAAATGACATATTTGCGGCCCCCCTCACCCTTTTTTTCAGTTCTGTATTGTTTGAGATTTGATATTAACTTCTTTGGGATGTTTGTAAGCACTTAACTGCTTACTGGTTTTGCCACTTCCTTCTCATGTACCAGGATTGTTACTTCCTGATTGACTGTGATGAAAAGGTTGTTTGGTTGTTGAGTGTCTGTATTTCAAGTGTTTGAAAATTAAGTGCCAAGGATGATATACGGGCCTAAAGGAGAGGAAGAAAGGATGAAGTGGAAGACATTGACATAGCACCAGCCTTGTGATTTATGTACTTTCCTTATTATTTTGGTATTAGTTGACTGTATCTTGAGTGGGAGAAAGAGGAAACAGATATACAATTTTGCTGGGGGAGTCGTGTAAAGTGAAGAAGTGGAAATGGAAGAATAATGGTAAACTGCTTCTTCAGAAGATGGATGTTGGTAACATGAAATGTATTGAGTGAAGATGCATTCAACCATTGGCTGTTACGGACTGTGTAAGTTAATCGTGTTTTTGAACACAACTTGCTCAGTGAATATTACAAGAAGATTTTTTTAAACATATTGCCTATAGATTGCACAGTGTGATAATCCAGAAAGCAACAGTCTAAATATTCATCACGGTGAAGACCTCAACTCCCATTATAAAGAGAGAGAGAGAGAGAGAAAGCTTGATGACTTGGGACATTTTGAACCATAACAGCAGAAAAGCTACATCCAGAGTTTCCAGTCACAGGAACTTAAAAGCACACAAAGTTATGAATAGTTTTCATTGCAAATTTTTACAACCTTAAATTAATTCAACCACCATGATTATTTTCATCTGTAAACCTACTATGTAATCTGGTCATTTCTGTTATTTTTCACGTAGAACCAAAAACCAATTAACTTTTTATCTCTGTGCCAGAATCCATGTTGAGAAATTGATAATTGCTGTACTGTCAGTACATTTTCTGCATCATAGAGAACCCAAAGTTTCAGTACTGTGTTCGTAAAAGCTTGCGACTATGCCTTGAACTGAGACACTGTAATCTAGTTTACACCCCCACTTCCTTTTTCCTTCAAGATACATTTTAGTACATCATCCTGAGTGTGCCTTGACCTACAAAGTTGTTCCTTCCTTTCGTGATTTTATTACAATGCTGTATTCTTGTCTGCACCATGATTGTTACATTTTCTGTCCATCTCATTCATAATTGGATCATTGCAGTAATATTTGGTGGAGGGTACAAGTTATGGAGCCCATTATTATGTAATTTTCTGTGTGTTGTTACTTCCTTCTGTTTAGGTCCATGTATTTTCTGATTTAAGCAGTTTTCCCAGATCTTGTGACAGGCCTGCAGTGGTCATTTGTAGGAACAGGATACACAGTAAGCTACCAGAATGAAATTGTTACATTTTTTGTTACAGAGCCTGTCCCACTGTGAGCTCATTACAGATGAAGGCATTCGTCACCTGGGGACATCTCCTTGTGCAGCTGAGAATTTGACAGTTCTAGAGCTAGACAACTGTCCCCTCATCACCGATGCCTCCTTGGAGCATCTCATCTCATGCCATAACCTACAACGCATTGAACTGTACGACTGCCAGCTAATCACCCGTGCTGGAATACGGCGACTCAGGGTACTCTTGTTATTAGTGCAGTACAGTTTTAGATTTAAGTTTTGTGATTTTAGTTTTAAATTTTATCCATTTGATATTTCCTTTAGTTTGTTGTTTGAATGCATAATCTTCCAGACAATCTTTACTGTGTATTCTCACCGGAAAATGTCTACTGGGTAAGTCAGATTTTTTCCTCTAGTGTTATTCCATTTATATTGAAAACAAATTAATTCAGTGGACACATTCGCAGAACATACATATAAATCATAATAAAATTCTTAGGAGATAAGAACCCACTGTTGTAAGCAGCCATTTTAAATGAGAGCTGATACTACTTAGTACAATAAAAATTTTAATGTTTCTTTCTGTTGAGTATTTTCCCATGTTTCAGGTGTGGTATTGAGCTGCAGCATTTTGATACAGGTGCAGCCTGCATGCATGCCACTTGCAGAAGTTTCTCAGTAGCTTCTGCCTCAATGCAGGATGTTTGTGAATCTTGAACCATTCATGTACCTGTTGTTTCTAAAGCCTTGCATCAAGTTTTAGAGCAGCACGAAATATTTTGAAGCTTCATGTTGTTTAATCCTGAAGCAAAGAACCTATGCTCTTTGTCGGGCTGTTTTGTTTTTTAGGTGTTCTGAAACTTAGGTGTCTATAAAAATACAGCAGACTTTTCCTCAATGAATAGCATCTTCATTGGCTCTCAGGCTTAACTCCATTGACTATAAAAATGGCAAAAATAATGACACATAATAACTACTTAATTTGCATTAAACAGCATAAAAGGAAGAACAAGTTCTGTCTGCAGTGTGATTATGTCTGCGAGAACCAGTTTCTGACTGCAAGAAATGAAGTTCAGATACATATTAAAAGTAACGAACAATGCATGCGGAAAATACATAGACCCAACCGGAGAATACCTGTCTGTTCTTGTTCAGATTAGTGTCATATCATAGATGGTGATTTCTTATATAGTGAATCATGTAGTTTATTTATAAAATTAAAGTGATCCATAACAGTGTAATTATTCTGGCACTTAAAATGACTCTGCACATGGGGAATACGAAACAGGTTTGATGTGTCCTTCCTGTGAAATGATGTGTCACATTCAAGTGATAAATCTTTGCGAACTGCCTGTTGCAAACCACCAGGTGTATGAGGATTGATGTTGAACACTTTATCTTTGAGAGGTAACCCGGTAGGAAGAAGTCATATAAATAAGAATCTGGTGACAAAGGTTTGGTCAGTAGGAAGTCATCCGGTATGTCTGCTCCATCCCAGCTGTGTGGCCATCTTCTTCAAATCATATGCGGAAATATGTTGTATTCTTTTGCACCTTCTTTGTGACAGAATTTTGCTGTTTTAATAATAAGAATGTGAACAGTTTTTCATATTCTGTCAGTCACTAAATCAGTTAATGATGTCTTGGCCAGCAGAATCACCTGCCTAACATCAAGGTGCATGCGTACTTCGCTCCTGTGACTCCACCACCAACTGCCGGTGGATCCAGACAACGCTACTGCCGCTGCTGTGTCATCTTGTGAACTAGTCGTTCCTACCATGTTGCGTAACAGGACCAAAGTGTTAATGTGCGGAGCATTTGTAAATAGAACTATAAAAACTTTATTTATGGTAAAGGGCCTGTGCCCACTCATCGCACTGAGGGATTGCCAAAGTCAAAAGAAATAAATCACTGATAGTGACACAAGATATTAGATCTGATTTTGCAAGAGATCTGCACATATGTGATCTGAGCATTGTGCACACCAAACTAAACTTTTATGGCCTGATTTTTTTGTATCCTTAATCGTTTTATGTTGTATGTGTATTTATGAATGTGTCCTCCCATCTATTCTGGTGTGTGTAGGCTAGTGCTAGCTGAACACCCAACATGTGATGAAACAGGAAAATGTGATAATTTAAGAAGTGAATGCCCTAAAAGTAGATGAACAGAGAAGAGAGGATCGAGATGAATCTTCCTGGTAGATGATGTGGCTGGACACATTGCTTGCTTTTAATTTTTGCATGTATGGAACTATTATGAGTGCCAGACCATGCTACATGTCTTTGACTTGTGCTGTTGGGCACAGCCCAAGTGGCATACAATACTTTGATTTGTAGTGATGAGACACCAAGGGGTTAAGGCTGTTGTTGTGTGTTTGGAAACTAAATTCCTTATTTGAAGTTTCCAGACATACAGTAATCAGTTGCTGGCTGTCTCTTCCACGTGTTACCAGCTCCTTGTTGCAAACACAAAATGTGTGGTGTGCCTTAGGCTCCTTTCTTTGGGAAATATTTCTTATATAATTAAGAGACTTAATTTTAATGTTACTGTTTTTTTCCAAGTGTAAAACACCTTTGTTCTGAACATCTGAAAGTAAATGCCTTGTAGAATGATGAACCAAACAGCTGTTGCACAACAGAGTTGCTGGTGACATACAGTATGTTAGTCACAATGTGAATTAAATACTTAAGTAGTTGTAGCTGCAGCATCAGTAGTAGAAGTTTCATATTTTCTGTACAGTACAGGTAAAAACCTGAGCTCATTTTCTGTCACTCTCTGTCGGCTCTTGTACTTGGATTTACCTGCAGATCAGGTGGACAGCCTAACAAAAAACATTAATTCCTGGGCAGGTGGGAGAAAGGTGCCAAAGCCTGGATTCGTGTAATATTTTTTATATGTGCTGGAATAAAATGTGTATTCATGCTTTTAGTTTATTTTGACAAAGGGAATGAAGTATCTTCTTTTTACTTCCTACTCTTAGCCACAAATATGTGGTTAAATAAATACACATAGTGTTTATTTCTGTGGGTTTTTTAAATTTTGCAGAAAGGAGTGAAAATTGCACTTGTTGCATACATAAGGTCATTGTTTCACAAACATATGCAGTTGTAATCTTCCTAACTTAAATCTAAAGTTTGAAATTGTTCTCAGGAAACATTGTATTCTTGTCTGTTATGGACCCATTAACTGATGTTTTGTATAAATTTTGGTGGAGTACCTCCTGTTTTGCAAAATGTTGACAAGAGAAGCAGATTTCAGTTTGACACAACTCTTTAATTCCTGTATTACAAATGTACGGAATTGAGTGGATGACACGTTTCAGCGTGTTCATTTCAAGCCATCCTCACGTCAAGCTCACGAGAATACATAAGAAGTTTCTTATTTGACACATACTCTGTATAGAAGATGAGATCTCAGCCTTACACAGGCTTGTGACATGTATAAACACATTAATAGGTCTGTGATTTAAGTTTTCAAATTGAATTCAATTTATGAGTTGTCTCTATTGTTTAATAATCAATGTAGAAAAATATTGCGGTTGTATCTTGTGTGAGACATATTTTAACTTACAGAAACTATGGTTAGAATTAAAATTCGTGGATAAAACCCAAATAAAATTAGTGTAGAATGAACTTGAGTGACAGTCGAAAGCATACAGCAATCGAGCTATGTCTCTGGATATAAACATGTCCCTTTCTGCAATAATCCTAGTCATTAATCCTAGCACAAGGTATTAATGTTCAAATGTAAGCAAAATTTATTATTGAGTCTGTATTGTATTCCAGATTTACTGTTGGTTAGGTAGAAGATCAAAGCTTTTGTGGCATTTCATGGCAGAAATCGGGAGGGACATATTTTGATCAGTAAATGAAGTGTTTAGTTTGAGCTGTGGACTATGTTTCTTACAATAAGTGCCTAGAATATCAGATTTTCCATTGGACAAGTGACGGTGCAGTGCAGTTTCAGAAGATGAGTGGCTGGAAAACTGGGGCGGTATTTATTTATAATATATTTGAGAAAACACCAAGTGGAAACTGTTGCATTAATTGTTATGTACTATCAATTTGAAATTGGCATGGGGCGTGTATATGCCTTTGTTGTTCATTTAAGTCTGGCTGGGTTATGTCACAAGAACCAGAAATAAGGGGTGTGTTGCAACAGGGTGTTTGTTTGAGTTTGTTTGATTAGGTCTGTGTTTCCAAAACGTTTGTGGTCACAGAACACTTTTTGGCTTCGAAATGCATGGAACCTGGAAGTAAGGTGGAAAATAACATAACAAAAGTAAAGCAAATGAAATTTATTTTCGTACTGAACAATTGCTGCATGCGTTATTCAAGCATATGTATGGTATTTCTGAGTTATTGCCTTCCTGTCAGCATAATGTCAAGTTGAGGGGTCAAGGTCATTCCCCGCTCCATTTTCTAACAGCACCCTGTTTAAACATCTCTACAGGAAGTCCCTGACTGGCTGGTACAGAAAAGATGTAAGCTGCATCTGATTAAGTGACCGAGATGTTTATGAATGCAAGAGGGGAAAATTTTGTTGTTGAAATTTTCAGATGGAACTCCAGGGTTCTGTGGAACACATTTTGGGAGGTTATGGATTAGATTATGGCATTGAACAAGGGATGAGGAAACACTTTGCTTTTGTCATTTATTTGTGTACCCCCTTAAGTTGATTTACAACTATGGAACTTTTTGGTTGTGCTCATGTGTTTCTTCATTGTAGAAGTTGCTGACATGGTATCTTCCACTTTGCCAAATGCTTGTCCACTATTTGTAACATGCTTGGCAAAAGTTCAATTGCCAACGTAATTCTTGAATGCTTTAAGATGTTCTTTTTATCTTGTGACAAAGGTACACCCAGTTTGAGAATTCACTTGATAGACACCATTTTTCAAAAATATATTTGGATTCACTATATTTTTCTGAAAATTTTTTTCAGTGTTGTTTTGTTGTTAAAGGTATTTTTGAAGACTTCAGTTATATGCCTGGTTTGCTTACACATACATGAATTTTGCCTATTTTATTCACCAGATGTGGAGCTTGTTCAGCATTGTATTCAGTTGGTACTGGGGGTAGCACATGAGTGGCATGGAGCTGACCACTCACCTCCATCCAGTTCAAGGGTAAGTGTGAGTGGAGCTACACGGTGTGCCCGTTAAATAATGAGACTGATTTTTGTACAGATTTATTAATCACCAACTACTGCACAATTATTTTTCTGTCTCCAGCATGTTTCAGCTGCAATCATTTAGCGATCATCAGGGAGCTAATTTTCAAACAACAAGCAGCTTATGACAAATTGATGAACAGTAGATTATGTTTACATCTATTACAGTAATCACCATTATATGCTAAAAAATGCAAAATTATATATACTAAAGTATTGTTGATACATTAAAATTGGTGCTGGTGTATAAAATTGCTGAGTATAAACATCAAGTAAAATCTGTTTCCAAACATCTAGGTCATTCTTTTGCTTCCAATATGTGAGATACAACCCTTCGTAATAATCTTGGTACAGTTCACAAGTGCCAACTCTCTACCATAGTAGATGTAAAAATAATCTACCATTCATCGATTTGTCATGTGCTGCTTGTTTTCTGAAAATGTGCTCACTGATGATGGCTGAATGATTGCAGCCAAAACATGCTGGTGAGAGAAAAATAATTGTGCAGTAGTTGGTGATTAATAAGTCTGTATAAAAATAATAAACAAATGCACAGAAGATGTACAGTATTAAATATAAAAATGAGACTGATTATTTTTCTGAGCACCCTGAAAACAAATTAGCAATATAATACACAGTTGCAACTGCTAGAGTGTGCTGTTTTCAGGGAGCACACACTCATGTCTGTAGCATCAGTAGTTGTCATTTTATCACTGTCAAAGGAAGCATGTGTTTGTTTCATGTGTCAAAATTTTCGACACAGAGCAACATGCTGTGATTAAATTTTACTTTAAGTTGCGGAAAACTGCCATGGAAGTGTACAAAGACCTGTAAAGTGTGTACGGTGATGACTGTGTGAGTCGTACACAAGTCTTCGAATGGTTTGTGCCTTTTCAAGAAGGCAGGGATTTGCTGGAGGATGATCCTCATCCAGGCAGGCCAGTTTCCACTTGGCCCAATGAAAATGTGGAGAAATCTCGTGCCATTGTGATGCAGGGTAGACGAATAACATGAGGCCACTTGCTGAATGTCTTGGAGTTGGTAAGGAAGTGGCCAGGCAAATTTTGGAAAGAGATTTGCAGAAAAGGAAGATTTGTTCGAGGTGTGTGCCACACTGTGAAGCAGTTACTTGCTTCCAACTCGATATGTGTGATCCGGCATCTCCCTTCCAACTCGATATGTGTGATCCGGCATCTCCCCCGCTCACAAGATTTGGCATGGGCAGAGATTTTTCTCTTCCCAAAGGTGAAACTGGCCCTAAAAGGAGAGCACTTCAGTGACAGCAACATCCAACACGGTGTGAGTGAGCAACTGAAAGGGGTTTCATTGCAGGACATCCAGTGCGCTTTCAAGGGCCTGTATAAATTACCTCAGCATTGTGTGGAGTTAGGGGCCGATTGTATTGAAATTCTGTAATAAAAACTTCTAGATATATTCATTTGTTTTTTTCATAATAAGTGCAGTCTTATTATTTAATGGGCACACTGTGTATACCTCTACTCCACGTGTGGTTTTGTGTAGGATATGCTTACGTGATAGTTGTGTTAAAGCACTAATTTTGTTGGAAAATGTGTATTTGTTCTGTAATAGATGTTGTCATAATGTATTAGGTGCCTTTTGATTGTCCAATTGCAGTTTCTTTTGGGTTCACGTATGCAGCTCTTGTCCATTCTTTCTTCTACCGTACAGTCGATCGAACTCCCACTTTTCATTCACTGTTCTTGAGAATAAGTCAAGTGACAAAATGGAAAACGAGAGATGTGTTCAAAAATTTTCATAAAAAGAAACCCATAAGTAGAGGAAGAATATTAAAATTACTTGTATTGAAGTAGATTGAATATGAAATTGTGTGGAATCGCTCAAGCAAATTCAGTGGTAGGTTTTTAAAATGGTGGTGAAACTTTATGCCACATAACAGTGTAAATTATCATAACAGTTTAATGTCCGCTGACTACTTGAGGAAAATACCGTTGAGGACACTGTTCTTCCATGATATAACACCCTGTCACTGGGTAACTGTTGCCCAGCGTTTCAGAGAAACATAGTGCCTTCATCTTCAAAGGTCTAGAGGTCCAAGAAAATGCCAGGGCAGGGCTGGAAGAAGAAATACATAGGTATTGTGTGACCAGGGCATGGGCTGTTGGTATGTCAATCAGGGAGGTGCAAGCGGGATCCAGTAGGTATCATTGGGCCAAAAAGGGGCCATAATTGTGAGTGTGGTGGAGATCTAGATCAAGACTCGACAGTGCTGTTGCTTTCGAAATTGGTAGTTCACATAGAAATAAATCTGCATTTACGTGAATCCAGGGCAGTTGTAACTCCTTCAAAATCAAAAACATCTGTGTATGGAAAGTGAATGAATAGGTAATGTGGCTTCAGTGAGATACACATACAAACTCATACGTTTATCTAACATACCTATTGTCAATGATTTATTCTGCAGAATGCACTAATGTCATTTCATTTCAGCACTTAATATATGTTGAACATGACACGTTTACAGTTGCACTGAGTACAGGCATTCATCATAGTAACATGTCTTCCTTCCATTCTCCAAAACTAATAATGTAGATCGTGATTAAATGTACTCACTATATCTTTGTGCTATAACACACACACAGCTTTTTTTGTGTTAATGTTGGCTGCTCTTATTTGTGTGTGCTGCATTTTGGGTTTGGAACAAAAAAGGGTTTGGTTAGTGCTGCTGGAAATTTGTGTGTTGACAGCATTGGTAAATTTCTATAGTACTATAAAAGTTTTTCAGGTACAAAAGTGCTTTGTGATAAATACTGTTTTGTCCAAAGGTATAATTTCCTCACCATCAGATTATTGGAAGGAGTATTTAGTGACCTGATAAGAGGAAGAGTTCTTTTGAACGTGAAGGTGTATGAATTTCTTACAGGTCCCATGAAGGAGGAATTAGTACAGATGAGAGTGGGTGGGGATTATGAAATAGTGAACGGTATGGCTTGCTTTATTTATAACAAAAATGGACCGTTACTTACCTCCACACCAAAAAAGTAACTAAGATCTACCTGTTGTTGATGTTGATTCACATTAATTTGTTCTCAAATCTTTCATGGCTTGTGTTTAATGTAAATAATTGTTTTGCAGTTTGTAACAATGTGAAGAGATGGTGATACATGTTTTGCATGTTTCTTACACAGATGAAAATTGGTACAAAGGCCTATACCAGCTTGAGGTGCTTGTAAATCTTACTAACAACAAGAACTAGTATAAGCTATCCAGAACTGGATACCTACATTTTAGGTTTCCAAGTTGTGCTGGGTTTTCGTTTTTGTATACAATGTCCTCAAATATTTCAGGTGTCAGAACTTTAAGAGGCCTGGTGTGGGTGGGTTCAGACGTGATGCTTCAGCAATGAAGTCCATATTGCTAGAGATCTGATGGTGAGATGAGTATCTTACGATGATGAACATAAAATGTTAAAATGCAGCAACATTTTATGAGTGTATGTACATGTAGAAGCTGTAGAAGAGCTTTATTCAGAATTCATTGTCAGTCTTGTGTTAATTATTTATGTTCACCTGTCATGCCTTCTGTGAACTATGCTGCACTTAAAGGTTCAACACAGAAACCCAAATTAATGTAATATTTTAAGTGAGAAAGTCAAATGGTGTGCTGTCAGATAACTTCGTTGTGTATGTGTGCTTCACGAGCTGCCGCATTGATCTGGTCATTTCTTTTGTGCAACCCAGTGAATTAAATGAATGATCCTAAGCAGGCTGTGTCTTCTTTTGTGGAGAGATTCATAATTGGTTGCTCATTTTTTAGAACCAGTTTCAATTACTCATGTTCAATGCAGATTAGTTTTATTTTGATAATTCTTCACAGGAAGCCTGGATAGCTCATTATGGGCTGGATGACCAGAGAAATGGGATTTGATTCCTTTTGGTGCAGAGATTGGCCTCTTGGCTAATGCAGCTTACCAAGCATCCTACTCAGTGGTACCTAGTGCTCTCTCCATGGGAACTAGGCAGTCTGTGCTTGAAGCTGACCACTCATCTCTGTCTCATGCTGAAGGTTAATAAAGAATTATTCTATACCCCCATTCCTCCTACATCTTTCTGATGTGTTGCTGCATTAAGCACAGGGACACCTTGGCCTGTAGTGCTTCGTCATAGACATTTTACCAGTTCAAAGGATGGCGTAGTATTCACTACTGGGGACATTCACTGAAGACTGTCTGAAAATTCAATGAAATGTTTTTAATTACTTTGTTATTTTGCTACAATTTGATGTCTTATAAGCAGTTTCAATTGTGTTGCTGGCTTTTCATCATGTTTGGTGAGAGAATTTGTGATATTCTACATTCCAGGTTGCACAGTAATTTACTGATGCATTATGTGTAAAGGCAGTCATTCTTTCATGGAGCAGATATCTATACCTCCTGTCTTTAAAAATTATGTCAGGATGCTTTTAGTTGATAAGAGAGATATAATAAGGTGCTGCACCAACATGCTCAGCACTAGCTCACGTATATGCTTCCAGTTAACATTCCTGCACTACATACGTGTCTTATTTGAACCTGACGTAAAATCCTGTATGTTGCTCTTCTGAGTAGAGGGGTAGCTCGATGCGTGTTAACTGTCTTCTGGGATGTGGCATCATGTAGTGTGGTAGAAGTTGACTGACTTTTGGAGGAATGTTCATTCTGCAACCTTAGAGTGAATTTTTACATGTGAGGTTCAAGGTTGTTGCCAAGAATTTTTCATGCCTCCTGAGATGTGATGCCATCTCACTGGGTGAGAGTTCCCAAAGTTCCACACCCCTCATTTTTGGTTTTTCTGCCCTTTGGCTGGCTATGCTCTATTATGCTAACCTGTACCTATTCCATTATTTCTTATGGAAATTTTTTCATTTACACTCACCTTTTCAGGAACACAGCTACGGCATAAAAGGACTTGGTGTACAGATTAGTAAAATATCTCCCGTACATATTTGTGTCATAGAATCAAGGAGGTGTGAAGGTTAGACAGTTCTTATATAGTTACATAATACTTCAGCTATTGTGAAAGACATGTCAAAATGTGTAAGATTGTATGGATAAGTTCAACTAGTCACATATGGGGTAGCTCTTGTGCCTTGAGTCATGCTGGTTATTAGATGTACACAAGTTCCACAAGAGCACTTGTTACTCAGCTGAGTGTCAATAATATTCCAGTTATTATATCATGATCAAACATAAGCCTAGAATAGATTTTGGCACTGGTAATAGTTGTATACATGACGTATGATTCCTTCACCCAATACCCCTGGATGAATCTTTCCCATTACTGACAGTTAGGAATAATTTAGGAATAAAGAAACAAAAGTTTTGCCTCAATAAGCCTGTGATACAATAACTTAATAGACAAAAAAATAAGATAATTATTATAATAGAGAAAATTACTGCATTTTAAATAAATTTAAAAATAACTTAAAAGCTGCATGCCAGATATACCCAGTATTTTTGTCCTGATAAAATTAAAAAGAACACTAGAGCTGCTATTCAAGACAGCTGTGCATTGGAAAGGGAGAATGCCTAAATTAACATCTTGTAGTTTTGCAAATGTATTGCTTAACTGTGTGTTCCATTATTATTATTATTATTATTATTATTATTATTATTATTATATTATTATTATTATTATTGCTATTGTTGTTGTATGGGTGTTTGACGACCAAAACAGGTATGATTCACTCTGACTAGTGATTCAAGCAGACACTTTATGCAACTGTTGCATTATTATTATTATTATTATTATTATTATTATTATTATTATTATTATTATTGTGATCTAGGTGTTGTGTGAAGAGAGGAACTAATGTTTCTTCCAATGATGCTGTAAGCAATCTAAGGAAGTGACAGTAGTACTGTTTGTGTGACAACTCTTTTTAAGACTGACATGTTATTTAAACGTGTTTTTTGTACTGCAGACAAGTACTGATGTTAAGGGTAGAGTTTATATGTTATTAAAATGCTTTTAAGCCTGGAGACGAAATATTTGCTGCTGATGTTCCAAGTTTAGTTTCCTGTGTGAGCAGTGTTTACAGCATCAATTATTTGTTACTGTGCTAATATGTCATTTAAATCTGTTTTGTTAATAAAAACTTTTTAAATGTTTCTAATCAATCACAGACATTGTTTGAACCACATTAAAACTGACTGAGACAGTCAAGGGCTGACTCCTCCTTTTCTTTAATTTGTATACAGTAATACCTCTCTGCAGTGGAACCTGATTACACAGAAACCTGCCTTTTCATAAAATTTGTACGGTCATGACAACAGAAATTGCAAGACAATGTAATGTCACCTATAATAAATGGAAAGTGTTCAACACAAAAATGTAATGGAAAAACAGCACTTGAGTAGAATGATATGTGCTGTTTTAGACGTTTATTGTTTCTTGTTCACATAACTTTCTTCCATGCTCTGTTTCCTGGCATTAATCTGAGAATAACTGTTCGTGTTACAAATGGGAAAGAAATGGGATGAACTTTTTACAAAATATGTACACAAGTACTTCTGGGAAAAACAATAAGTAAGGCCAGAAACACAGGTAATTGGAACTGTGCATTGCTGAGTAACTGTAGTAAAGGCCCACATTTATGGTGTGAATTTCTGGCTTGCAATTCTGATCACAAATCTCTATGTACTGTGCAGCATTTTTCTTTGCCTAGAAGCAAGTAAGTAACTCTGTGAAACAGAAACCTACATACGTGCAAATGGACAATTATTTTGATCTATTGGATTCATTTATAAGCAGGTTTTACTGTACAGTCACTTGGGTTCTTAATTTTTTGATATGTATGTGCACATGAGTTCAAGAAATTCTTCACTAAAAAAACTAACTAAACCATATTTTTCTCAGCATTTAAAACTGGACTGCAAATGGTTCCTCAAACTGTACTGTCAGTTTTTTATGAAACGGTACCTATTCTCATATAACATAAAAATTTCTGTTGTATTTAGAGTTTAAAATACTTAACACTGTGGTAGCAGAACTTCAAGGATTGATTTCAGATCAGTGGTATTTAATGTTCACACAAGTTTTGTCAAAGTCCATCATAGTGGTTCTCGAGTTGAAGGATGAATGGCTGTACAAATACAGATGACCTTCCTTATCTGCATTATTTTATTGCACATTATATTTTTCTAATTGTAGTGGCGGTCCCTTTCAAACTTAAATGTAAATGAAAAGTTTCTCATTGCCCCTGTGTTCTTGTTTTACATTTTACTAAAAATTTACATAACAAAAAGTCTGTCTTGGAAAATGAATCACCACACATGTTTATGTTTGTGCCTTGTTGTTATTCTTTTTGTTGCTGCAGTTTCTATTATGCAGCACTGTCAGTCAAGACCTCTACGCCATCATCAGTGATGAGGACTGTGTGTTCACACTGTGCTGTCCTCCCATTGTCCAGTGTGACAGCTGTCCAGCCATCCTCCAGTATAACTATCTCATGTGACCCTTGGGCCAGTACGGGCTCTATTGTGAAAGTCATTCCTGTTTGCATCTTCCCAGGGTAAGTATTATCTGCATCAAACAGAAGAGTAATGTACCTCACATTAGAGAAGTTATATATCACTTTTCCAGCAAATATACACACTATGTGGACTTACCATATATTTTTGAAAATAACCAATATTGTAGTTGAATGTTAATGACTTAATGAGTCAGGAAGGTAAATGAAGAAATTGCAGCCAAGTGCCAACAACAAATGGCTTCGGACTTGTAACGTTAAGGCAGTCTGTTATGCCTTGTGTTTTATGAATTTTTCCTCAGCACTACAGTAAATGTATATCCAAGTTGCCCTGATGATATACATCTGTAACCTTCATACCTGAAATATTATCAGATAATTTCTTTGGATCAAAATAAAAAAGCAGGTCCAAGAATGAACCTGATTTCTTACATTTCCTTTTCCCCTTTAAGAATTCTCCACCCCAATGGACACTGAAAAACTTCTTATGCAGGAAATACTGTAATTCTTTCTTAAGTTCTGAATATATACATCTTGCAAATAAAAGAAAGCATCTGCTGCACAAAATAACACAGACCAGTTGGTGTAACATTACTGCTCAAGGCCATTATATTCCATTTGTCCAAACAGATATTTCATCTCATTCAGGGTGGAGACAGCTTAATGAGATTTTACTGTACTGTGCAGGTGAAAGTTTGTTTCAAGAAAGAGAAAGGAAAACTAGAAAGAAGCTGACACTTACAGCAGTGGTATATATCTGGTGGACCATGGAAGTACGTGCCAATGCCATGTCCAGTGAAACACGGCACAACAGTGAACCCAGCTTTGCGTGCCACTAGCTCTATCTCATTCCCTGTAACAGGCATATAACCTGTATTCACTTTCATGTGCATCAGGTAACACCCAGTTTAATGGTTAGTTTCTCATTCATTATCAAAGGAAATCTCTGTTACAATTTGGTACATTTCAGCATAATGCTGCATACAGAATTCAGAGATGTCTATGAGTCCCACCCGATTACATTACATCACATCTCTAGATATTACTGTAATGTGAGAAAACAAGTTGATGCCATCCAAACACCACATTATTGTCTGTTTTACACACAAATGTTGTCATTTAACAATCTATTAACTAACTCCACAGTACACAGTAGTAGTTTAAAAACTGACAATTACCCAGCTAGTCAGGAAGTTCTCTGCTTTTAAGGAACCCTCAGAGTCATTCTTATGTTAAAAAGTCCATCATTGGAACCTATACTCAGCCAGTTCAACGCAGTCCACTTCTTCAAACTCTAGAGCTGCAAGACCCATTGTAATACAACTACCCACCCAGGTGCATGCCTAGTCTGCCACGTGGTCTGTCATTATGGTTTTCTGATTTAAATTTTATATGCATTTCTTGTGCCCCTCACATGCTATGTGTGCTGCCCATCTTGATTTAATCACTGCAATAATATCCCGGTGGCTGTGTGGTCTAAGGCGTAGGTCTGCGGCTGCTCACTTGCTGGTATTGCGGGTTCGAATCCCGCCAAGGCATGGCTGTCTGTCTCTTGTGAGTGTTGTATGTCAGGTAGAGGTCTCTGCGTCAGGCTGATCACTCATGCAGAGGAGTGCTGCCAAGTGTGGTGTGTCTAATGGAGTGATTGTGAAGTCTCAATGAAGAGGAGGCCCTGGCCCACTAGGGGCTGTTGTGCCATGGGGGGGCGGGGGCTATAATATTAGGCAATGAGTACAAAGTATGAAGTTTCTTATGTCATTTTCATCACCTATAGTTTTTGTTTGTTTCTCTTGTTCTAAAGTACTGGAACTGATCAAGAGGGAATCAGTCAAGTTGCACTACAGTCTGGACCCTAAAAGCTTTCCGGGAGGTACAGTGGACTCAGTAGTGGTACAAGTGCTTCACACAACCTGAAGGCTGGTCCCTCCCCTCCCCCCAAAGTTTAAACACATATAAAATACAAGTAATACTGAGAAATTACCAATGTTACAGAAGAACTCTCCTGGTCTACAAATTGAAATAGCACGCTCTAATGATAGTTCTGTTGCTTTCACCAATGCCTGGCCATCTTTGTCCACATCTCCAACAAGAAACATTGCCGAACAGTCACCGTGGAAGCCATTAAGATAAACCTGTGTCACCACACACAAACAGATCAATTTAACAAGCATTTCTCATTTGCCTGTGAGGCCATACTATGTTCTTAAGAAGAGCAACACTGACAGGTAAGAAACTGCTGGGTAGGGTGGGTCCGGAGAACAGCCGTTATTTCTGCCTGTTAGCAAGGTATATGACAGCACTGTGAACAGACAGTTATGGTTATAACGTCTGTCTCCTAAACATTACAGGGTGGGAAACATAATATCATGGATTATCTCTTCAAATCCCATGAACGCAGAAAAGCAATATATATTTCCAGAGACGGTAAAAATATGTCCTGTGATCTAGCTACTCCCTGTTTCTTGAAGTTTCAGTAATACATACTAAAAACTCATCAGATACTTAAAGATATTCAACATTCTTTCAAAGAATGACGCTTCCTTATCATTAAGCCCACAAGAAAGCCCTGGCTGACACAAACACTACTACACAGTACCAGCAGGGGCATGAGGTTGCTGTCTTCTCCAAAGCATCCAGATGGGCCCTGGGGTCCATCCATCCTCCTACTTAAGAGGTACCATGAGGTCATTCACTGGCGGTAAAGTGGCTGGGGCATCAAGGTGACCATTTAACTGCATCTAGTGCTGAGGTTAAAAATGCATGGAGCTGACCTATATGTGTCCTCATTACACACTTTTTATGGAATAAGGGTGCTTACAAAACCTGAAACTATACCCAATTTAGCAGAGGTTTTGGTCAACACTGAAAGCAGTCCACACGTTAGTAATTATTTCAAAAACTTCTGAACTAGCATAAGAAATTCCGAAGTTGTACTTTGTAGTGTTATTACGTACACATTGTGGTCCTTCTTCCAGCCCAATACGTATACTGTCTGGGTATATTATAGACTCTGGAACAGATTTTGGCCACCTACTTACTTCATGAAACCCTACCCATTTTAAATAACTAACTAACTAACTCCACGGAACACAGTCATTCTTAACAAGCTAATCATTCCTCAGTTAGTTGGGAAATTCCTGCATTTTATGCAACTCAAAAGTTCATTACCCCCTTCACAACAGCCTGCCACTTGGCCCTATCTTGAGCAGATAAATCCAGTCCATGCTGTCGCATCCTATTTCTTGAAGACCCATTTTAATAATATGCTCCCATCTATGACTAAGTCTTAAAAGTATTCTCTATCCCTCAGGTTTCCCCATTAGGCCCAAATAACTTCCTCAGCACCCTGTTCTAAAAAAAGATAAATTTGGAATTGTTGGTTCTACTAGATTCAAGGGATTTCATATTAGCGCAGCATTCTGTCTGGGTTAGGAGATGAGTGAAGTTTTCATTTTTTATTGCTTTTGTTTTGGTCTTATTTGTGTTCATGTTAATTGCTTTGTGTTTTGTTCCATTGTGCTTTTGTTCTACATGTGAGTTGTATATGAGAGTTGGGGTGTCAGTTTTTTCTCTCATTCTGGTGAGGTCTGTTACTGCCTGGGCTCTGTTCTTCCATCAGTGTGAAAGAAAAAGTTTCACCTTACTCATTTCAGTATATGAAAAGATTCTCGACAACAAAGGAAAAACTGTGAAATTAACTAACCCACTGAGTTATGGCTTTCTGTTATTATACTTCGGCTCGGTGTTGTAGCAACTGTGCAATGTGTATACAATTCCATAAACTTCCCTGTTTACAGGAAAAAATACATGTCAGCTGATGAAGCTGTATGGTGTTGAACAGCAACCAAGCTTGTTTTCATCAGCTGGTTTCTGTAAGCACTGCTGATCACACAATGTACACAGTGATAGAGGCTCTAAGACAAGATCCAATCATGCACTTTTCCTCAGTGATGACCTTTTGTTACTGTATCCATACAGCAGGGGATATGAGCTTTAATAGATGGCATGAAGTTCTACATACACATGCAAACTGGATGATGGCTGCACCCTATTTGCAACAAAGACTGAATTTTGGGACCTTATGGCATGATTGCAGCTGGGATAGCTTAGTTGGTACAGTGACTTGCTACAGGCTGGACAGTCTGGGGATCAAATCCCAGTGGTTGCAAGATTTTCCGTACCTGTCCAGACTGGCCCTGGGGTCCACCCAGCCTCCTGTACAGTGGGTACTGGGTCTTTCCCAGGGGTAAAGTGGCCAGGGTGTGGGGCTAGCCACCCCACCCCTATCTAGTACCGAGGCTAATGAAAGGGTAGAGCTATACCTCTACTCCCCCTTGGGCCTACTCGCCTGTATAGGGCCCCCTTTACCTTTTTTTTATGGCATGATTACTATACTGCTAGTGGCGTGAAGTGCTAAATTCCACATGGCAGCAGTTTTTGAGTAAATAAATGCTCAGCCACTACGAATGTGGTATGTCTTGTAGACTCAATACTACAGCACATCTGGCCTGTTTTGTTGCACTACCTACTACCCAAGCCCATACCAATGAACATAACACTTTTTCAGTGCACGAGCGGCAAAAAAGTGGTCATCCTGCAAATGTAGTGATGCACTTTGTACATTATCATGCAGCTAACTCATACTTCAAGACATCTGAAACATAAGATTTACTGAACAGATACATTAACTGTTAAATACCTGTGTTTTCATATGCCAACACACATAGGAAAACACACTTAGAAATTCATTTTATATATTAAGGCAACAGGGAAATTTACTGCATTTTTCAGGCATGCTGCATAATCTCTGTTTTACGTTCCACAAAACGCCATTTACTTCACATTTTTATCTTTTTCTGTTCAAATAATACATTTTTCATAAACCATGCACTACAATTTAAATATGCCACCTGGTGGGATAAAGGTCAATACTTATTTCCGTTTTTAACACTGCTGTGTAAACATAATATGCTGATATACTGTACTTACTTCTACACTTACATATTTTTTTCATTTACTTCCTGACTTTGAAAACTGAAAACCAGTGACAGCAAACATAGCAGTAAGAATCTGCTTTTGTAACACAGAGATGTATGGGAAAGGGCAAATCAAATTGGATAAAATAGGAATTCGGATAACCAGAGGACGAATAACCTAAAAATTCAGGCAATCACAGAAGGAGATAAAATGAGACAGATGGAGAACTTCTGCAAGGATGTGTAAGTATAGTCTAATGTGGGTGACATCTGGTGATGGATGTTCAGCACTATAATATACAGTGTAAATACACATTAATAAACACTAGAATTCTATTTACAAATAAACTTACAGTAACATCTACATTGATAATGTCACCATCCTGTAGAGGACGATCATCAGGGATTCCATGGCATGCTACATTATTGACAGATGTGCACACGGATTTTGGAAATCCCCTGTAGTTGAGTGGAGATGGGTATGCACTATTATCAATTGCCAGGCCATGAACTAGAGCATCAATCTCATCTGTAGTCTGGCCCACCTATGTGAAGAAACATGTCCATTTTCATACCTCGGTGCTGGTAAAATAACACTGTTCTTTTGAATTTATGCCAGAATTACCTTGATGTAATTACCAACAGAATCTAATATAAATCGAGCCAGTCTACAGCTCTCTCTCATTCGTTGTATCTGTGCCACTGTCTTGATTTCTGGTTCATTTGGACCAGGATGTGGCACTGATGTGTCCGAGTATGATGGCTGTTTAATGTGTTCTGGTACTGCATGTCTCTCACTAACAAAACCCGGTTTTACAATATTATATGAACCAAAATCCCTTCTGCAAATGAACAGAAATAAGGTGTATAAATATGTGAACTGTGATAATTACAAACTGAAGCTTAAATGCAATTTTGATTTATGTAACACCACACATCATTATGATAATTTTGCTTTTTAATCTGCAGTCATGAAAGGGCAAATTGAAATGATAGTAATGGAACCATAAATAACACCATACCATAATATGCCAAAAACTGCTCGCAGCCATGAATAACACCCTCCTGCAACAGGTCTGCTACTACTTGAGAGCCAAGAAAAATACCATAATATAATATAACTGCCACAAGTACTACAGTTGAATTCAGTGACCATTAACTGAATGATAATGTGTCACTTGTTTCCTGAGTTAATTTCCAATGCATGTTGCATTTCACCACCTTTAATTTTTACTTTATACATGGTTTTTGTCCATAAGCATAACATGGCTAATAACAATGAGTGCGAGGCATGGGGGGGGGGGCCTAAGTTGACCTTGGGTATTAGAAGTCACGTTAGAAAAAGCAAGCAAATTTGTTTCAAACGGTCCTGACTGTACATACAACCCTTTCCCCCACCTTCACCCCAATTTGTTATTTGCCCCTCTTTCACTCCGTAGCGTAAAAAACTACTCTTAGATTGAAAAGTTAACGTCTACACTTCTATCCACTGCGGAGATTACAAATCATCATAACATGCGACAGTTTAAAATAACGTTGAGATTACCTTTTCCACGGTCTGTTCCAGAAATCATTTAGGTTGAATCGTCTCCTTTGAAGACAACAATGCGTAAGTTTTAAACTATGAAAAGGCTTCATTTTATCAATAGTTTAATAAACACAATTAACTGTCTTACATTTTACTAAATTTGGGGTTGCGGGACGGTTTAACGTACACCCAATTAGAAATTAGTAGTGTTTGTAGCAAATATGTAACATGAAATTAATAAACGATCTTCTTGTTGCCAATAACTGCAAACATTACGCACTTTTTACTAAAAACCCGTAACCCCAATCTCTCCCCAGTTCCTCGCCATTCAATGGTTTCATGCAGGCATAAATCACGATTCCTACACGGATCGCAAGCAGTGTGTATTACCACACCTAATTTATTATTCGCTGGGATGTCATATTTATTTTTTGCCATTTCAGTCTATATACGCCACCATACAAGAAATAATCGTTATTTGTAACAGACTATACTACACAGAAGAATTTACGTAACGTGACAACTCACACGTCACGAAACGGCCTTAATACTGCTACTAGCAACCTCACGTCGCACGCGACCACAGTGGTCTGTAGTGAGGAAGATACCGAGCTCTTATCCGTGATATAAGAGAACTGCAGAGTACAGACCATGCACTTTCGGAGCATTGTTAGAGGTTGCCTACCGTATTACTATAGATATTCCGTGGTATTTCTCATCAACGAAGGACGGGATGTTATAACCGGTGATGCGGAGTCAGGCACGTCGCGGTTAACCGATGTGGTTGCTGAGTAGTTGGGAGTTATTGTAATGTTAACGTTATGTATTGTATTGTGTGGGTGGAACTAGAAAATATGAATATACAGGGAACCTTTATCTGCGACAACGTAATGAAGTATTAGTATGTTTTGTTTCGTACGGAATGTGTTTTTAACTTGACCCAGCGTTTGTTGAATGGTAAAGCTGACATGACAAAGTTATTCGAGATTATTGTCCATATAAAGAATTACATTGTGTGCAGATGACGTCTGTGGGCCGTGGGAGAGGTTGGGGAAGCAGCCAAGATAAAGGACTGCCTTTACGCCGCCCTGGGGAGACGACGATGGCAGACATGGAAGTTGATAGCCTTATAGCTGCTGTGCAGAGCATCAACCTTCAGGGCGCAAATGAATCGGTGGCGACACTTAGAGGGGTGGAAGAATTGCTTAAGGCCCAATGCCAGTCAGAAGAAGACCTTAGGTGGAGTGTTTGTGTGTGAAATAGCGTTCTAAGCTCACATTCTCCCCAACATTTTAACAATATGTGACCCATTGAACATAAATGAGGTTATGTGATATAACCTAATCTCCAACGAATTCAGTTTTTTTGTAGAACGCTATAGACGTATGTTCAGGTACTAGGAGAAATTATGCTTTAACTGTGTTGGTATAACTTGGCAGTAAGGAGAATTGGTAAAACGGTATGTGAATAAAAGTCAAAACACGAAAAAATTGCTATCCGGTAATAAAGATGCATTGAAAAAGCTGCACATCTGAGATTGTCAGTGTAGAGTAAATTTAGGTGGTGCAGCAAACAGCTAAGGAAGAACACGCACCTTTGTGGTTCTTATCTGATTACCTGCATGAATATGGATTTTTTGTAAATAAAGTCTATGGTAAAGAAGACAAATGCATTTAAGGCTTGTATGCAATGTTGGTTTCACATTACAGTGGTAAATCTTTCTGGAATGGATTTCATCAACTTACAGATGCAAACATGGTTTCAATTTGTTACAAGTTTCCGGTTCTACATGTTTGTATGTTAGAGTTTAGCATTTGCTTTGGTTTGTGCATTGTTTCAGTCATTCGTCAGCCATGTTTATTGATGTTGATGCAGTGTTAATATGTGTTTTACTTCTGATTTTGGGACTGAGGTTTTGGTAACCCCAGCTCATAATAGGCTGACTATACCACACCCAAATAATGGGTGAATGAGTATGGAGCATTGGTGGAATATTGAGACATAAATATTAAAATAATGATGTAGTCAGGTCCCAACCCTTAGTCTTAAGATTCAGTTGTATCAGTGATGGTGTTTGGGATGAGCTGAATAGTTGACAGAGAATGGTGGTTAGCCTGAAACCATAGTCATGTTACCAGACTGTTGTGTACTGGAAGGCATCAAGCTTTGCTCTACCATCACACAAATAATTGTACCACTGCTTATTTTTTCATGCCAGAAATACTATTATGTACCAGAATTTCTATGTTATAGCCCCACATTCTCAGTTGCATAGTAAATACCCTTCCACTGTAACACTCAATTAACAGGGCAAGACTCATTATGACTGTTATTTTACTTCTGCAATGCAGATTGGTTGTGCAGCGTCTTCATGACCGCAGTCTTGAAGACCGACAGTTCGGTATGAAGGCGGCTGTAGCGTATGGGTCTGTGGCTTCACTGGAAGTGGCAGGAGTCAGACTACGTAATGTACTGCTTCTTGCTGTCCAGAAAGACTTTCAGGGTAAGACTTTTTTAAACCCAGTTGTGATTTTTTGGAACTTTGTCTTTTACTGGACTGAGGAAGTAGAACATCAGATTGTGTATGTTATATTTGCCATATGCTCATAAACTTCAAAGGCTGAATAATGTTGATCTGAATGGTAGGCAGCCACTGTGTATAGCTTTCAATCAGTCGAAAGTTCTGTAATTCGTATATGGAGCATAGGGCCTGTATGAAGTTCTGCCATCTAATTGTATTCCTCAACACCTCCTAGATCATCTTCCACCTCTTTCCTATCCTATTTATCTGTTCATCTGTTGTTCTCCTCCGTGTCATCCTTGGGCGCCCACTTCTCCTGATCCCCTGAGGATTCCAGTGCAATGCTTCTTGTGTCAGGTCACTATTTGGTTTCCATAAGGTATGCCCGACCCATCCCCATTTCCTTTCTCTGATCTATAATTCAACTGGTTGCATTTCCCCTGTCCCATAATGCTTGATTGGATATTTTTTTTGGGCCATCTTATTTGAAAAATAGCGTGTAGTGCTTTGAGGACTGTAAATCGTGTATGTTCTAGGTCGATTTTATCGTGTTGTGCTTGGGTCACTAATACGGATTTTTACTTTCATATGAAGCATTTTGTTTGTTGAAGTGCATCGTGAAGGGGTACCAGCAATTAATTGAGTATTGCAATGATGTGGATGCTGTGACTCATTGACATGTCCTTAACCAATTCTGTGAGAATGTGGATGAGTTCCATGTTAGGTAATGGTGTCTATATTTGATAATAAACTGCTTCTGTGTAGAAAAGCAATAAACCACCAACAAATGCACAATGTGTACTATTATATTCACTATTAATATTACTTTACCCTACACATTTCAACCCCGCCGGGTCACCTTCAGGGAGAACGGTCGTTTACATATAAACTGCTTCGATACAGTTAAATTGAACATGTGCAGCTGACTTCATACTCTGAAAACACAATGTAAGCAACTATGAGACTAAACCAAGAAATTACTGCAAATAGAAGCAATAGTCCAAGGTAAAACGAAGGTCGCCTCTGTAAACTTTACATACCAGTTTCAGTGACTACCTGTGTCTTACCTTGGACTATTGTTTCTATTTCCAGTAATTCTTGGTTTAGTCTCATAGTTGCTTACATTGTGTTTTCAGAGTGTGAAGTCAGCTGCACATGTTCAAATTAACTGTATCAAAGCAGTTTATATGTAAATAACTGTTCTCCCTGAAGATGACCTGGCGGGGTTGAAACATGTAGGAGAAAGTGATATTAATGGTGAATATAATAGTACACATTGTGCATTTAGTTGGTGGTTTATTGCTTTTGTATGAACTAAGACACAGATATGGAGCATATTAGATTTGCTTCTGTGTAGTTTGTATTTACTTCTGGGGTTTTATTTTTACGTGTCATTAACTTATGGCAGGGAGATAGCCTTTCTGCATTATGTAAAAAGGTAAGGCTGTTGTTTACAGTTGTATACAATCTCTTTGTTTCTGGTATTTGATATCCAGGAAAATGTGGGACAGAAGAGGCATAGTGCAAATTTAATGGTCACTCCACATGTACCAGGAGACCATTTAAGTACCCACACAGGGAATTAACTGGCTGTGGACAGAGTCTCTGCAAATCGGGCCCCAGGAAGTAGACCAAAACTTACCTTTCAATTTCACAAGCATTAGCATCAGAGAGCTAAATTAATTAGATGTACCTGTTGAATTATTGGGACTCTTGCTTTATGTTTGGGAGATAACAGGGTTTGAATCTTGTCTCAAAACTGGGTGTCAGTCACAGTGACTGAGAATAGGTTTTTCTAAGGTATCCACCCAATTAAGGCTTTCCTTTACCTGAAGACAGAACCAGAGCCAGCTTCTGAAATGGTGGACAGGGTCCAAAGAAAGGAAATTACTACCCTAAGTCACTCGATAATCAGAGCCCTCTAGAACTGAATTAATTACAGGGTATCATTATTAATAATTGCAAAAGTTTTTCAGACCATGTCAAACATAAATATCATGCAAAGGACATTCCAAGGTGACTATGTTCCCAATGTGCTAAGTACAGTGGACAAAACTGTATTAAATAATTGAAATCTCTGCCATGACCTACATAGTTTATTTCTAAATATTTGTGGATTTATATTTTCAAATTACAGTTAAACATCTATGTTTACTTCTGTTAATTGTAGACAGGAAAACATTAACATTATGCAAGGACAGCAGGGAAGTGACTGCTTAGTGCACATTCACAGTAAAAGGACAAGCTGGGTAATTTGGCTGCATTGTGGAATTTTTTGTTGGTAGTGCATGAAGAGAAATGCAAATTGTGTATTAAGAGAACTGTGTTGTTGAAATACGTGTTATGGGTTTGTTCCGTTAGATCGAACACATCTCCAGACAGCTTGCAATGTAAAGTTTTTGAATGCTATCGCTCTGTTGGGTGAAGTCTTCCACCAAGTACGACTTCCAGATGGATCACCAATAAATGTTCTGGCATCAGCTGTACTTCAGTACCAGGACATGTTGCTAGGTGGAGAAGAACATGAGATGGAGCTGTTTACAACTCAGGTCTTGTAAAAAAAAGTCGATACCTAACAGTGGTAGAGTGACTATCCTGTATTTTATTGTCACTATGAAGTGTCTCATCAAGGAGTTGATAAAGTTTCAGGAAAAATTTATGAATGGAGTGAAGAAATTTATGAGTATTGCATAGGTCATATGGCACTCACAGTGCTGATAAACTGGACACTATTACAAATATCCTTTTTTTTAACGAGATTAGTAAAAGAAATTATTTATGCATAGTTTATGTACATTTACATTATTTATTTCGACAGACAGGTTTTGATGAAATCAGGTAAAAAAGATTTTAGCTATATTTTTCCAAAACGACTCTATGTGAAACTTAAATTAAATTCAGTCAGATATTTTTTAAAGCAGGTACTCGTACAAAATGTGGTCCTGATGTAAGCTGTGCAATTTTATTTGAAACATTTTTTATTATTATTTGTATATGTAGTAAATTAAACACAAGGGAAAGCTGCTTATTATTCTGTGTGTTATCATATCTGTTCTGTTACCTTTTGTCTGAATAGGAACCGTGATTATTCAGGGTGGTTTCTTTGCTTTTAATGAGCTTTGCAAAGAAGTTGTTATCCGCAGTCATACATTAGAATACGGAATACATGGACATCAAGGGTAAAGATGTGTGCAAAATTGCAAATAATATTTGAGAAGTACTCCAAGTTTGGAGGCATGTGGTGGTGCAGGTGGTTGAGGCACTGCATTACAAACGAGAAGGACATGGGTTCGATTCCCGATGGTCACATTGGAATTTTTCATCGACATAATCCTTTTGGTCACACTATGGGCCTGGGGTCATCTCAGCTTCTAACAGAAATGTGTACCAGGAATATTTCTGGTGGTGGTGGGGGGGGTAAAGGTAACCAGTGCATGGGGCTTACCACCTTCGTGTGTTGATTGTCTAAAAATATCGGGGCCTCAGCTTCCTAGAACCCTAAGGGCCTGTCCAGGCCGGTAGTGGGATTCCTTAAAGTTTTTTTTTTTTTGCTTATGTTAGAAATTACATGCCTGCTACATAAAGTGTGCACTTTATATTGTGATAACAGTAAGTGATGTGGTGTGGTAGACATGCATGGAGAATTTCATAAAGTAACGTGAAAGTGCCTAAAATTTTGCGTTAATCATTTATGTCGTGGAAAATACCAGCATGGTGAAACACAAAGCTTTGATATTATGTTTGAAATTTAAGGTGCCGAAATTCTGTAATTAGTGGAAATTTTATGCAGCAAAGATTCAGTTAGTCGTACATTTTAATGTACAGGTGTGGTAGACCACTATAAATAAAATAATTCTCAGAAAAGTAGGTACTGTAAGTTTTCCTGCAACTTCATATTTATTAAGCTTCTTAACTGGCAGCACTGTGACACTTAAAATTTATAAAACATGAACGAAGTCAACCAACAGTAGGTATCTCCACAGTGATTGCTTCCTGTTTTTACTCTTGGCCAAGCTTCCAAGAGAGAAAACACTGTTGGTAGTAACATGATGTTTAATGTACGCCCTACTCACAATGTAGCACCCCCTGATATAGTGCTGTCCTTGCTTTATGCCAAAAGAAGTCTGTGAACAGGAATTTTGTGCTATACCCTATTCCATTTTACTGCCACCTTTGGTATACTGCCACAACTTGCAAATTTCATACTATACCCTATTCCAGAGTACTGCCACCTTTGGTATACCGCCACAACTTGCAGCAAACTGTGGTACTATATTGAGGTATGAGCGTGCATTGTTTACTGAACATTTTTTTAAAATATAAATGTTTGGATACGAATGAGTAGGGTCCCGTCTTACAACCAACAATTCTTTTATTAAATAGAAGTTAAAAGTATAAAAACATATAAAACGACCGGTTTCGGCACTAATGTGCCATCATCGGGTTTTTTTCAAGTAACACAATACCCAAGTTTACGTTAGTTGTTTTGAACGTACATGCAAGCTAATTACTCTTTGAGAGAAGGCCTTCTCTGTACATTAGATATTAGAGTTTTATAAAAACGTTAAAATGTTGTGTTAAGTTATAAAGTTATAGGGTTTTTGTGTCGTAGGGTGTTAATAGTGGAGGTTAAGATGGTCTTACTTCTTTTTTGGTATCCTGTAGTCTTGTTGGTGTGGATTAGTTTTCTTCTTGGCTGGATTCCTTTTGCTATTTTTTGTTGTTCTGCAGGTTTTCCGGGGGTGTAGGTTGTTTATGTTGAGTTGGTCCTTTCTTCGTAGTGTGTTTTGTTTACGTTGGTTGATTTTTGTCTTCTAAGTAGGGATGTATTTTTTGTTATGATGGATTACTTCGGAGGTGTTTTGTGGCTATTCTTTGAAGGGTGGTTGATCTTGTTGGCTGGTGGTGTTTTCTTTTCTATCCATTCGGTGTTTCGCTGTATTGAAGTTTTTGAGGTTGTTCCTCTTCAGTCATATTCGTGCTCATATGAAAGTTGTTCTTAGAGTGCTGTCCTATTTTAGATGCTGTCTTCAGGTAGTGGGGTTGTTTGTTTTTATAAGTTCTTATTTCTTCTTTTTGTTTCTTTTTTCTCCATACAGATGTATTTTGATGGAGGATGTACTCGTGCTGTTGTTGTTGTATTCAGCGACGATTTTGTAATTTGGCGATTAGTTGCTATTGAAACCTTGTTGTCTTTTAGAGAGAGCACTGTACTATTTTGTTGTTTTTCTTGGTTGTAGATTATTGGTGTTATAAGCCTGTTTGGTTGGTGTGATGTGCAGTGACTGGTTGTGGTTTTGATTTTTTGTCTTATATATACTGCTGGGGTTGTGTCACGTGATATGGTAGGTATTGATTATTTGGTGTATGTATTTGTTGTGTTTATATGTAGGGGCTGTTTTTTGTTGTTTGGTTTTCAAGTATAGTCTCGAATATTTTGTTGTAAGAGACTGTTTTTGTCATTTATTTGGTTGTTTATTTTTGTTTCTTGATATATATAGTATTTTTCCATTGTGTCTAAAAATTTGCTCTTTCGGCCTATGAACTTGATTGTCATGATGTCTGTTTTCTTTCTGAAGGCATGACCAGATTCTGTGGCGTGTTGCACAAATTTTGAGTTTTGAGGATTGTATTTATAAGCTTGTAGGTGTTCTTCACATCCACTTCTCCACACTTCACATCTTCTCCACAGTCACTGCACATCACACCAACCAAACAGGCTTATAAAACCAATAATCTACAACTAAGAAAAACAACAAAATAGTACAGTGCTCTCTCTAAAAGACAACAAGGTTTCAATAGCAACTAATCGCCAAATTACAAAATCGTCGCTGAATACAACAACAACAGCACGAGTACATCCTCCATCAAAATACATCTGTATGGAGAAAAAAGAAACAAAAAGAAGAAATAAGAACTTATAAAAACAAACAACCCCACTACCTGAAGACAGCATCTAAAATAGGACAGCACTCTAAGAACAACGTTCATATGAGCACGAATATGACTGAAGAGGAACAACCTCAAAAACTTCAATACAGCGAGACAACACCGAATGGATAGAAAAGAAAACACCACCAGCCAACAAGATCAACCACCCTTCAAAGAATAGCCACAAAACACCTCCGAAGTAATCCATCATAACAAAAAATACATCCCTACTTAGAAGACAAAAATCAACCAACGTAAACAAAACACACTACGAAGAAAGGACCAACTCAACATAAACAACCTACACCCCCGGAAAACCTGCAGAACAACAAAAAATAGCAAAAGGAATCCAGCCAAGAAGAAAACTAATCCACACCAACAAGACTACAGGATACCAAAAAAGAAGTAAGACCATCTTAACCTCCACTATTAACACCCTACGACACAAAAACCCTATAACTTTATAACTTAACACAACATTTTAACGTTTTTATAAAACTCTAATATCTAATGTACAGAGAAGGCCTTGTCTCAAAGAGTAATTAGCTTGCATGTACGTTCAGAACAACTAATGTAAACTTGGGTATTGTGTTACCTGGAAAAAACCCGATGATGGCACATTAGTGCCGAAACCGGTCGTTTTATATGTTTTTATACTTTTAACTTCTATTTAATAAAAGAATTGTTGGTTGTAAGACGGGACCCTACTCATTCGTATGTTATACAAACCAACGGAGATGACTAACATCAAATTAATAAATGTTTGGACCTTGCATTATATAATGAGTGGCTTGTAATGGTAATAATACTGGAGCCTGATGATTGTCTGTACATTGGACTGGAGAAAACAGCCACATGCATGAGAGTTTGAACTTGTTCTGTGAAAGCAAAAGAGGAAAGTCTGTTGTACTCATTTAATTGAAGTACCTACAGGGTGTGCTGGTGATAATGTATTAATAAGGAAGGTTCACCCTAGAACAGGCCGTGAAGGCCCTGGGAGGGAGTAGAGATATAGCTGTTCTGTTTCTTTAACCTTGGCACTAGATGGGGTGGGTGGTCAATTTCACACCCTGGCTACTTTGCTGTGGGAAAGAGACTTGCTACCCACCATACGCAACATTGGATGGGCAGCAGAGTCGGTCTGGGCAGGTGTGGAAAATCTTGCCTCCACCAGTATTTGATCCCCAGACCATCCAGTGTGTAGCAAGGCGCTATACCAACTGCACTGTCCCAGTCCACAATAATGTATTAAGAGTTATATTGAATTTTTATCAGCATAAATAATGCATAACGTTATGCATCTTATCTTGGATTGACAAAATGTTTGAACCTGTTAATTATTTGAAAGAGATGGACAGATTTGCCAAGTGAGGATGGTAATGAAGAGCTTAATGTGCATACTTGTGTGTTGTGTAGTTGGCTATAAATGGCCGGAAGCTGTATGACTGCCGACCTAGTGAGTTGGAAGAATTGATGCTTCGTGTTCGGACAACCCTCATGTCACGGAACTTGAGTGGGCAGTGTCGTTGTTGGTTGCTGCTTGCACTGGACCTTGCATCCAACCGCTATGCTCCTTTGTCTGGACAGCTGCAGGGATTCTATCAGGTGTCTGCATTCTTATATGGCTAGCATTTGTAGCCATTAAGCAATTTATCATATTAAAATGATCCATTTCCAGTTTGTGGGTAGATACATCAGTCCATTATTACATGTCGCTTCTTCAGTTTTCTTTTAATGGTTTGGTGCTGAACATTTTACACTCACACACACACACATGTATGTCACACACAGTGTGGTGCTGTACATTCTGAATGTCATACCAATATATCTGCTTGTATGCAGCCCACATTTAAATTCCAGCCTTATGCAGATCACTACAAGCATTCAGTTTTGGTGCCAAAGCGCTAAATATTCTTTGCTCGGAGCAAATCTGTTATGGAGAAGTTGTGTCTGGCTGCCTTTGCATGTGTCCACATATATCACCAGTGATGAGACTACTCAGATGGGTTGAATTCAGTTCTGGTTTTTGGGGTCAACACCAAAAGTTTTCCATTTTAGCCTGTTATCATTCCTAAGGAGAAAGAATTAGAGTTTTGAGATTAGCATGTGGTCTGCTCACACATGTGTGTGGTGTATGTGTACTGAAAGTATAGGAATTGGACACAAGAGGGAAACAAATGGGCTCATTTTATGATTAATAATGTACACATATTTAACCAAAAATTGCAACTAAATTTTTTAAATTAAAGTGTTGTTTTTAATTTTTTCTTTAAAACCTCTTCTGTAGAAGTAAGTGCGTGTAAGTGATGTGAGTGAACACGGTAGATGTTACATTCTTTAAGTCGTCTGTTAGAGTTAGTCCAGCATTCATAGAAATTGTATTTGGACCCAAAGACAAAACTTCACAACACCTACAATTAAAAAAAGTTTGGCTTTTGCTGACATTAGAAAAATTAGTCTGATTTTAACCACAAAGTTGAGACTGTTTTCATGGACAAATAAAACTACCACAATCAAATAGTGGCAGTTAAGTGTCCTGAGGGCCCCTGTAAAATTTTTGTTTAATTACTTACATGCTAACGGTTGCTGTAATCTTCAAAGTAGTCTTCTTCTGTATGGTACACTTTGTAACAAGTTGCTACTATTTGAAATGTTGCTGGAACCCCTCTTCTAAACTGCTCATCAGCATGGTAACTGCATGTTCATGAATGTTGACAGTGTCTAAAAATCCATGCCCCTTTAAAGTGGTCTTCAGTTTTGGGAACAGCTAAAAGTTGCATGAGGCTAAATTTGACAAATATGGTGGATGGTCCAATGTCACTGTTGATTTTTTGACCAAGAACTCCTAGACATCTAGCATGTCATGAGCAGAGGCTTGTCATGACACAAAGGCCAAGCATCATGTCAAAGTTCAGGTCTTCTCTGACAAAAGTGCCACATAATCTTGCCAGTATTTTTAAATAACAATGCTGCTTCATTTTTTGACATTGTACAAGAAACTCAAAGGGAACAGTGCCCTTGTAATAGAAACAAATCAGCTTTGTCTTTGCTTGGGCTTGTGACGTGTACATTTTTTGGTGTTTGTGATGCTGCATGCTTTGGCCATAAGCCTGTGTTAACATTTACAGGATTTCACTTGCGCTTCTGCCTAATTGTGCTCCTAACTTGATGTTATTGCACTGCCCCAGCCACTTTCCACCATTCTTGAGGTAGAATGAAAACACATAGCTGTATGAACACTGCCACTGCTTCACTACTGATGCCTTATTTGCTTCGGCAACACACAAGGCGGTATCACATATATGTCACAGTGCATGGCTGCTTATTTATTACCTGCTTCCTACTCAAAGCAACATCTCTGTGGCCGTTCTTGGAACTTGTTACACCGTGTGTGTGGTGTTTAAAGAGTTGAAAAGGTAAACTAAGTAGAATGTCTTTAGACTGGGCGCAGTTGCAGGCTCAGCAGTGGTAAACCTCCTTTCACTTCAATACCCTTTGCTGAATGTGTTCGTATGTTCTCTGTTGGATTATAGGTGCATCTGGGTGCAAACGCCATCATGCAGCTACAGCGTGTCCGGATGGGCCTGAAAATTGACATAGGTAGTGGTCTCACGGAAGTGAACCATGTCTCTGCAGCAGAGATATCCGAATCTGTTACAAAGAACTCAGATAGTGAAAATGTGAATGAGATAATGACCAAATGCAAGTCTCCAGATCAGACTGTAATTGAGAACTGTGCATTCAGAACAAGAGACACTGCAAGAAGAATGGGCCTGTTCGATGCAAAGCCTAATTTTGGAGGTGGAAGGAAGACTGGGGAAGAGCACAATCAGGCAAGGCTTGATGGTAATAAATGGGGTAGTGGCAGTAGTGGTAATGGTGATGGTGGTGGTGGTGGGGGAAAGAAATTTATTCCATCAAGAGATGAAGGAGGCCGGAGAAAGGATTGGGGACATAGAAGACAAGATACAGATCAAAATGAAGACATATGGGGCACTGCCCGTGGACAGAAAGTAGATCCATGGGGTCATGATGATCGCTTTGAGAAGGATGACAACTTCTATGGAAAGCAGACACAAAGAGGAGAAGGAACATTCAAACCTAGAAATAGGGGTGGGAGCAGTGGGAACTGGAGAGACAGGAAGGGAAGTGGAGGCAAGGACCAAAAGAGCACCACCAAGAATGAAACAAATGAGATTGAATCACAACCCACTCTAGTGGTGCCACCTGCTGTCCCTGAAGAAGAAACCTGGGATTGATATTGGAAACTGTAACTTTATGTGTAGTGAGGCACATATAACAGAGTGGCTGTGTGATGTTGCAAGTACCTTATATAGTTTGTTAACTGAATGCTGCATAGTGACCACAAAAGACATTTTTGCAAACTGCTACACTTCTGATTCCCTGTTGCCCTTCTCCCCCTCAGCCAGTAACATGGGCCTTTCTGTACATCATTTTTGGACAGGTTATGGGTTTATGAAATAAACATGTTAGTATTTGTATATGTTTGGTCTGTGTGTAAGAATGCATGAACCTTGCTGCACATGTTTCTTAACCTTTTAAAGCCTACCGGTAACTTTACATACGACCAGGTTTAACCTTAAAAAATTCTACGTGGTGCCCACATTGCGTTTATGTGTTTTGTACGGATCTCAGAACAAACAGCAACTTTTGCCTTATAAAACATTAAGAGACTGGTTTTTATAACCGAAGTGGAGAGTGTTTACAGCGCGGTACGCACTGAGTCCTTATGTAAAACAGATACGCTTCGTCTTTAAAGGGTTAATAAGATTGGTATTGTGGCTATGAAACTGATTAGTTTGTCTGTGGGTAGCAGTGCATAATAAAACCTATGTGTATCATTCTGTGGTTAGGCCAACAAATGTTGCATAGTTCTGTGACAAGCCACTCTTGGGCTCGGTCCGCAGGTGAACTGTCCCAAGATGGAGAGACATAAACCTGGACATTTTGCAACTGGTCCAGTCTATATAAGTGAAGAGGGAGGTGCAGTTAGGGCAAGGGCTGTGGAGTCAGAAGGAATTTGGGGTGGAGTCAGAGTCTGTAAAACTGTAGCAACTGTGACTCCGACCTTGATATAAAATCTGAGATATTAGCTGCAATAATCATCAGACTTATATTTAAATATGGGTTACAAGTCTAAGAAGTAGCCTGATGATTCATGTGGTGGCGATGAAATGTCTTATGATACCATTTACCATTTTAGTAGGTTTACCATTATGAGTACATATTGAGCTTTTATGAAGGAGTCAGAGTCAGAAATTTAAAAATTGGGGAGTCGGAGTTGGAGGTTTTGTGTGCCGACTCCACAGCCCTGGTTAGGGCATCATTGAGGGCACATCTTGTTTCAGTAATGAAGACAAACTTGAATCATGTTTTTTGAACTAGGAAGGGCATAGGATGTGGATGTTACAGTCATTGGACAGGTGGCTAGTGAAGGGCCCTTTTGTTCTGCCAGAGATTACATAAGGGTATTTTGCCAGGCTGGAGTCAGCAGAGCGAAGTCTGTTGATTCCAGTGTACCCTGTCAGGTTTGAATATTGGTTTTAGTGCTAAACCAGGGTTCTCTGTTTTGAAAGCACAGATTGATTACAAACTTGAAACTCATAACTGAATATTGTGAACACAACATTTTGGTGTAAATGGTGGCCCCAGGCCATGTTGCAGGTCACTGTCCTTGCTGGTTATGGCAGTAGTATGTTTCTTTGTGAACAGTATGCATCTCAGATTATTTGGTGTCAGTGCGGAAGGGCACAATTTCAGAACTTCTTGGATTGCAAGTGAGGTCACGAAAGGGAGAGGGAATGGGGTTTGGTATGGAATAGTAGTGTTGGGAGCATGGTATCCCATACCACCTTCTGCACGAATAAAATTTCTTGTAGCCCTTAACACAACTGTAATTCTGTGTGTTACACTTTCTGACAATATAGGTGGCTATCTTTGGGCCAGTAAATTATTAAGGACGTGTAGAGTAATGAAAGTTTCAATACCATTGTAAATCTGTATTGCATGTTATCTAAGGGTCTGAGGTCCCATTCCCTTTAGACAGCGCCTCTTTTCATGCAACTTCGGGCATATGGCTAGAGGCAGCCTGTGGCATGCTGTGCCATATGCATCAAACTTGTGTGCATGGCCAGGCACAGGTAGCTGCATATGCTCCCCGCATTGAATGGGTAGCTCTGTGTGTCAAGTTGTGCAACACACATTTTTGTGTTTAAATTTTTTGTTATTGCTGTATAAATTAAATTTTGATTTATTGGTGAGTCTAAATTCTTATTAGAAGTTTATTTACTGATTATTAAATAGATTTGCAATGTTTAAATTTCAGTATTATGTTATAAAACAGACGTGAAAACCACTTAGCTATATATGCAATTGTTCATCACAGTCTGGTATTTACCTGGAAAGATTCAAGCATTGAGTAGTTAAACCCATAAATAAAAAAGGTGATAAAACCAAAAATGACAAATTATAGACCAATATCATTACTTGTAACCTTTTCAAAAATTTTGGAAACTTATGTTCAATAGAGTGAATCAGCAGCATGTATAAGCAAACGATATGGTAGTATCAGAATAATTTGGATTTAGGAAAGGTTTGCGTATTCAAAAAGCAATTTATAGCCTGATCAATAATATTGTTACTACACTAAATCAAAGACAACAAATAGGAGGTATCTTCTGTGATTTATCCAAGGCATTTGACTGTGTTAATCATAAAAATCTTCGATAAATTGAATCATTATGGAATACAAGCAGTAAATACAGTGAAACCCTGTTAAGAAAATTTTTAAAATTCCAAGAAAATCCTACTTCTTAAGAGGGAAATTTCTTAAAAGGGTAATTTAAATGAAATGAGAGAATTTGGTGCTTTTTTTATCCTGACTTCTTAGGTGGGAAATTTTCTTAACCGGGTTTTTCTTAAGCGAGTTTCACTGTATTACATGGTTTGAGTCTTATCTTACAGATTGGAAACAAATGGTTAATGCAACATCTCAAAATCATCAGCACAGATTTTCGTCAAACTGGGAATGATAAAATATGGAATTCCTCAGGGATCAATTTTGGGACCATTATTATTTATAATATATATTAATGATCTCTCTCTTAATATTAACACTGATTCTAAACTGGTATTATTTGGTGAAGATACAAGTGCTTTAATCACTGTCGATGACTTAAATGATTTGCAAATAAAATCAGCAACTATGCTGAATCAGATGAATGAGTGGTTTAAAGTAAATGGACTACCCCTAAATATAGAAAAAACTAAT
The DNA here is from genome assembly GCA_013340265.1 of Coptotermes formosanus. NCBI lineage: Eukaryota > Metazoa > Arthropoda > Insecta > Blattodea > Rhinotermitidae > Coptotermes > Coptotermes formosanus. The sequence goes on from BLKM01000702.1 coordinate 681,172, forward strand.
GTAATACATTTCAAATAATATCATCTTCAAGATAAGCCATTTCAAATTTCTTATCAAGGTAAATAAATTAAAGAACTAAGTAACTCAATGGAGCAGAAGCCTTCGTGCGAAGCTAACAGTTTCTCAGCTAGTCGAGAAATTCCCTGCATTTTATGGAACGTGGAGGTTCATTACCACATTCACAAGAGCCTGCCACCTGTCCCTATCCTGAGCCAGCTCAATTCAGTCCGTGCCCCCCCCATCCCACTTCTTGAAGATCTATTTTAATGTTATCCTCCCATCTATGCCTGGGTCTCCCAAATGGTCGCTTTTCTTCAGGTCTCCCTACCAAAATCCTGTATGCACTTCTCTTTTCCCCCCATACGTGCTACATGCCCCGCCCATCTTATTCTCGATTTGCTCACCCGAATAATAATTGGTGATGAGTACAGACCATTAAGTTCCTCATTATGTAGTCTTCTCTACTCCTCTGTCACCTCATCCCTCTTAGGCCCAAATATCCTCCTCAGCATGCTATTCTCAAACACCGTCATTAAAGAACTAACAAATACAAAATTTCTTGAGCTGTCTAGATCAACATACTTGCTCAAGTACTTCTTTGCTTTTAACAAAACCTGAAGATTCATTACCGTGTTCACAAAAGTCCCCCTTCTGGACACTATCCTGAGCCAGATGAATATATTCAATTCCATACTCTGTTGACCACATGGGGTTCGTTTTTATTCCCTTGTGGGTTGAAACGGTATAGCTGTGGCCTTTAGTACAGCCATTTTCCATCCACTGGATTATCATATATAGAACGATAATAGACACGGGCAAACTGAAGTCATTGGATACATTTGTCTCAGTGCAATTTTGTCCCCAGGTCCCTCATGGACTATCTTGGGATTGAACCCCGGCCTACTTGGTGGGAAACCCAGCACTAATGGACTGAGCTATAATAGCATGTCACAACCACCTAGTTACATTACTCTATAATACATTTTTAGGACTGTATTTTCTAGTTTAAAAACATACATAATAACTCATTATTTTGAGGTTATGGATGGAGGCATACTGGCCATTTGCGTTGGCCCTGTACGGAGCATTTATTTCTCATATAAGACATGTCGTAGCGCAGGTGTATCAAGCGGGTGGATTGGTCAAGCGGTTGCATCATGGGTCATCATTGGTTGGTTTGCTCTGCAACTTCATTTGTTTGTATGCATGCATGCAGCGGCGGTTCGTATAGTAGACACCACAAATAGACTAGTAATAATAAAACGAATACCTGTTTCATGTTCATGGATTCATTTATTCATTCATTCATTCATTCATTCGTTCATTCGCTACTGATGCCATATAATCTTAGCAATTGACAGTGTCGTTAAACAACGTGCTACACAGAACGGAGCAAGGTAGCGTACCACTTCACGGTGAAATTCGGTCCACGCGGTTCTGGTACAGTGAATGGAAACTTAGCGGGCCTTGGATCGCGGCAGTCCTGACTCAGTGGCTGCCCTGTTGTGCTGTCGATAAAAGGTCTCCTGTTTGAACCTCGGCCAGGGTATATGTCTTAACTTCCCTCACTTCGATCAGAGAGGTGGTGGAGTAATGTCTAAACTGGACAACGGCCATACCCACAAATTTTGAGTTGACTATTCACAATCAGTCTCCGTTAAGCACGTAGTATAGGACAAGGGTCTCAAACTCAAAAATGACGCTGGCCAAACCGATAATTTGTAAAATTAAGACCGATCATTCGTCATTGTAAGTAATGACGAAGGTATTTGTATTGCGATTAAATGCACAATACTTTATACTTTAATAACAAACTCAAAATATGCTTATTGAATTCATAATTTACTGTACTGTTATCACTGTGCTGAAGTATGTGGTGTGTTACATTTCAGGGATACACTTCAGCCTTAAGGCCTTTGACCAGAACCATTTTAAATGAAATAATATAGGCACCGAGCCCGGTCACATTCTGCACTTGGAATAAGGTCAGAGAGAGGGATGTAGAAAGTGAACTGACATGTCGCATGATGCCCGCGGACCGGTGCTAAAGTCTCTTCGCCTAGGCAGTTATAACAGCATCATTAAATAAATCATAAATACGAGACCTACAGCTCCTGCAAAGTGTTTCGTGATGTCAAAGCATTCCGCAAGGAAAGTATCAGATATATAAAATCGTGGCTCGAAACCCTTGTAAAAGAAGAGCAATTGGGAAAATAAAAAAAATAATATTAATATATATAGGTGAAGTTCCTTGTGGTGAGACAACAGGCGGTTCTCTTCTCCTATTCAATGGATACTTCATTCTTCGTGGGGTGAAAGCTGCCGGGGCGTGAAGCTGACCAGCCATCTCCCTGTAATGCCGACATTGAGAATGTGCTGAACTGTCACTCTGATCCCCCTGTATGCCTTCATGACGTGCACAGAGACAAGTTTACGTTTCACTGATTCATGCAGCAGCTAATAAACCGAACGTCGAGTTCCTTACACACACGTTTCGAAAACAAAATATAGCACAATTTAAAAAAAATGATTGGTGGTTTGTTTTGTGCGGCTTTAAAACGTGGCTTCTGCTGTAACTGACGAAAAACAAGAATGTAACCAGGAAAATGTTTTGGTGTAACAAGTTGGTGGCAAATAGGGCTGTTCAAGGTCACTAAGTGTTGTTAGTTAGGGTACTGATATAGAGGGTGTGATTGGCTGGATGTGGAGGTACGATAAATAAAGCAAGGAGTGAGTGATTTTGTGGATAAACGTCTGTAAGTTGCACTCCTGAAAAACCTAGGAATGAATGGCTATATAATATATATTTTGTGGTTTATTCTACTACACTGTCACTGTCTTAGACTATATAACGTCGAAGGTAACATGAATGGTGATGAACTGGAGGGGATTAAAAAGGAAACTGTTGTCTCCCAACTGAGATTATACAATCCTGTCTGAAGGAAAGAAGAGAACCACTAAGAATTGCGGTCAGTATAGATGGTCACTCGACCGAGATTCGAACCTGGTATCTCCCGAAACCAAGTCTGCGTTTGCGTCACGTCGTCATATTTCCATCACTGAACAGCACAGGGCCCACAGAGCATCTAGTATAGTTAGGGCCTGTGTAAGAAAAGTCTTACGACCCGCCACTGAAATCATAAGGCACTATCGGTAAGAATGACATCTGAGGGGGTGGATTGAAATTAACCCTCAAAGTGACTTGATTGCCGATCGGATGACAGCAGAGAGGCGCTATAAGTCGTTGGGAGCAGACGTGCACCTACCTGCCTGCCCGGAGTTTTCCACCACCAGACGTCTGTAACTGTTTTGGCCGAACAAATTTTGTTACAGTAAGTTGCATGAACCAGGTGATTTGAAAGTACGTGTGATTTAAAGTTGATTCAGGTGAATTCCTGTTTAAAATGACCATTAATTGGCGAGAAAAACAAGTTGCAAAGTTCCTAGTCATTTTGGCGCCGTTTTTGCTTGAACAAACTATATTACAGTAAGTTGTATTAAGTAGGCGATTTGCAGGTATATATGATAAAATTCAGTTGAATTTCTATGTAAAATGGCCATTAATTAGAAAGAAGAACAAGTTGCAAAATTCGTAGTCATTTTGGCGCCTTTTATATTTACACCAGGCAGCTGCGTATTTGAAGTATTCTAAACGAAATGCTTATTCAGAAGTTAATAGCTCTTTATTTGCGAAATATAAGAATCACATCGGATTTTTGGCAGGCTAAAAATATATTTTGTGTTATTACAAACCCCATAAATTAACTTGCGAGCGCTGGTAGCCATTTGGGTTTTGCAGTCTCTTCGTGCCCATGTAAATATTACAGATATATGGTTTTTAATATTATAATTAAGAGTTACGATGTTTTATTAAGTTCATAAATAATTGTGTAAACGTTATTATCATAATTCCAGGGGTAAGTTTGATAGCAATCGCGAACGTGAAGAAAGGGTTGTGAAGTTTTAGCCATACTGGGCGCCTCATGCAAACGTTTGTAGACATCTTTGACTTCCAATTATTTTGGGGCCCGTATAAATATTGCAATAATCTGGATTGTCAGTATTTACATTACATTTTACAACATTTTATTAACACCTTAATAGTTTTCCAACTTTATAATCAGAATTCCAGAGGTAGGTTTGCAGGTGACTAGAAATATGAAGACTGGGTTGGAGAGTTCATAGGCATATTTGGCGCCTCATGGAAACCCTTGCAGACGTCTTGGATTTTCTTGTTGCTAGACGGCCATGAAGTGTTGCAGGAATCCTCGTCATTACCGTTGACTTTAGCAATTACCATATTGTGTTCATAATAATTTCCGAAATTTTATTGTCATAAATCCAGAGTTAAGTTTGATGGTGACAGGACATATGAAGAATGGGTTGGAGAGTTCACAGGCATATTGGCGCCTCAAGCAAACCCTTGTAGACATCTTGGCTTTTCTTGTTGCTAGGCCGCAATGAACTGTTAATAGGAATTCTCGTCGCTACCATTTACTTTAGCAATTACCGTATTGTTTTCATAATAACTTCCGAAATTTTATCATCTCAAATCCAGAGGTGAGTTTGATTGTGACCGGAAATACGAAAATGGGTTATGCAAACACGTAGACATCTTGGCTTCCTTTATATTTACACAAGACAAATACTTGAGGTGCTCTAAACGAAATGTTTATTCTGCAGCTAATAACTACGTGTCTGACCAACCATACAGACTTGCACAAATCATTTTACATGCAGAAACATAATGCATTAGTTAAAAATATTTATAGGCACATCTGGATTTGTAGGGCTCATGTCGCCTAGACAGATGTTAAACAATTTGAAATTATTATTTTATACATTAATAATTACCATGTTTTATAAATTTCGTACATATTTCCAAAATGTTGTTACAATTCTAGAGGTAAAGGTACTGCACACTAGAAATGGATTAACTTTAACTGACGATTTATATAAAGTAACCAAATGCATTCTTTGTAAAGTTGTAACCATACTTACATTAAACATTATCATGGAAAGCCTTGTGCTGTATTTCAGTCTTCTGGCACCAGTAATAAGCCCTACTTCTGTTCTAAGTTTAAGCCCTGCAGTTTTTGTTGATTTCCAAGAGAACACTGGCGAAGGAATAGTCTATATGGAAGTAATGCAATAATTTGATATTGAAATAAAGTATGGATTTTTCTGTTCTAAAGTAACAATCAAAATTATATGTTTTAGTGTTATGGTAAAGCAATGTAAAACCAAAAATGCAAAGTAAGTTTGTCCTAGTTATTAAAGGATTAACCAGTGACGTAATACAAAAAGCTGGTGCTGCTAACAATATTGTTAAACATCACTGAAAGATTTATTCGCTGAAGGTAAGTCTGGCACTGGGGTAAATGTATAGAGAAAATAATTGAAAACTTTCATAAAAATTTGATAGTGCCATGTCGGCAGGTTTTCAGGGCCCCAACATGTAGCCTTTCCTCTTTAGGCCTTCTTTAAGAAATAACAAAAGGACGCCTCACGTGGAGTACACGTCAGTCCGTCTGTCATTTTTCTACAAGGAACTAAACCGTTTCTCGGTTCTTATGAAATCTGGTATAGACTTCCTTCAAAGAAGTTTTTCGAATACACATGAGCCTCGTGAAAATCAGCTCAGGGAGAGCGGTACTTGCTTGCGGGCTTCAACGAATTTCTACACGAAATATTCATTTTTGCGACAGATTTAGGTAGAATCCAGTATAGAAGTTTTCCACGCGATGTCACTCAGCAGTTATTAGTTTCGTGGCAGACGATGCAGTGAAAACCATACTTTGCTTAGGGTCGTAAATAAAGTTTTGCTCGTATTTGATGCATTTTATATCTATTTGATAATATTCTATGCAAGAAGCATTCACAAAATTGAACTTAGCGATTTGAGTTTCATGCAAGTTGACGGATTGAAAGACATACTTTTCGCACAGGCGTAGATAAACTTCTCTTTGTACTGTACACATTTATTCCCCAATTTGGTCGAATTTCGGTATAAAATATCTTAAAACAATGCTGCTGACCGTGTTTGAGTTTCGTAAAATTCATATCAAGGAAGGATACGGTTTTCTTAGAGGCGGAAGTGAAATCGCATTTGCACGTGTGCCGTGAAAACCTACGATATTTTGAAAGTAAAAAACGTTTTGATGAAGCCCGTGTAAAACGTCACGGAGTGCACCACTTGCAGTCTTGTTGCTTGACAGTTACTGCGGTTAAAATACTCGTACACCCAATACAGCCTGCAGTCAATGCTTGTCTGCAGGCTGGCAGATACCATAGTTACTGAATATATGTGTGGTTATTTAGGTAGGGTGTTTTGCTTTGTCACGTGTCAATTACACAACACTAGGCGTTACTGTCAAGGCTTCTTAATTATTAAGATTTATATTTTATCCTCTTATTCAGTCCTTCCAGAATATTACATGCAATCGGCCACGACAGCAGCCCTTCCCACCCGCTTGTACTGTACATGACTCATCTGTTAGTACTTCCCTTCCCAGAATTTGTCTCCTGCAGTGCCTTGTTTGTGTGTCATTGTTAACGTCAATATATCTGTCATTATTCCCTCAGTTACAGAATTGTGCAACTTGCTGTGTGTCTTATCGGACGCACTGAGTATAATGTTAGTCTGCTGCAATTTGTTCTGCCTATGACACAAGTTTCATTACTGTATGTTGCTGTCAATGTATATCTGACTGAACCGTCTTACATTTACGTATTATATTTGTTATGTAACTAACATGCTGCGGCAGGGTTCTCTCTCAGAAGCTAACGGACCCTCATATAGTCGAAAAATCCTCTGCATTTTATAAAACACACAGGTCCATTGCTGTGTTCTCTAGACCCCGCACTTTGTCCGTACTAGTACTGAACCAGACGAATTCAGTCCACATGGTTCAATCATTTTCCTTTAAGATCCATTTTAACATTGTCCCATCTACACCAGAACCTGCCACTCTGTTACTTCCGATCTCTTTTTCTCTCTCATCCCGGCACATTGCCTTTGAATCAGCCATGAAAGCCCTGTTTTCCCATTCATTCATGTCGCTGTAAAGAAGTACAATAACGACCGCCAGTGCTGTTCTATTTCAAACAAATTTTATGTTTATATCCCATCCAATTTTGCACCCGTCCTCATTGCAGGCAGTAGGGCAAAGGGACGTTCAAAATTCAACCTTATACGAATAGAAGTCATTCTGAGTCAGATATTTTCTACAGGAATGTCCCAGGAAGATTTAAAAATGGTACGTCGATATATTATGTTAATTATACCCAAGCTGTACCCTTGCAGCCTGCTGCCACCTTTAGGGTAAGTTGAGAACTGTAAGCACATACTTAAAACTATTTAAACTGTGATAAGTCCTTTGTTCTTTCAGTCTGCTGTTAGGTTATATGCTCATTTTCACAGTAATAACGACATTGTATATAATGACGTCACACTGAAGGGTGCGTAATGCCAGTTTCCACATATGAGCGTACAAAAGTCCAGTTTCTCTGCGCGACTAACACACTGCAGCAATAACATAGCTAACTCTGCTTTAGTATTCTGGCTGTGGGTTCCTGTCTCTATGCATGGCCGGCACACACTAACACAGTCTGTACGTTCATATGTGCCCACTGACTTCATCTTGTGAGGTAAATTTGAATCAAACAAATTACTTGAATTCCTTTTCTCAGAAACCTTCCACGGAATGGGGACATTGACTATATTTGAATTTTCAGTAACAATGCGTAATAATTTCGGAAAGGCAGGTTTAAATTACACAAATTTTGCTCAAGCTGTGGTATGCACAATATTGACAAAATTTATTTTAGCCGGGCCCTGCATTTCAGATCTCAAAAATGTAAGAATTTTATCGCAAGGCACTGAACTGGATCCATGACAAAAACAGACGGATAAAACACTGTCTTGTTCAATAACAATAAATTACGAACAGAAGCACTGATGAAATATTAAAGAAAACAGATATTACACAGGGTGTTTGGTACTGCTTTGAGGTTCTTTACGACTTTCTTCGTTACGAACTGCAGTATGAAGCTCCATAGAATCTTACTAGATAAATTCTTCCGATTCATACTTCTCTATTAACGGGGTGTTTTTCGTGAACTTCGCAAACAATTACCGACATAAGACTCCAATTAGATTAATATTCCCAGCCTGCCTACATGGTGCCCTGTATTATCGTGTTGTCTGTAGTGTCCTGTAACAGTTGCCAACGTGTAGTGTTATCGCACTGTATAGCATATATATGTATATATATATATATATGTGTGTGTGTGTTATATACTATCACAAGGGTTGGCATTTTCTCCTTCGGTAACACGCAGATAAATAAGATTTCATCCCATGTTAATAGGCACTACTCGTTAATAACGTGTTCTCTGACAGTCCTAATTTTATCGTGACAGTATTCAGCACATGTTCCAACATTAACTTCATCAAATGTCCACTCCATGTCAGTGTTTCCGTGCATTTTTCGTAATCATCATAGCAACGGTTCCGTGGATTCCGTCAAATGCAGGGACTTCTCGACGACTTGAAGGTCCGTTAGCTTCTGAAACAGAAATCTGCTGCACAAAGCTAGTTACATAACACATATAATATTTAAATATAAGAGGGTTCAATCAGACCTACATAAGCAGCAACATGTTTACCTACCCTAGCTAAGTTGCCAACCCATCGGAAACGTGTTGATTTTTCTACCCTATCAGAGTTTGATAAAGCTGCGTTACGAAGTTAAAGTAAGTAAATTTAAGTCAGGTATAATCTGTTTACGTGAAAATGTTTTATTTTGCACGTATTTTAATACCCGTAATGTTGTCTGAGATACGTGACGCTGTTACGTCGCCTTACAAAACTATACTTAATATGGCTGATTTATAGGAACAAAATTAAGTAACATCTGAAGTCTTTAAAGGTTTAAATCTGAAGTATAGCTCTTTCCTGTCTTAGACCTTACACCCCAGCTTACTTCAGGTACATATTATATCACTAAGTGCAGCAGTTTGTCAGATTACTAAATTTTGGTTACAACTTTACACGGATATGTAATTGTGGTTGTCTAACACATTTCATTTATCGTAATGGCATTAAATGTAACCCGCGTTATATTGTATTGTGTAAAATCGTCACGTACTGTCATTACTTTCCTAAGAAATTCACGTACTGAACTCTCACATTAACTCGCCTTATATTTGGACAGGATTTGCAAAGAGTCTGTGTTGTATTGTTATATTCAGATAAGTAAGAGGGAACTTCCAAGAGAATGGAAAACCGTGTGAATACAGACAATTTATATAGGGAAGGAAAATCAGGAAAAGCTATAGAGGTCACCATCATTGTTATCATGCTGAGGGAAAATAAGTTCATTCGTACTAACTGTTGGGCATGAACTGTCTGTTGTGTCATAAGAGACGGACTCCTTGTCAAGCGCGATTTCCTACAGGCAACAGAAAAATATATGGGTGCTTCCTGGATTTTGAGAAGGCGTTCGACCCTATTGACATGCAGACTTCTTCGGGGGTTAAAAGTGAAAAAAAGGAATAAAAGAATAGGCGATAACATGGAAGGGTGTGCATAAATAGTGCGTCACGACAAAATATTTCATGTGACGTACAGACAGAACCAAATATCCAGCCATGCCGTGCAAATAAGGGGTGAGGGAGGGTTGTGGCTTGAATGCCCACTTATTTAATATTTCTGTAAATTATGTTGTAGAGTAAGTGATGTATAAAGAGCTTCATGCCCTAGTAACACGAGAATTAAATACTCTTTACGTGCTATTTTAGAATATATTGGTGTACAACTGGCTTCATGCCACAGTAATAGAAAAATTACATATTTTTATAAACGACATTTTAGATTGTATTAATGTAGAAGTGGCTTCATGCCGCAGTAATAGAAGGATTAAATACTTTTATTTATTATATTTTAGAATATATTAATGAAGAAGCGGCTTCACGCCCGGGAAATAAGATAATTAGTTATTTCCATAGAAGGTACTGCAGGATATATTGATGCAGAAGGGGCTTTACGCCCAGAAATAAGAGTATTATTTATTTCCATAGGTGATACTCTAGAATGTATTGATGTAGGAGGGGCTTCACGCCACAGAAATAGGAGTGTTATGTATTTCCATAGGTGATACTGCAGAATATGTTGATGCAGAAGGGGCTTCACGCCCCAGAAATAGGAGTGTTATTTATTTCCATAGATGATACTGCAGAATATATTTATGTAGGAGGGACCTCACGCCCCAGAAATAGGAGTATTATTTATTTCCATAGATGATACTGCAGAATATATTGATGTAGGAGGGGCTTCACGCCCCAGAAATAGGAGTGTTATGTATTTCCATAGGTGATACTGCAGAATATATTGATGCAGAAGGGGCTTTACGCCCAGAAATAGGAGTGTTATTTATTTCCATAGATGATACTGTAGAATGTATTGATGCGGAAGGGGCTTCACGCCCCGGTGATAGCAGCAATCAAACGTGAGAAATTACGAAGTCCAATAATTACTAAATTGTCAGGCAGATTACCCCTGTGGCAGGCAGGCGGGCCGGCGGGCCGGCAGTGCGTGGGCAGTGATTTTAATTTCGTGTGTTATTGCTGTTTTTCTGTGGATATCGCAAAAGTGTGGAAAGACCTATTTGTGCAGTGATATAGACTCGTTACAATACGTGTTTTAAACCACCGTTCGGGTCACAGAATTTCGGTATTTTGCGTGGTGTTCGTTCGTACGGATGTGGAACAAAGTGTTGTGGTGTGTGTGCGATAGCGGCGACTCTCTGAGTACCTGTGATACAGTGTTGTGCCATTTTGTCAACGACTGCAACACTCAAGTGGAACAACAGCAGAAGTCGAACCCAGGACCAAAAGGAACGGAGCAACGCGCAAACAGTAACGTTGAAACCAAAACAGTGTCGGCTGAACCTTTAGCGGTTGAGGACCCATCCGCAGGAGGATGGGCAGGGTACTCGCAGCAAATCAGGTACGCCACAGCACCGACACGAGCTTATCATGACGTCAGTCCGGCCCCAGGCTGCGCATGATAATAACAGCCGTGCCAGGCAACTCTGTATTTGATGCGGTAGCCGCCATGACTCAGGGCGTAGGTTAAGGTCGGGTTGACAACTATGTGAATGTGATTTTTTTTTACTTAGTTTGTAAGGTTTGTCCTCCCTGCCCTCCCCGTTAGGTGCCCCCGTTAGGATTTCTGGATAGGTCGCGTGAATTAGTGCCATGTTACAGTAGGGCCGTTCTGTTAGGAGGGTTAGTTTTAAGGATTTATGTGTGTGTGCTTTTTTTCCCCGCAGGGTGTCAACTTGACAGGGTTCGGTCGGCACAACCAATGATATCAATGCGAGAGGGAGAGAGATAAAAAAGAGCCTTTAATAGTGTCTCCCTGTGAATAACTCGCGTTGGAAGGGCAAAGATTCAGTAAAGCAGAACTTAATTCTGCTTTGACCTGTCCTTCACTTCAGTGTTGAAAGACAAGTGTTTGGATCTGTAAGAATTTGCAAAATTCGTTGAGCTTTGTGTGTTTAGTTTGCAAAATGTTGAGCCAAACTTGTAAAGTGACATGTTCCATATGTTTCTGTGAATGAGTTGTGAATTCAGTGTACAAAATGAACTGAGGGTTCAACATTAAAGAAGACATCGACTGCTAACAACAAAAGGTAGGTCATCTACATCGAGTTTCAACAATGAAAGCTGCGTGTTCTACATCGACTGCTAACAACGAAAGGTAGGCCTTCTACGTGGACAGGCAAAAATGTGCGCCGCGTCTTTGACACTGTTAGGACTGACAATGGAGAATCACGCACACAAACAACATTTACATTACACATGTCGACAAAAGTAAAGGAAATACCGTCGTAATTAGGGTTTTATATAAACAACAGGTTAATTAACAGAGCGATTTATTTGTGTTTAAACGAATGAATGTGCTGGAAGAAAACTGAGTTTTATGGCGTTAAATACTGCTGTCAGTAGCAGCCAGGCTGTGTTACATTTGACAGATTTTTCATTAGGCTTTTAAAATGACGCATTTTTTACACGATTATGCCAAGTAAGAAAAGCGTTGTTGATTGGACCACATACATCATCACTTGATTGACGAAGAGAGTGAAGTGTCTTTCCAGGGCGATATACTTGAGTTCCAGTTTTAACAGAAGATGTTGTCGACATGTCAGTTTTATGGCGATTTGTTAGTACTGAATCGCAGATGAAAATTCTGAACTCGTTGCGCCTGTATGTAATTTCCTGCATTGCATGACTTACAGCTGTGTATTTTCAGTTTCATTGAGCTGTCCATTTTAATATGCACAGCTGCAATGAACATACGACACACACAGTTAAACTCATATCCGTGCAGCGATTTGGGTAAGGAATTTTACATTTTGTTGGAATCCTTCGATTTCCGAAGTGAATCGAGCGTCTTTAGAGCGCGATACATTTCAGCTGCAGTTTTAACAGAAGAAGACGTCGATATTTCACTTTTCCGACAATTTACAGGATTGAGGAAGGCGATTTTGGTTTCAGTGCGCTCTTCTTTTAATTCCTTCTTTATAGGTGGCTTATAACTGAGTACCTTCTGCCTCATTAGGTTGTCCATATTAATATGTACAGCTGCGATGAACAAAGGGCACACACAGTTATATGCCTTCCTTGATCGGGGTTTTAAAACGCACAGCAAATCGGAGAAGGAAATTTATATTTAATTCGAACGTATTAAAAGAAGACAGGACGAAAATATGAAGGTAAGTTTGGTGTTCATTTTGTTAATTAGTCACTTACATTTCGTGCTTGTTACTCTTGTTCAGAGGACAGATACTGATTATTCTTTCTTTCCAGGTCCCGCTCATATCCTGTGCCTCACCGTGGCGAGCGGGTGAAACAAAGAACGGTGCATGTCCGTAGTTGGAATCAGAACTACAGTAATTGAAAAATACTCCGTTTTGTGTCTATTGCGAGTATACGGATATATTCTGCGTGGCTTCTGAACATTTTAGTCTGTTTCGTAACTGTGCTTTAACACCTGTCACCTTCCATGTGTTTGTTCGTCACTTTGTCCGGCTGTAATTTTCCTCCTTTTGGTTTTACAGACGACATTCTCTGTTTTGTCCGTTACAAATACCTGCACTCTAAATTAATCTAATTTTAGACAACAGTCGTACTGAATTATTACGTAACATATGAACGTTATTACATTGCTGTACCTTGCTTACAAACATAACACACGCACACACACACACACACACACACACACACACACACACATATACACACGCATACGTGTACACAAAATGTTAATATATCGAGAGGATATCGGATTGGGGCCCTAGCACGTGGTTGGTCGGTGATGTGAATGGCGCCCAGCTACTGTGTATGGTGTACTACTACCACTACTACTACTACTACTGTCTCCTTTATGCAGGGTATTCACACTTATATACCTGACACAAACCATGTTTCTAGGGTACACGGTGTCGCAGCTATTCTGCGCATACTGTTAATGATATTATTATTATTATTATTATTATTATTATTACCATCATTGCATTATTTTGAAGAAGCGTTTAAACTTTGAGCAAATGTCGTGTAAGATACAGATTAACTTTTGCTCTTTGGATTCGTATCATTTTTGTTCAGTTCACTCTTACATGTAAAATCTTCGCGCGATCCATTCTGAACTGCATACTGTCCCTTAAGTGGCGTGAGCCTTAACAGGGATTGAAGAGAATAAAACTTGCGCGTTGTAATACTCATAGTACAATGAAACCTGTTACAGGCACCGCGAAATCATATATATGCATATATATGTTAAATTTAATTAGGGCGCGTGAATCAGTATCGTGTCCCTGAAAATGAACCAAATTACAGCAACATGTAAACACACTGAGACTGTGTGCAGGTCCAGCACACAGAATTCAATTAATGTCAGCCACGATGTTCGGGCGCTGTTATTTGCGAGTGCATGAACATGGCAGAACTGACAAGATTCGGTTTTTAGTTCTAAACGTCTCTAATGCACATGAAGATTGCCTGCTGTTGATCTTGACCTGTAGAGGAAATTAACACAAAGTGTCCACAGAAAGTGCCGATGTAACAGCCTTTGACACCGTGTAGGTCTGCAGATGGACTTGTAATCATGTACTTTCCTTTAACTTCCTGTTGTGTGGCCACAGATTTGTGTTGGTTAATCTAGCAACTTTAAACCGCCAATTACGGGAATGCATCATTCTTTGGCTAAACAGGATAAACTTCACTCTGCGATAATTTGAAATTTGTGTTTCCTAACCACTAAATCCATCAAGACCTTCCCTAAACTCTCAGTGTTTAAGGCTTCAAGAGTTAGCCTCCTGTAAACCACAGCTAAGGTTCCTCAAGTCAAACCAAACCAGACCCTGCCATTAGAATTGGAGACACAAATCTGTGAGTCTTAGAATAATTTGTTTTACAAAAGTGTTAGTGTGAAGTGTAACTGACTGGCTTTACAGTTACGACAGAAGTTCTCTCATGTAATATTATGTGCTATGATGAAACTACGGTTTTATGTGAAATGCAAAATTAGAGTGAGTTTTCATTATATGAACCAGTAATACGTAATATATGGCAACATTTTCCCCATAACATGCCATAAAGAGGCATAAAAAGGAAAGCCACAGTTCTGCCAGGTCTGAACGTGACATTGGGGACTTGCATACTCATGCAGTGAATGTTAAGATTACTCTACGCTGAAGATGGAGGTAGCGGGTTCCTCCGAAACGTTGATAGGCCTGCTTATATACCAAAGTACACGGCGTCACTCTTGTACTCTGAAGATGAAGCAACAGCGACCTCTGAAACGTTGATATTTGTCTACCAGCTACAAGATGTCACTTCTACACAGATGATGGCAGCAAGCTTCTCAGAATCGTCTGCTGTACCAGTCCACATGGTGTCATATCCCACAATAGTTCAGCATTCAACACTGCTATGAAGACCTCAGATCTCCAACGTATAGGATGTAAAGAAGTGTCAATTAAATATGAAAAGGCCTGTCACTGTGATGCAGCAGGGTAGACAGCCAGAAGTGGCGCACCAAACCCGAAGGAGAGAGAGACGTAAGAAGACCCAAAATTGGATGAAATAACCACTTTTTAAAAGTTCCCAACATCGGAACTTTTCTGTGGAACCAGATACTGGAGTTGATAGGAGAAAAAAAGATAAAAGAAAAGAAGGACAGAAACAGAACCGGAAGAAACATGAATAACGCCCAGTCTTGAAGCGGATACGTGAACCGAGAAACTATTTTTCTTCAAGATGCGTTGGCAATGGATGCAGTGTATGACTCAAGTACAAATAAATCACAGTTGTTTCGGTGTGTGCACACTTGTAGCGCTGTAATCTGTTAAAGATAAAGTGTAGAGTAAATTGTTTGTTTTGCTTACGTACGGCTTTATAATTAAAATATCATTAAGTAGAGACACAGATACAATGACCTGTCAGACGCACAACAAGTGTGGGAATATTATGCATATTCCGTTGCTACCGTACATATTGTTAGTTATCATTCAATTGAAGTCAGCTATGTACACAGGGCTGGGACTAACAAGCTGCTTTTATTGTCTCTAATATGCTTCAGTCCATCAATGAACATTTGTTACTCATTCCATATGTGTGCGTGTGCGTGTATCACATATGCGATTTATATGGAATTAGTTATAAATATGAAACTTCGGTACGCCCACTTGTTATTTTAAACTGAAGGCCTTGATAACGACCCAGAAAATGCTCCTGATCTCGAAGTTTTGGATGTCGAAGCATGTAGGGGTGCACTGTTAAATCAGCAGTTTTCAAGGCGGCGTTCTGATGTTTGCATGCTGTCAGTTGGTGTAATTCTAACACACATGCCGTTATCAGCTAAAGGCAATCATATGATACACCAGGCAACGGATCTGGCAGATGATTACCGTGCGGACTGACAGGTAGTCTGCCTGTCTTGAGGGAGTCCAGGTGGTCTGGCCATGACGAAACCTGATACTCTTTGAGCACTGAGTACTGGCGTTCTGATTGGTAGGGAAGACATACGTATGTGACGTGACAGAGTGCAAGCTTGCAGATGTGTGCCTTATCATAGTTAACAGGCCGCAATAGGGCGTTCTTTGCGTTACGGTGCACGTAGAAATCAAGTCTTCACGACACCCATAGAGGCTCAGCAGCAGCGGCAGCATTATGTGCACATCTCTCGTGCCGAGTTTCACCCAAAGCGGCCAGTAAATGTGGAAAGGACGGACAGAAACTCATTTACGCCAGCTTGGTAAAGTGTGGCGTTCACTATGCCGATTTTCCCGAAGCTCACAGCCAATCAAATTTTTGTGGACGTGTGTACCAAATTTTATCCGAATGGGAAGAAAAATAGAGAAAACAGGATAAAATTTCACTAACCACCCCCTTCCCCCCGTAAAGTACTCTTTTAGCTATACCAGCTTTTTCACAAAACTCAAAATTGTTCAGCGGAAGTTCGTGGAAACTTCCGTACCGAATTTCACCTAAATCGGTCAAGAAGCATGGGAAGTACGGGTAGAAATTCACTTACGCCCTTAAGTAAAGTATGTCTGTATGTATTTTGTGGATGTTGTGTGTTGTCGGGTAGATAGGTCTCTGCGTCGGGCTGATCACTCGTCCAGAGGAGCCTACCGAGTGTGGTGTGTCTGTGATCGTGAAGCCTTGATATTTAGGAGGCCCTGTCCCACTAGGTACTGGTGCGTCCTGGAAATAAAAAAGAACGCCTAAAAAGCAGTATTGCGACACAGCGTAGCAGCCATAGGCAGCGGGTGTCACATGAATGGGTAGAAGGAAGAAACGAGCTTTGATGTGTGATAGGCAGGTGCAGGCTGTGACGTCACTCGCACATTGCATGTCGTTTTGCCGTTCCTATGCGCTGGTCAGCAGCATTGCCGTCACAGGTTGCTGCTGCTGGCTACGTATTGTGTTACCCCCGGCTTTGTGAGGTTTGCGCTTGCAGCAGCACACAGCCAAGAGAGCGCACTGCAAGCATAGCTGATGGGCAGTGGGTACTTGGAAGAAATGTCATCCACCCCCAGCAGGAAATTGATGGCCCAATTGGCATGCTCGCACTGAGGAAACTGATGACATGCTTACTTCTCAGAGGCTGTGTTTGTCCAACTTAATAAATGACGGAAACTTTAAATTTTGCGCACTTAATTTCTGTCATATCAGATAGTATTACTGATCCTGTCATACTGAAAGTCGCGAAACAGTGTTCTGAAGGTATGTCATAACACATCATTCAAGGACTCACGTTTGTGTGTATCGCAAGTGGTGTGTCCACCATGATGTTATTCTACAGTGTAGGCAATTGAAAGGGCACCGCGTTGCAGTGTACCGTTTCATGAAAACCAGTCTTCCTCCAGTTTGCATTGTCGGCCCCCATCTCCTGCCATCGGTCACTTGTGTTCTGGATATCATTCCCTCTGTCTCTTCGCATTCTCAGTTTGTTATTAGGTGTGAGGGAAGGGAGCGTGCGGTGGAAGGGGGTGGGTGGGCACACTTAAACCCACATTCAACCATGTTGAGTCTGTCTGATTTGAGTGAGTGTAAGCGAGTATTAACATTCCAATGAACATGTTATTTGCATTTATAATCACCACGTTTGTTCTTCTGTATGCTTTAACTTCAAGGAGCAGTTTTATTTCTGACAATCTGATAGTTGCACACCTGCTGATAATAATCCCTGCATTTTATGGAACCCAAAGTTCATTACTTTTTTCTCAAGAGCCTGCAACTAGTCCATGTCCTGAACCAGATGAATCCAGTCCACACTCTTCCATCCTGTCTTTTAATTTCCATTTTAATATTGTGCTGCTATCTATGTCTAGATTTTTCAAGTGGCATGTTGCCTTCTGGTTTCCCGACTAGAACCCTGCATTCACTTGTGTTCCCCCCATACATGCCATATGCCCCATCGATCTCATCCTCCTTGATTTAATCTTCCAAATAGGATCTGACAGAAAGTGCAGATCATGAGGCTCCTCTTTATGCAATTTTATCCATGTGCTTGATGGTGACGTGAATAATTTTCAAAATGGCAAATGGTTGTGGTACAGTACATCCTCCTCCAGGCAGATGTAGTGAAGTATAAGATCAAATTACTAACAAATATGGATAATCCAAAATTTGGCAGAATAATTTCACTCACATGCCAAGTGCTTTTCTGTGTGGTAGAAATGTGTCATGCCTAATACATTCAGTTCTGCTAACACACATGTTTTTCAATGCAAATTGGCTATCCTGTGATTGATGAACAGTTGGACACTGTTTGTATAACGCCAACTTTCTCTTATGTTTATTGGTTATTATGTGATTTCAGCTACCACTGTGGAAATACATGTATGTATAAGGTTGGATGATGGGCCAAATTTTTTCTGATCCTAACCTTAAATGTTAGTACATGATTTTTTATATCACGAGTTCTCACAAAATCACAATTACTGCACATCAAACACTGAACAGCAAGTCATACAATCTGCATACGTACTTCACATTTTCTTGAACACTCGAAGTGTTTTTTATTTGCATATCACTATAAGACTGAATGTGAAGCTCAATGCTGACCTCACACCAGCATGTACATGTGCTCGTAACAATGCAGGACTCCCACTTTTCAGTCTTCCACTTCCTTTCTTATGTGTTTGCAAGTCACTCCTGTGGAACCCCAAACAACCAATTCCTTCCAGACCCACCTGCGGTTTCAATTCATCCAGTACATGGTCACTGCTCTCTTTCCCACCACCATTCATCAGATAGCCAGTGAACCACACATGATCACCAGGACAAAGTGCCGAGGTAAAGTTACATAATGAATCTTCTGCAGTAAGCATCACTTCAGCTCCTTTCCTCCACATGCCCAACTTCATTTGTACTCCAACTCCACATTTACACCTGAGGACAGAAAATTAATACGTGTAACAACACCACCAATAATAACTACATGAAGCAGAGTTATTCGGTAGAAGCTTATAGGTTCTTACCTAGTCCAGAAATTCCTTGCATTTTGTGGAACCTCAGTGTTTATATCTGTATTCAGAACAGTGTGCCACTAATCCCTACACCTAATGTGACAATGCAGAGGTATAATAAATACAAATAGAAATACAGTAACTTAATAATATAAAAAATCCATAGTGCTTGCTATATAATTAGATCCATGTATTCTTGTAGTGACATAAAAACACTTACAGATACGTCCATTCCATAATGAAATGTGGAATAATATTCTGGGGGAATTCATCAGGAAGTAGGAAAGTATTACAATTATGAAAGAAAACTATAAGAATCTAGAACTTCAGGTAAACCTTTATTCCAAGCAATGGAAATACTAACCTTTCCATCTCATTACATTTTGTCTTTGATGAGTTCTTTAATAAATAGTTTGGAACATTTCACTTTTAACTTCTCAATTCATAATATAAGTACAAGACAAAGACTATAGCTTCATAAGCCTGTGGGAACATCCCCACAAATGCAAAACGGCCCTTTCCGCGCAGTACAGCGGTAGTCGGTCTCCCCACCACTGCAACAAGCTCTTCACGCCAGCCAATCCCAGACGGGCAGCCCAGCGACGGCCAGGTATAAAAGGCTACATTTCCAGCCAAAAGTTGTGCATTCCAGTATTCCGGATCCAGCGTTCAATATCAAGACTCAACGTGCTACGAGCCTCCACGATCGGCTCCCGAGCATCATCCGCCACTCGGCCCGTTAGCAGCATCTACAGCTCGCACCCTGCGGAACGCGCCGCAGTGTTTACCAGCACACGCTGCTCGGCACCACAGAGCTGTCCCAGGCTCTCCACCGCGCAGCCTGCTCCGCGCAACCGGCCGACACTGTACAGAACTCACTCTCACTGCACTGCTTCAGTGAGTCCGTTCTTCACAGGAGTAACTTTGTCGGACCTCACTAACGCGGCCCTTAGCCGCCACAATAGCAAAGGAGAAGCACTTGTAAATACGTCCGACACGGACAACTGTACATAACAATAACCTGTACATATCTACGAGAATAAAGACTGACGTTAATGTGTTTACTGTTGTTGTGATTTCACAGTAGCAGCATACAGTAACCCACAAGCCATTGGCTAACCTTAACATCTTGTCAGAGGGGTGTATATTAGGCAAGCATAAAAACGTTTGATGTGTTGCTGAATTAGTAATGACAAGAAAAATTTTATCATAGGTCTAAGAAAATTGTATATTGATGAACAGCGTCTAGTCACTATCAAGTAGTTGACTGCTTCTTATTAAGTTACCAAATTGTGTGTCTGAATATTTAGCACCTTTATTTTCCATAAGTTACAGGTTCAGATTTCAGCCCAGAAATTCTGTCATGGTGGACATGTTAGTGGTTTCCTTCACCCCTTCCAGTAAATACAAAATTGTACCACTTGTTTCCAGTTCATTCATTAATCAGCATATGACATCATGATGTGAGCTACAGAAATCATCATTGTATGAGCCTCAGTATGTGGAACATTTCTTCACATCAGATTTTTTAACCAAAATGCTGTGTGCATTTGTAATCTCGCCCTTGCTGTTCTCAGCTTTCAATTTATGACCCCATTAATATATGGTGAATAGCACAAATCATGAAACTTTTTGTGCAGTTTTCTTAGCCTCCTGTTACTCATCTCCCTCATATACTGAAATACTGCCCCACATCATTTTGTCCTCACACACTGTCAAGTGTTCTGCCGCTAATATAAGGCACTAAGTTTCATATCCGTACAGAGCAACAGGTGAAATTATAGTTCTGTATATTTTAATATTTCTTTTAAACAGTAAGAACAATGATTCTCACTTACAGGTAATTTTCCTGAATTTTTTTTTTTGTATCACATACTAGTAGCTGTAATGTGTATGCCTGACACTTCAGACCCATGCATCACACCACTAGTCTGTGTTCTCATTTACAAAATCTAGCAACCTGGGAATCTTAAGTGTAGTATGTCATTGTCAGAACCATTTACAAAAGGACTTTTCATATTTGCTGTTTTATTTTTGACCTGTTATGCAGATAGAATGGATAAAATGTAGATATAGTCAATGTTGAACATTATAATAATTTTAATCCTGCAGATGATGTAAATGCCTTCCTAATCGACACAGTTCAGATGAAAAGTGAAAAAATCATCCTGGGGAGGGGGATTCATGCTTACACAGGCTAGGACTTTTCTGAGGTTCCGAAACAGGGAGGTCACACATCAAAAGTTCCCGTGCAAACTGAAGTTTGCATTACCTGCACGATGTGCCCATGTAAGAACAGAAGTTACAATGAAACACTGTAAACCCATCATTGTACAATGTCATATTTTATCATTACACCTAAGCATTTGGGTCTAAAATCAAAATTTGAAGCTTGTTCCTAAACTGGGTTGGAGAAATTGCCAACCGTCTCTCTTCATAGTTCATGTCTATAGTTTAGGGTTACATACCACCAGGTGCGTACCCAAAATTCTTCCTTGGGGATGGGGGGGGGGGCCTGACTGTGAGGCAATATATAATTTATGTTTGGTTTTATAATTTATGTTTTATTTTAAAAATTATGTTATAAAAATCATGTAAGTACAATATAACACTGCCTGCAACTGCATTTATATACATACGAATATGACTACATGGTCCATGACTCAGTCATAGTGTCCTGTCTTCTTGTTTTTTTAATTATATTAATTTATTTTTCAAAATTATAATGCACTAGTCATCGGCTGATTTCGGCTGAAGGGGAAATCACATCAGACGTTTTAATATCGCAATACCTGCAAAATCTGTGTTTTTAAAATTTCAGTTCTGAAAGGTTTGCGGGGGGGTGCGGCTGCATCCCCTTAGCCCCCCCCCCCCCATTGGGTGCACGCTTGTGCCACTCAATAATGTGTGAACAGGCAATGGCATGATACATGTGAGCGAGTCTCGTGCGCCTTGAAGCGTGCATCAGCGCATGCGATGGTGCATGAAAAGTAGCACCATCTAAACGCGCCATAACTCACGACCAAGACGTGCGAAGGTTTGAACCCTCGCGTATGACCTGTGGCCTGAACATGTATGGACCTGCTTGTCTATAGCGTTTTCATCCCTGTCATGGATCCGTGGTTCTACTATACCTGTGAACAGTGGTACCACATGTCAATGATGATTGTGCTGCACACGAGTTTGGGTATTGTCGTCATTTTTGTTGTACGAATTAATGTGGCCAACCTAATTCGCGGAAGATTAAATCATCGATGTTGCTGAGTATTGTTTTAATTCAAACGAACTGATGAACGGAACGTCCAGGTTCTTTGTCTGCTTGTGTTTCTAAGCCCTTATATGCTATAATTTTAAATTGCAATGAAAACAATTGAAGTATGCGAGGGGACTGTGGGGTGTTTACACAGCGTGGCAGGCAAGGGTGCTACGCCGATTGAACTTTTATGTCGTAACTGTTTAGTTGGTTTGTGGGAGGAAGAAGCGAGAAGGTCATTTGGAAAGATACTTAATTGTATTCGATGTTTATATTTGTAAATATATTCGGGTAAATATTTTTGTGACACGTATGTTATGTTATCTTCATGTGCAGGTCGCCCTGAATGGTGATGGAAGAATGGGAACGTCTGCTAGTCGACATGGCGACCTTGCAACTAACGAATACCTCGAAAAGTTTGCGTCGAAAGAACACATATCATCAAATGAACCCTTTTGGAATAGGTTTTTATCATTTTCATTTACACCTCCATCGACCAGGTACAGCTAATTGTGTGTTTTGCTTTCATAGTCATGTTAAGAATTTGGACTTTGTAGGTTATGATGTTTTTGGAGATTTAAAATGCGAGTCTTTAACAACTCATTGCTGTGTTATAACCCTCTCCTTTCAAGTTAAGAACACAAACCTTGGCATGTGACATTTTAATTGAAAAGGAAGGTGAAAGTTCCATTCTGTATTTTTTTTACAGCCTTTTTAAGTGACCAGAAGTGAGATGGTGGTGCCGTCACTAGTTGAAAGATTTTTTTTATTGTGAGTAAATCAGATTTGTTTCGTGCAGGAGTTTTGTTGTTTATTTACAGGATTTCAAGTTACTTTTTTATTATGTACAGTTTAATTGTATATGAAGTGTTAAGTTATATTAATAGGACAGCAGAGAGACTAGAATGGAATTCTGCATACTAAATTTTTAAAATTGTGATAAGTGTCTAGTGGTTATCTTGTGTCAAAAAATTTATTTACTTGTGACATGATGTGGGTTCTTTTGGGTTACTTAATCATGATAGTATTTATCTTTGTGATTTTCCTTTTCTCAATTGTTTATGAAGTGCACATCACTGAATTTCTTGTTCACTGTATGTTATGCCAAAAGTATCTTTCTGGTATCTCTTAATTTTGGTCCATGACTTTGGTGTCACTTCACTTCCCTTTCTAACTTCTGTGTCTCAGGAAGCAAATAAAAAGCAGTAGAGTTACAGGAACATTGAGTGTAGAATGGTAGGACACAAATACTGTGAAATAATGCTATGGTAAAGGCTGGGCATATCTCTGTGGGGTTTTATACATTTATTTAATTTTATTGTAAACTTGAAGGAAATATCAGCAGTGGTTTTTAACATAGCATCTAACTTGTAATATGTTGGCATTCAATTTATTGTATAATAAGCTAACATAGTAACTAAACGTATTGTGATTAACACAGTCAGTTGCCTTAACAAGAAACAAAATATTTCTGATGTGTGTGTGTATGTGTGTGTGTGTGTAACTTTGGGAGTCTGTGCATATGTAGCTTTATCAGCAGCTATGCATCTTGTAGAACCAAATTCTTTATTCGTCAAAGTGCTGTTTGAGTCTGAATTACCCTTTTGTATATGAATTTCTCAAATATTTTCAAAAAAATGTTGTAGCTTGTAGTTTGCTATATTTGACTTCTCCTCTTTCCTGTGTAGGTGTTCTGCAATTGACCATTGAAGTCTGGAAATTCCTGTAGCTAATGAATGTGTACATTAGGGCCTTAGAAGAAGTTTTGCTTGCATTGTATCCACGAGTGAAGTATTCTTTCCATACTGCTGAGAAGTATCTTTGTATCAAACTTCTCAAAGTCTCTCTCTTTATATTTTGTAAAAGGTAAAGGTAAAGGTAAAGGAATCCCATTATAGGCCTGTACAGGCCCTTAGGGTTCCAGAAGGTTGAGGCTCCCAGATATTAAGACAGTTGGCACATGAAGGTGGCAAGGTTGTCAGCGCTACACACCAGCCACCTTTATCCTCCAGGAGATACTCATTTCTGTTAGAGTCTGAGTCACCCCAGGGCCACAGTGTGGCCAGAAGGTTTATGTCAATGAAAAATTCCAGTGGCACCATCAGGAATCAAACCTGTGGTCATCAGGCTTGTAGCGCAATGCCTGAACCAACTGTGCCACCAAGTGCCCCATTTGTATTTTGTACCACTTAAAATTTATCTAGAAGTTGTTTTAAGCAGACCCATGCCTATGATTTTCTGTGACGATTTTGAACTGCGATAAGGCGTTGATGGGTCATCGCAGCATGTCAGCATGCCTTAAACATTTTTTTCAGATTGATTTGACACTAATCACATTTAACACTAAACAGTTTGAGCTACCAACATAATTAAGTAAGCAATAAATAAATAAATAAATAAATAAATAAATTTTTAGAATCACTGGTGAGGGAAGAATATCCATAAATGCCACTGAGTCTTAGTCATAAGTGAAGGAGCAGTTTCTAGTAAGGAATTTTTCTTGGGACACAAATGATCATGATTTACACATGGGCTTTGTATGTGATGAGGTTTTACACATGAAGGCTCTTGGTAACCAAAGTGTATGTTGTGACACACTTCCGTGAAGCTTGGTTGTGTTACTGTTTACAGTTTAGAACATCATGCGTTAGATGAGCGTATTGATGCAACATGTCATCTGTTACTTGCGAACAATTTGCAGTCCGGCAACTTTGGCTCACTGCTTCATGTTTTCTTGAGTCGAGCCTCGGAACTGCTCGCCTCAGCGCAGACAGACAAGTAAGACTTCGCATTTTGTATACAAATGTGAGATTGTGCCTACTGGATGAGTCTGCATATTTCTTTTGCCTTTTGTTTGGAAGTCACATTTTGGATCAGTGGCTGGGGTAGTTTGAAAGGCACTTCATCATTGAAGGTTATTTGTGCATGAATAAAATTTAAGGTAAGAATTGCATTACCTAACTCAGAGTAAATCACACAAAACAGTATGGATGTTCTAAATTGTGTGTACATAAAATATTATTTTTGTGTTTGTTATCGAGTGGTGAAAACTGGCTTTGCAAAATTATTGTGTCTGTGGAACGAGAGAGGGGAGTAGACAGTGTTGGAAAAAGGATTAGGGAATTTTTTGAACATAGCGAAGAGGGAGGGAGGGAAGGCAGAAGGAGGGAGGGAGGGAGGGAAGGAAGGAAGGAACGAACGAGAACGTTTAGACAGAAGTCCATTCATGTATAATGTAACATGAGAGGCTTTACTGGTAAGTGGGTGTACATTAAACTTCTCATAAACTCACAGATTTGTATAGCACACTGTACAGTATCCATCTTTCACAACTTGCTGTCTCCAACAATACTGGGATGGCAGCCATACAAATGTATTTTATATCAGCTGGTGGGACACAGCCAGCTAGTGGGACTTGATGGTCAGCTGTGTGGGGCTGTGAGGTCTTAAAAATGATAATTACTTCAGTCACAAACATTCCCTGTAATTTTTTTTACAGCTGCACAAACCTGCTACTGCTCTGAGCAGAAAACTTTTACACAACCTGACAACTGCACAGCACTTTAGACATTTTTTTTTGTAATATGCATAATAAGAATATTTACAATGAAAATTGAAAAATTCCAGCTATGCAGCAACAATTCAGTGTGTGTGGGAGCATTTCAGTTACTGTGCGGCCGCACACCCATGCAGCTGAGAGGGAACATCGTCAGTCACACAACTTGTTTCTAGGAAACTTTTTTCTGCCTAAAAATGATTCCCCATAATGTGTCTTGAAAATGCATGAGTAATGTTACTTCCGGTGGTTTCTGTATGATATTACATAGGTTGGAAAAACAAAATTTTTCATGCAGGAAAATATTAGCCATTTTGCTGGGAATGTTTTCGTATATGTGCTCATAGTTACAAGATGCAGGTGAAGGGGCAAGAAAATGCACGAAGGAATGTTTGTGCTGTTCTGCCTACTAGGTGTCTACCTGAATTTGTAGAAAGGTAACAACTAATTATACCTTTACTGTGTAATAAAATTGTAAATTTTATGTGAAAGCAGGGTGGGATGTTTCATGTGTTGGTACACAGTTACATGATACAGACTTATGAAGGAAGTAATGGTTATACCATAGTGATAAGCAACAGTTTCACAAAGTACATATCACACAGTTCCACACTACCTTCTTATCTCCTTCTGTAGTTATGCTGAGTCTGAAACCATGCAGAACGAACACCATGTATCAGACCATGAAGACCAACACAATGAAATGGTATATTAGTATTTCAAGTGATCTGTGACCTTGAAATGTAAGTTTAAAACTGTGGACATACATCCATTTCAGCTGACTGATCTGCCATTACATTGATGAACTTCATGTCTCCAGAACTGTATTAAGGATGTTTCATGTTTGTGTAGCTAGCTTTACTGTTTTCATTGGCCCATTTTTTTTTGTACATCAAAAGAGAAAGCTGATTGTGAACTGCAAGCACAGTTCAGTTTCAATGACAAGGCATCTATTCATGGTGGGTTATTTGTTGAGAAATTTTAACCAGCGAAGGACTGAGACCTCAAAATTTGAAGTCACATTTTGAAACATACTTGTGTATCTCAGAGCTCAGTCCAGTTAAGAACTTCAGTGAGGAACCAAAACTCAACAAGAAGGTAAGCTTGCTTTGACAATTATGGGCATCCTTTGGGCATTGATTTTAGTGTCCTTGCACACTGGTGAATGTAAGAAGCCATGTCCAGTAGGAGAGACTGGTAAAATTAGTGGTGTTAAGATGCCTGCATGGAAGTGTTTGGTGACGGAACAATAAGTGAAGTGTTTGCTATTTCACATTTAAATGATACACTTAAACATAATATTGACAGCACAAAGATTACAATTGGGATCTTCTCCTTGGCTTCAAACTGCAAAGCATCAACTTCATTTTCATGTTTCAGTAACATGTTTAGTTGGCAGACTTACAACGCACTATTTATTCTTCGTTGTGTCACCAAATTCTTTGTGGAGAACTTGAAAGAAGAGGATTTGGTACGCCAGTTTGAGGCTCGCCCACCTCGACAGCCTGATGGTATGCTAATGGTTATATTAACCTTTTAAAGCCTAGGAGTAACTTTACATACGACCAGATTTAACATTAAAAAATTCTACGTGGTGCCCACATTGCGTTTATGTGTTTTGTATGGATCTCAGAACAAACAGCAACTTTTGCCTTATAAAACATTAAGAGATTGGTTTTTATAACCGAAGTGGAGAGTGTTTACAGCGCGGTACGCATTGAGTCCTTATATAAAACAGATACGCTTCGTCTTTAAAGGGTTAATGTCTAGTTATTATAATTACTGATTACTTTTTTTGTCCTTGCCCTACTGAATTCTTTTGACTTGTTTCTCTCTCACTATATCTTGAACAATTTGTCCAATTTTTGGGGGGCGTTGTGTTGCGTTAATTTTGTTATGAACTTGCTAGTGCATTCGGAGATTTTGTTAGACCATCCAGTATTATTCTTGGAAATAATCATATGCATTTCTTAGTGTTATCCTTATATTTCTTGCAAAGAACTCTAACCGCCAGGCCATACAAGCATTTGTGCCACATCATATAACTTAGTCTTAATTTTTATATTTTATACATTAATTCTGTATAAATATTTGATTACAAATGCAAGGTTTTGGGAGATTGTAGTGCATTATATAACTGTATTAATTCTGTGGAGTGTACATTTTATTCCAGAATTTCAATTAAAAATGGCTGTGTGACCAGACAAACCATTTCATGATATGTTATGGGTTAACCAGTTGTCATATATGTGCAGTGCTGTCAAATATGCAGAATATGCTGATTTCAAATTCAGACGTTCTATGTCGTATGTTTTTTGGGGAGGGGGGGGGGGGGGGGGGCAGCGGCAACGAACGGTGTCTTCTGGGATATGTTACTGTGTGATCTGGTAGAAATCTGGCAATGTTTTGGAGGCACTGCAGTCTCAGTTTTCATGCTGGAAGACAGTATTCTTTGTAGAAATGTCAAAATAAAAATTATACATTATATTTACAAAAGTGACGTAGAAATTAACACAACTTCTTTCACAGTGTGGGCATTATTACAGGTTTTCTTACCCCATCAGCAGCAAAATGAAGATGATTCCAGCATATGTGTAGTAATTATATGTAAACACATTGTTCTTAGGGAGACAGTGAGGATGATCCCCAGAGTAAGGTATCTGCCGTTCTGTGATGTTATGCAGCAGTGTTTAGTAGTTATTTACTGATGTTTTGGGACAACCTGTTAGTCCCATCTTCAAGACTGTCCTGAAACTTTGGTAACTAACTAACAGTCAGTGCTACATGATGTCCTGCAAGAGTGAAGCTCTCACTTAGCTGCGGCAGCAACTTGAAATCACAAGTGTAAAATAATTATGTTGCTGACTGTTGTGACAGAAGCTTGCTGGACAAAAATGTCAGTGTATGTTTGGAGCCACATGATATGAAAAAACATAACATTGTATTAGTAGAATTAGCCAACAAATGCGCAGTGTTTTTGTTTTATATTTTCACTTTTTCCCCTGACATGTTTCGGCATCTACGTGCCATTCTCAAGGGGTTCATTCTAATTACATAAAACTTCATCATGCATTGACATGTGACTCTTAAAAAATGTCTAAAATCTTAAAAGTTAAAGGTTAGAATTCTTCTTCTAGAAAATATAAAATACGTAACTTTGCTCTGGTTTTGTTATTGCTGTGGCATTATGTGATAAGGCATCTTTGGTTTATTTGTTCAAGGTTATGTGAGCATTGTAGGCTGAGCCAGGTATCAGACAGATCTGTTCTGGTATGATATGCTGTTGATCGCGATCAACATCCCTGTGATGTTCACAGCTGTAGTGTAACATGTGGTACTGTTACAGGTACACGTCGAGAAGATGAGAATGTGAACCGGCTGGAAGTGTTTTTGGACTCTCTGATAGAGATTGTGGTTGATGTTCCTGTCAAGTGAGTTCAGCATACTTGTGTTTAATGTATTCGGGTGACACCTGTCCTGTGGGTAGGACAATGGAAGCCACACCTGTACGTTCATGTTCAGCACATATGCAGAGTTAACTTAACCCTTCATGCTGGCCTCGACACGCTGTACAGACCTTTGTTGATTCACATTTTACAGACCTCAGTGAATGATATGGTTGTTTATGTATTTAAGGTTACTGAAAATTTAAAACCATTTCATCCTGGGCAGCAGTTGGAATTTAACCCCCAGCATTATTGAAGGGTTAATAAGTAAGGTATTTCTGTATTGGAATTGCACATGTAAATTTTGTTGGTGAAGTGAACAAATGACATGACCTCTGAAGGTCCAGATGTGGTGTAGTGGTTAGTACTTATGTTTTTGTTCAGGATGCCTGTGACTAGAATCTCATCCCAGTGACCAGGTATCATGACTCAGTTTTTGGGTGGCTGGGGCTCTGTCCAGGCTAATGCCAAAATAGTAGCTTGAAGTAGGGCCGTGACTGATATCCCATCCTGTCCGGTTCATCACTCACATTACCATCTTGCCACAGCATAACCTCTGCATTTGGTAGTGCAGTTAAGTAAATCAGGACTTGATTCTTAAAGCACTTGTACTCCAGGCACTACCCAGAATTGGTAGCTGAGTTACAGAATCCGCAACTGACATGCAGAATTTGTATGACGGTCGACTGCATATGCTATAAGTCCGCAAAACATGGTATCATAAGCATATTTATCACAGTCACTGTAAGTGAATGGTGTCTTTGTAGCTGAATTTGCACACCCTCTTAAGGAGATAAACTTCCTCTGCAATTCATTTTGTTCACAAGTGAGGGGGTATGTACCACTTCCAGCCATGTCACAGGTG